>JARDYH010000004.1:98460000-98787500 GCA_029215795.1 Anniella stebbinsi | reverse complement strand
GATTGATTGTATTTATATCCCACCTTGTTTTTTCTCCAAGAAACTCAAGATAGGGTACATAATTTCCTCCTCTCCATTTCTATCCTCACAACAACAACCCTGTGAGATAGGGTGGGCTGAGAGTCTGTGACTGGCCCAAAGTCACCCAGTGAGCTTCCATGGCCCAGTGGGGGAATTGAACCTGGATCTCCCGATTCCCAGTCCAACATTTTAGCCCCTACATCACACCACACTCTTAAGCGCTAGAAATGAGCACTTGGGTGTAAGCCCCGTTGACCGCAGCAGAACTTGATTCCAAGAAAAGGTGCCTGGCCCTAGGCTAAATATATACTTAATATATACTTGGAATGTAACAGGGCTTCCTCCTGAGTAAATAGCACATGGTTAGGGTTAGATGCCTGGCAACCGCTAGTAGTTATTGTGGACCAAGATAAAAATACCTGTCCTTATTTATTTATTTAAACAAATCGAGCTTCTTCAACTTCAGCTTCTGTCTCTTGGTTCGATTTTCTGAGCGACGACCGCTTATGAGGAGTTAAGCACTTTCCCCTTAAGGGGAGATTGGCGCGAGTTCCCGGTCCCTTATCAGCTGTGATCTGCCCGTGAACCCCGGCTGCCCCTTGGCTTCTCCCTAGGGCTGAAAGATGCATGGTCTGCTAGAGACAAGTGGTTGAGAGGTGTTTCACATCCATGGCTACCGCTGCTTCTCACCTCCTCGCCTGAGGCTCCAGGGAAGGAGAAAGCCTGCCTTAAGCTCACAGACACATCACTACCATCACTCTTTGCGCTCCTTGATCCGAAATAGCTACTACGTTTCTAATCGTAGTTACTCACCCTGGATTAGAATCTCCACTGCCCTTAAGCATACAAGGAAAAGCTTGGAGAAACCTAGCCTTGTTGTTGAACCGCTTGCTTGGCGTGGGCAATTGGGAAGCGAAAGAGGGTTGTGGGGTAGTTAATCCAGATCTACACCCAGCAGGATATAACACTATGAAAGCGGTTTGAAAACGGTATATGGCATGTGTCATGGGCTCCAACAGTTGTCAGTGCCCTTCAATACCGTTATATAGCGCTAGTGTATATCCTGGTTAGGCTGCAATCCTACACAGGCTTCTTTCTTACTGCATTTCTTTGGAATTGTTTTGGATCGCCCTCCGCTCAACAAGCGCTCCAGGCGATGCACAGAGTAAGGCTGACTAAACTCAGCTGGGGAGGGGCTTACTTCTGCACAGACACGTATGAATTTGCAGGGCACAGCGTCTTGAGAACACGACCATCAGCTAATGGAAATAAGCCCTTTGGAAGCGAGGCCTCTAGGGGCGAATAAACATGTTAAGGGAGTGAGAGTGAGTAGAGATTACACGTGTTTGGGGAATACACGTGTTTAGGGAGGGGATGATGAACGAAGAGCCACGCTCGCCGGCAGGGGGAACCATTAGACCAAAGCAGTTGGCTTTTAGCTAACTTTGGGACTTCAGTTGCAGTTGCTCTTGTGTAGACTGGTGTTTAACACCGAATGCGAAACTGACCTGGAAGCGTCCCATGACGCCCATTGATTCTCGAGGGACTCCCACCCCATTTAAACACCCCCACCGCCTCCCAGCTAAGCCGCAGTGAAGACTATAAAAGTTCAGTGTTGATTTCTCTCTCTTTCTCTCTCTTTCACCCCAAGTGAGCCTGCAATCTTAAGCGTGGCTTACTTAGGAGAAAGTCCCACCACGGAATTTTATTTGGGACTTATATTTCCAAGTCAAAACGTGTTTAGAGTTTACGCTGACCCTTCTGCATAGGATCGGGGCAGAAAGTGGGAAACAAACACCTCTCTTCCTTCCCCACAACCCAACTCCATTTTAGTCAACCTCCTCGGAAGGGGAAGGAGGGAAAGTCCTTCCAAGACGAGGGAAAGTGTCGGAACGTTCCCCAAAGAACGCGAGCCCGGAGGAGGAGGAGGAGGAGGAGGAGGAGGAGGAGGAGGAGGAGGAGGAGGAGGAGGAGGAGGAGGAGGAATGCGTGAGGTTGAGGCCGGAGCCCGGCGAGGAGAGGCGCAGAGCGGGACGCGCCTGCCTCGGACCGCGTGTGCGCGCGTGTGCGTGTCCCCACCTCCGGTTCCTTCCTTTTCGTGCTAATGGTATTTACTTAACTGTAGCTGACAGCGCTTAAGAACGCGGCTCCCGTCCGCTGTAAAACCGGATCTCTTCTCCTTTCGCCTGTCAGTTCCGAAGCCAATCGCTGTAATAACCGCTGGATCATTTGAAATGCGGCTAAAGCTACGTTGGACAAAATCAATCTGCCATTTGTTGGCTCGGAAGGAAATCACTTGCAGAGTTTGACGAATGGCTTGCAATACCCTTCAGCAATCCTTAAGCGCATCGCTCGTTTTCCGTTTTCCCGTTTTCCCTTTTATTTTTTTCATCCCTCCCTCCTTTTCTCTCTCTCTCTCTCTGTCTCTCTGTCTCTCCCTTCTCCTCTCCTTCCTTCCTTATATATAAATACATACATATATATTTAAAAACAAATTTTTTTTTACCCGTTCGCTTGGACTTCAGGTAATCTGAAATGGCATTGACCCTTCTCATCCTCCCGATTACCTTTCTGAAGCATGAACTTGGGATAAAATCACACATCAGAAAATTCACTCTAATTATTTTGCAATGCCATCAGCACAGATCAATCAAGGAGGAGAAGGCAGTAGTGGAATGTTCCTCGCAGCCATGGAGGCGGCCAGCCGCGGCCCGCCTGACTGACAGTTTTGGTAATTAAGTGATTGTATAGACCTCTCCAACTGTTCTAACAACCTTGTCAGGGCCTGTCTGCGGACGGAACAAGCTGAAATCAATGTGCTTTCTGCTCTCTGAGCATTTCTGATCATGTACTCTGGACTTGCATTTGGGAACGCAGAGGAGGGAGATAATAATAATAATAATAATAATAATAATAATAATTTGGACAATTTAAAGAAAGAACGAAAAAACCACGCACACGACACGAAAGGATTAAAAAAAAAAACAGTAACACAATTTGGTTTGAATTGGGCAGAGAAAAGTAGGAGGAAAAGTTAACTTTTGGGGAAGGAGGAGGAGGAAAGAGGGAGGGCCAGTAAAGATGTCTGTCTCTTATCTATCTATCATCTCTCTCTCTCTCTCTCTATCATCTATCTTGCATAGAGACAGTGGAGGAAGTTAGAGGTGAAGGAAATGAAAGGCACGATCCAGGAAAAGTTAGGCTTTTTTTAAAAAAACCCTCATTGGATTTGGTCCAGATTTAGTCATACTTACAGCAGACACATTGGGATCACTGGGACTTAAATTAGTCATCATGACCAACTCTAGGTATAACTAAATCATATCTAGAAGATCCAGTTTTCTTTGATTTCACTGGGAGAGAATTAAGCACATGCTCCCCCCCCCTTTTTTTCTTTTTTTAATTTTTCAAGGGCGCAATCTTCCCCACGCTTGGTTGCTAGTTAAGTTCCAGTCTATTATCTGGGCCTTACTCCCAGGTCAGCGCGCCCCACGGTTGCACTGGAACTTCGCCTGGATCCTGCCCTAACTTTGGGGCAGAAGGAAGAGAGGGAACCCAGGCATGAAGGAATGGATATGGAAGCAAGTGTGCGGGCGGACCGTGGCTTTTCGAACTCCCCGGCGCCTGTTTAGAGAGCCTTTCGCCTTAGCGCCCACTTTGGGGCCTCCTGCCTCCCCCTCCCACCCGGCTGCCCCCACCCTTAGTTCGTTTCAGCTCATAGGGTAACATTTCTGTTTCTACTCTTCGAAATGCAGCAATTACTCGGAGGGTACCGTCTATTTTCGGCCGGATTACTGGAAAGAGGCTGTTGGCACAGTGTAAATGTCAAGCAGCAGTTTTTAATAAAGGGGATGTTCGTTCAGACTGTTACATTTCACGCCACGCCAAAGCTCGCTCTCTCTCTCTCTCTCTCTCTCTCTCTCTCTCTCTCTCACACACACACACACACACACACACACACATACACAAACACACACACGCAAAAACACTGTCTGGCCTTCCTCCCCTTCGGTCGCTCTTTCTGAAAAGCCGATGGCAGTGGAAGGGGGCGGAAAAGACAGGCGCCCTCCGTCCGTTGCCTGCCCTCCACCTGCGAGCTGCTCGACCGAGGCCTTCTCCGGATCCCTCCTCCAGGAACTCCGGGGTGCCACCAAAGCAAAGCTCCCAGAGCAGAGGGCCTGTCTGCACCGCCAGGAGCGGTGTTGGAAGAGTCCAGGGTTTCTCTGCTCTAGAATGCGAGGAATCAGGAACAAAGAAGCCGCCTTCTGAGCGGAGCACTGACATCGGGGTTGCCATTTGCCAAACACGTTGTGAAATGCGTGTGTTGTGGGGGGGGGGGAGATATTTGATCCGCGGTAAGGGCTCTGAAATAATTGGCACTCCCTGGTTTTAGTTTGTTTCAGCGATCACTAATCCGGATTAGAAAGGGGGTATGTTAACCACTGCCAAAAGTGGGATGTTGGGGAAACTCGCCAGCCTACACTTGAGGGGTAACTACGGGCTAACTAGGTTGCATAGAATTAACCTGGGCACCCTCCCGCCGATCTTGTCTTTAAGTCGGAAATACTCCACGGTCCATTTTGTGCAGCACCTCCTGGAAGGATGAGAAAGGTTCCCATTTACATTCTGTCCCGATGGTCAGCGCTAAAGAGGGGGCAGGCGCTAGTGAAGGCATAATTTCAAGAACAGCCTGGTTCACTACATCCGTGTCCATCACTTCAGACCATATCATTTGTTCCTTCGTTTATTTATCTAAATTTCTGTTAATCGCCTTTTTTGTTTAGGCGCTCTAGGCGGTGTACTGAAGGCTCTTGTCTCTCTGTGTGTGCATGAGTGAGCCGGGGATGGTTGTTTCACCCCCACACCTACACCTCCCTACACGTGATCATTGGATATTGTTGCAGCCACAACGTGAGAGATGAACGTAGGAACTCGACCTAGCATGCCTGCATCTTGAGCAGTGAAACCTGATCTGTTGGGAATGGACACGAAGTGACAGCATTGAAAGGGGTGGGGACGGACAAGGGAATCCGAAGAAAAGCCGAAGAGTTACACACCTTGGGGTTGGGGGGAGAGACAGTGACGGAGGGCAGTCGGCGGGGCAGTGTGTGTTTTGCTATGGGAGGAGACAGAAAATGGATCGCAGCTCCATTAGAGAGATTCTGCTGGCTCATGGATTCTTAATACTCACATTTCAAGGGTGATGATGATTAGAGGAGAATTTTGATTGATGAGTGTTGATTGATTGCACACGCTGGCAAAAACTGCCTGGATTTCTCCCCTCCCTTATAAGTTCCAGTATCCTGAAGTCCACTCCACCTCACTCCACTTTGCTTCTCCTCCCCAAGTACTTTGGATCTCTCCCAAGCCAAAGCTCTTGCGTGTTCTGTCTCCCATTCACAGACGTCTGTGCCTTGACATTGACAAGGGCTTCTTATTCCGCCCACATACGATGCCAGCCGACGGTGTTTTCATCAGTTTTAAGGAATCAAGTCACTTCTCACAACAGCTGATCAATGTCCATCAGTCCATATTTCTCAAAAGCTCCTGATTCGCGAACCTCTCAAGAGCTCCCTGATTTGGTAACCTGAGAAGATGCCATTGGCTCTGTGAATGCTTGCGGTGGAAGAGATCTGGTAGGATCTCTTGCCAGGTCTAACCATGGAAGCCGAGGCTTTATATAGAGCCACCTACATACAGTTCTGTACTCTGGACGGGTCCGGTTGAACCTAGCAAAAGGATAGGAGCTGTGAGAAGTTTCTCACTTATCTTTAATTACTAGGGTTGCCTCGATCCCTTGCTATGGAGAGGCCTGCCACTCCTGACTGATAATTGATGGGTTGGCCTTTCACTGGCTGCTGGGTCTTCCTCCTTGCGGAGGGTAAAGGGGATTCTCCTGCAGAACCTCGCAGTCCCTGCCTCTGGAAAGGACGGAATGACAGAGGGCAGGCAGTGGTGTAATGGAGCCTGGGCACGCAGGGTCAAGGCCCCAGGGCTTTTTGATTAGCAGGAATGCTCTGCCACCCGCTCAGATTTCTCTCTCCCCTCTGAGCTTAGCTGCAGTCCTCGCAGTAGCTGGGGGAAATTAATTTCCCCAGCAACAATATATCCTTGTGAGCTTTTCCTGTTTCAATGCAAAGTATTCTGGGATGGCTTGGTCTTGACTGGGCAATCATGACCATGAAGAAAGACAGGAACAGGTTTTACAAAAGGTCTGTTTCTGGCTCAGAGGAAAATACTTAGATCTGGCTAGTTAACAAAGCTGCTGCCTACATTTTTGGACTTTCCCTTGGAGCCTGACAATGGGGACCATGACAATGGGCACCTGGATTTCAAAATGTATCCACTACATCACTGCATATGAAGGCCCTGAATGGATTCTGGTTGAACTGTCTTCCTAGTAGTGTGTGATCCTCCTTCAGGGCCAAAGAACTCCTTCTGTTCGTGGTCGCTCCTCTTACTTACCCATCCTTGCCCCTAAATGTTTGCCTCAGAACCGTATCACCCCCTTCCGCTGCAGCTACAAAACTTCCCCCATATGCTTCTCTCTCTTGTTGGAGAGAGTGGGGGGGGGGTGAGGATGCGTCCAGATTACTGTAAAGAGCCCCCTTCATGTTCTGTGCTGGGCAAAATGAGGCAGAAGCTGTAGTAGCAATAACCACTGCTGCATTGGTAGGCTGACAAGATAAAATCCAAGTCAGGGCTCCTGTAACTTTAACAGTTGTAGAGAAAAGGGAATTTCAGCCAGTGTCATTTGTATGCAATTAGTTCCTGATGATATTCCCTCTTCATCAAAACAGTTAAAGCTGCAGGCACTATACTAGAGTGACCATATACAAAAGAAGGCAGGCTAGTATTATTACTACTTAGTAATAACTGCTATGCTCTGTATCCAGGCCTTTTTTTGGTGGTAAAGGGCGCTAAGATGTGTCAGTTGAAGGCCCCACAGCCCTTCTGCTGGCTTACTTGGGAGGAAGTCCCATTGAACTAAGTGGGGTTTACTCCCAGGCAAATAAGCCCAGGAAGCAGTAGGGATAGGAACTTTGACAAGAGGCAATCAGCCTCATCCTAGCAGCGCCTCAGGCTTCTCCAGAGACAAAACAGCTCAGCTCGGCTTGCCCTGAAAAGTTTCTCTGTCTGTCTCTCTCCTTTACAGAAACCTCCCAAGGATCTACAGTTGTGTAGACAAGAGAAAACCGAAAGCGGCTGGACAGGCGAAGAGAACGGCTCCGGTTCGGAGAAACAGTGCCAGAACCAGAGGGCCGCCCGTCCCTCCCCATGAACCAGAGCAATAATGCAAATGGTCACGAATATGAGGGGGTTTTCCCTCGTCGCCTTCTGATCCCATTGATTTCCAAGTCAGGGGATTGTTCTTCGTAGCGATCCCATTTGCAATCCACGGCCCAGCTCTGCTGGAGTTCGGTCGATCAGGGAACTTCCTCGATGGTTTCTTCCCGCAGGACCATTTGTCTTTCATCCTCCTGATCGCGTCCATAGCCACCACCCTCCCCTTTCGTCTCTCGGCCTTTGGGTTGGGCGAGCGATGGGAGGGCCAGGCTAGGGCTCAGAAAATTGACTTTCCCTGGGCCGCACGTGAAGGCGGTGGGGAGGAGGAGGAGATGGCCGGGGAGAGAGGAAGAGAGATCCCGCCCGCCTCTGTCTCTGGCTGACCTCGGTCCGCACCAATCGGGCGAGAATCGATCGGCTCAACCCTCCAATCGCTCGTCCCTTCATCGACCCTTGCAGCTCGATAGCATGATACTCTAACTGGTAGCATTCAATTTGTTCCAGTTTCTACTCCCGGCTTAATAAAGCGATTGATTAGCGCTCAAAGTGCCGTTTTAATTAGCTCCTTGTTAATTAACATCGGGCTAAGAGTCCTCCCGCCTCTTTTCTCTCTCCACCTCCTCCCCCCCCCCTTTGAGTGACATCGCTACAAACGGCTCCGATTTCCACCCTTCCATCACCTTCTCTCCGCCTCCCGCCGCCACCGCCCGACCCACAAGTCAATCGCACAAGGCGAAAGGGGGCAATCACGGCAAGGAAAGCCAGCAAAATATGATGAAGTCGGGGGACGCGAGGAGAATTCAACCGCATTCCTCACAGTGGGCCGGTAGAACATTAGTATAGGCGTCCCAGGCAAAATGTGCAAAATGAGCGCCCCGCCACTGCCACCCACATTACGGGAAAGTGCTTTGACAGGTGGGCACCCACACGGGCAGAGCGCGTGGCCAGGGCAGCACATCCTTGGCTTGCAAGTCCAAGTCCATTCGCGACGAGCTGAGAGGCGTGTCGGTTTCAGCCGTCTGCCGCCAAGGCCCTCTACGACTCCTTGCGTCCTGCTCCCTCGAACTTCGTCCCCTGAATGGAAAGGGTGGCGCGCTGAGGCCCTTCGCCGTCATCTTCCAGAGAGACGTCGGAAGAACAGCAGGCGCTTCTTCTGGGTGGGGACAAAAAAGGCAGGGAAGTTGGAAAGAGGCAGCTCCGCTGGGGCCACGGAGGTGGAGTTTGGCTATGAAGAAGAAGGAGGAGGAGGAGGAGGAGGAGGAGGAAGAAAGAGGGGGAATTAAAGACAAATAAAACAGAGTTAATACATCTGGCGCCCAGGGAAATCCTACACACAGTAGGTAGCAGTAGGATACCTACCGTGACTCGCCTAACGTGGGAGAGGAGCCGATCAGGCAGCGCAGAGGCGACCTGACGCAAGGACAGGAAGAAGGCGCAGAGCTGCCTTTTATTCCTAAATTTGCCACATAGGAATGAAGAAAAACCGTTCGAGAAGTTTGTACATAATACCCTGCCCGTTAGCATTCGCAGTTCATTGGAAATCTGGAATCTAGTAACCGAAGGGGTGGGAGAGAAGGGTCTCCAAGTAGGTTGGACTTGCCATTTCAAAGTGGACACCCCAAACTACTCCGGGTCAAGGTGCTATTGGGTGCAGCATCGCTATTTGTTATTGATATTGATTCCTCTTCAAGATATAAGCTTTTACTAACCATCTTACAGAAAGGGTGGAATAGGAAACTGTCCAGATACTTCAACAACTCTGAAACGGAAGTGTGTGTGTGTATGGTGTGTGTATGTGGGTCACCTTATTTCTACTCTAAGTAGTCAGTTGTCCTTGATGATGTTTGAGTTGTGAACATCTGCCTGTAGGATCAGAGA
Source organism: Anniella stebbinsi (assembly GCA_029215795.1). Classification (NCBI taxonomy): domain Eukaryota; kingdom Metazoa; phylum Chordata; class Lepidosauria; order Squamata; family Anniellidae; genus Anniella; species Anniella stebbinsi. The sequence continues at coordinate 98,778,314 of JARDYH010000004.1, read as the reverse complement.
ATCTGAGAGTGACCAAAAGACCATCTAGATCTCTGCTTCACAACTTTCCGGGTGAAGTATAAAGTGTTGGTTATTACCTTTAAAGCCCTACATGGTTTGGGTCCAGGTTACCTGCGGGATTGCCTTCTCCCATACAATCCGCCCCGCACGCTCAGGTCCTCTGGGAAGAACTTACTGCAGTCGGCCAAGACTAGGCTGACAACTGTTACCCAGAGGACCTTCTCTTCTGCCGCTCCCAGACTGTGGAATGACCTGTCGGAGGAGACTCGTCAACTTAACAGTCTTTTAGAATTTAAGAAAGCTATAAAGACTGTTCTCTTCCGGCAGGCATATCCAGTGGAATTTTAGAATGTTTTAAGGATGTTTTTAGGATGTTTTAGGATTTTTTATGCAGTTTTAATAATATGTGTCATGTTTTAATCAGTTTTATGTATTTTATCATGTTGTTGTTCCCCGCCTCGATCCAGACGGAGAGGCGGGTAAGAAATAAATTGTTGTTGTTATTATTATTATTATTATTATTATTATTTCCTCAACTACTCCCAACTGACCTATGGGGGGGGGGGGTTGGCTAGGAAGCTGTGGCCTTTCAGATGTTGCTGGATTCCATCTCCTATGAGCCCCAGCTAGCATAACTAATGGTCAGGGATGGTGGGAGTTGGAATCTATGAACATCTGGAATGCCACAGCTTTCCCACACATGACCTAGACAATCCAGACCACAAAAACGATGCCTACAATCGTTCCTATAAGGGGAGGCTACCGACCCCTGCCTCGCTAGCTAATATACCCTGGAGAGTAAATCCTTCTGTAGTCCAAATTAAAACATATTCAAATAGTTCAAGCTGGCTGACTTTACATCCGAAGTCCTGCGCGTGGGAGGACGTCCAGCGGAACATACCCCTTTAAGTCTTAAAGTTTAACTGCAACCTTAGACACATGAATTAGAGAGTAAGTTCCCTCGAACAAAGTGTGAAGTACTCCCACCACCACTGATTAGGATCGGATTGTAAGATAAACGATTATATTTTTTGCAACTCGAGTAAGCATTACGCTGGATCTTTCAGACGCTTTGGACACAATTGACCTGGAAGTTTCTTTCATAAACCCCATTGAAATGAATGGCAGCAGAGCAAGAGCAATGGACTAATACCCATATTTCAATGGGGTTTGGCTCACTTAGGAGAATTTCCCGATGAATTGTGCGCATTGTCTCTTTCGGTTATTTATTAGCCATCATTCTGGCTGTTTTCTGTCTTGAGAAAGTTGATTATTTGAATTTCCTAAAAAGCTGTGAGGATTGTGAAACGCCGATGAAAAACAACACCACGTTGTTATTTCGTTGCTAGTATATCGCCAGCTATTAGCAAAAGAGCATTTAAAGTACCTTTTTTTGGTAGCTCTTCATAAATGTAATAGAGTCAGACCAGGCGCGTTGCGGAGACAATAGAGAGGCCCCTATTATCGCCGCCTAGTGGCACATTCGGTCATTGCGGCTCTCCAAGAACAATTTGGACAGTGACTTCCAAAACTTTGTTTTAAAAATCATGGGATACAATGATCCAGTCATATGGATGTGGAATTCCCAAACTCCAAGTTAAAATCGCTTTTTGGTAAATTAAAAAAGAAAGAAAAGCTTTTTATCATTTGAAAGTGGTCCAAACTAACTATTTGGGAATTACTGCTTTAGCAAAAAGTAACAACCATTAGAAGGCACATTGTAAATTTAAGAGAGGGTACGGAAAGGGCCACTGTCCTGGGATAACGGTCTTATTGACATTCTGGGCTTTTTTATTTTAATCACTCTAGGGCAATACCAGTTCTAAATTCAGTTTCAATGCCTTTTGCTAAAAAAACTTTTGAAGCGATTAAACTCCGTTGATGAACTAGGGGACTTGAAAATATATATTTGGTTCAAAAGAAATCTCTCCTAGCTCCTTTCAAGACACAAGTGTGTGTGTGTGTGTGTGTGTATGTGTGTGTGTGTGTGTGTGTGTGTGTATAGGAACTACAGCTTTCTTCACTTTGCATTATGACTTGAACTGAAAATTCACCTGAATTTGGGGAAGGGAGAAATTAGGGAGTTTTTTCCCAGCTGCATTTATTGGTGACACTTCGGAAGTGAAACTTTGTTGGAGCTGTCCTCTCCAATTCTCCTAAGAGAAAAAAGAAAGGAGGGGGGGAGAGAGAAAAACTATTTTCAAAAAAAGGACGAGCAATTCACCCGTGAAATGACATTGAAAATAAGTCGTGTTATTTTTATCTTCCCTCCTCCCACTTGGCTTGATTTTGTTCAAAGCTCCTAATTAATTATACGAATATTTGTGTGACACACACTTATGAGAGACACTCACTCAACTGAAGCTTTTGAGAAAGGACAGGTTTTAGATGGCAATTCTGAAAATGTGTCTATCCCCCCCCTCCACTGCATCGCATTGGAACAATGTATTAATATTCCTTCCTCTCCCCCAAACAATCCACTTTCACCCAATTGTCCCCTAATTCATTAGGCAACTCAGGATTAGAGCCGAGATAGTCAAAACAAAACCAATCTAAACCTCTCTTTAAAATCTAGCTAGCATTGCTCTCAAGGAAACGTGGATGTTATCGCCTGTGTGTCAAGAATTCAGACACACTAAAGTTTTCTACTGAGAAGAAGAGAAGAGAAGAGAGAATGAGAACTTTGGCTTCTCTTCCATCATTGGCGTATCAGAATTGCTGCATTCCAAGGAATTCAGTTTTTCCTCTCCTGAGATCCATTTTCCCCCTTTTGAAACATCTGTTTGTCTGGTTTTTTTAAAAAAAAATAATCCCGCCCAAATCAAGTATCATTATTATAATAAAAATTAAACTGCTAATAATGATCTTCGTATGTTGGGCAGCTCTAAACCTGGGCACCCACCTGTATGTTAGCAGCATCCAAACCGTCTCCTCTATATCTCCTATCTTGAGGGAGAAATTTCACCCATCTCTGCCCCAGGACTGAAATATTGTTAGTTAATATTTCTGATACAGAACACAGGGCTATCCTCCTCAGCCTCCCCCGCCCCCATCACACCCTATGCTTTTAAAACAAATCTAGGCAATCGGAATGGGATTATTTAGAGAAGAGATTTGTGTGTGTGGAAGAAACGTCTTGTGGAGATGACTGAGTTATGCTCACTGAGTTATGTTTTAGAGGGGTCCCCCTCATCCCACCCCTAGAAAACAATTTACCTTCCACTTTTACCTCCCATCCCCCAGCAATAAATACTTCGAAGCTTGGTCCGCTGGTTTTGATGGGACTTAAATCTAAAGGAAATTGTGATCCTCAACCTGACATTCATATTTTTTTGCGGAATAATCAACGGGACTTTTGAGGAAACATGGAAATTGCCAATGTTGATATTTCAGGAAGGCTGCAATGCATACTTTGCTTGGGGAGACACATTTGGAGAGGGAAATGTGTCCACAGTGGACAAGGCAATAAGCGTAACCGTGTGGCAGTTCCTTTTCAGCAACTGAAAAGGTTCTAGGGCAAACAGATCTGTAGGGTGATGGCCGAATTAAAACTGCTGCACTCTCGTCCATCTTTTTTGTCCAGTTTAATGCCGAACTCCTAAGTTTAATGCAGGGATTCCTCCCCACCGCTCCCGCTTTAAAAAAGAATATCACCGAAGGGTACGCAATGCCGACCTTTCAGGCTGCCTTCTGCCTCACCCAGCAATCCATCAATAAGTACAAGCGATTCCCAGCTTGACCTGTGATAGGAGATTGTCTTGGGGGAAGTGCTGGGAGAGGAGGGGGGCTTGAAGCGACGGGGGCGCCCAAGCAAGATGGAGGGGGCTTTCATCTAGCTGTTAAAAGTCATCCCAAGCTATCTGTCCTTGGCACCAGGAAACAAGGAAACCCTCCGCAGGCACCTGTCCCAACGTATGGAAGAGATCAAAATCAGGTATTTTTGGTTCCTTCTCGGATTGTCTGGCTTTCCCCTTATTGTGAATTAATCTAGCCTTTCCCTGCCCCCTCACCCCCGTGGGCGCTAGAGCAGTGTTTTAAAGTGGCATGCCTCCCTTAAAGCTAATCGGTTATTCCCCCCTTCCTCATAATCTTTAAGTATTTAGCCATCTCTCCTTCTTCTTCTTCTTCTTCTTCTTCTTCTTCTTCTTCTTCCCTTTTTGCATCCTTCGGCCCCATTTCTCTAAGGCGACCTATCTACAGGGATGTAGCCGCAAATGTCCTCATCTCCTTCCCCCTTGTAAATTACATTGGTCGTTCTTAAAAATAATAATAATAATAATAATAATAATAATATGTTTCTATGCGTGTGTACACAAACACACAATCCCCCCCTCGCCCCATATATTTATATATGAATAACCTTTTGCTTTCACCTAAAAAGACTGGAATGTCTGAGAACAAATCCCCCTTGAATTTGTCCTAAAGACACACACACACACACACAGAGGAAGAAAAATATTTATCCTTGCTATAGGAGCCAGTTTTCCTTCGATTCATTGGGTCCTTAAAAATGGCAATTCGGACTCAAATGTAACTCGCCGAACTTTGAATCATTCATTAGCACCTTATAATTACGCTGCTAATTAGGTTGACACGGTACTTAATCAGGAGTACGTCGTCTTGTCACTGGTACTTTCCATTACTCTGACATTCAACAAGAGACCGGTTCTGGTCGCATGGCATTCGAGAAATGAACGCAAGTTGATGCCCTCCTTGACGAGGCCGTGGAAACCCTCCCCACGAGATCGAAAGAGATGCGCGGGAAACCAGGGGAAAGCCGAGCCGAACGGCGGAGAGCGAGCAAGGAAAGGGGGGGGGGGCTTAAAGCGTACCCAACAAGGCACACGCGGACACGGGCGCACGCCAGAGGCCCACGGAGTCCATCCCAGGAAGGCAGCGTGGCCTGGGCTGCCGACCGAGTCCCGCACAACTCCACGTGCGCCTCTCGGCCAGCTGCGCCGGTTTGGTCCTACCCAGATTAACAGACTCACTCCAACTGTTTTTGCCAGCTTTCTTTTCCAGGCGCCGCTCCTTTTCCATCTCTTGCCCCTTGGAGAATAGAAGCTGTATTTCTTTCTCCCCACACCTCCCAAATTGGCTCCGAACCGAAGTTTCACCCCACCCTGTCCTTACTCCTAATAATATCTAGTCGATAAAGTCAGTTCCGTTCCTACTAGCCGGGGAATGTTGCGTAAAATTTACCTCCCCCCCCTTCCCCACAGACAAAGAAAATAAGGAAGTGTGTGCGTGTGGAAGGGAAGCACGGAGTAATCCCTGGAAAGCCGTCTTGAACCCAGCTCCCATTTTGAACAGGCGGACTCCCCGTGTGAACGGTTGTTTCGCTTTTGCAGCGCATAATCTCTATTTAAATATCTGGGACACGTGAGATCTGCCACTTCCAAAACAGTTGTCTAATAATAACAATCATAACAACAACATCTGTAACTGTGATCTCTCACCTCTGAAAAGGACTTTCTTTCTTTCTTTCTTTCTCTTTCCTCCTTTCGTTACTTTAAAACAAATCCTGCTACTCTAAATGATTGTTATTGAGGTGCCAGGGGTGATCATCAAATAGTCAACCATTTATAACCGGGTGCACACATTGGAGAGGGAGGGGGAGGGGGAGGGTGGGATCCTGGAGATTACAAAAACAGAACAGTCCCTGTCCCGAAATTGACGAGGTCCCTAGCCCGCCTCCCTCGCACCTTCTCCAGCCCTCTCCGCGCTCCTATTGGCTGGCGGCTGCTGAGCGTCAGGTTCGGCCATCGCGGCCGCCAATGGCGGGGCTGCGCCTCCGCGGCGGAGCGAAATAAATAAATAAATCACGGCCTCCATCATCCCAAACCCTGAAGAGGGCTGGATAATATAAAACGGAGAGCCGGGGCGGCGGGCCAAGGCCGTGACGTCACGGGCGGAGTCGCAGGAGCCCGGCGAGAGCAGCCTGCTGGCGGGAGGAAGAGACAGGCAGTGGCCGTGGCTCGGCGTCTCCTCCTCCTCCTCCTCCTCCTCCTCCTCCTCCTCCTCCTCCTCCTCCTCCTCCTCCTCTTCCTTCTCCAGCACCACGCCTCAACTTTCCAAGAAAGTTCAATAACTCCTGGGCGCGGGCGAGAGCGCCAGGCTTTGGGTGGGCAACCGGGCTGCGCGTCAGGCAGCCACGCCGGTTTCCTGCTAGCTTTGGCAAGCCCGGCCGCCGCCGCCGCCGCATCAGAATCAGCATCAGCATCCTTCGGCATCCTCCTTCCTGCACCTTTTGCGCGTTCCGCCTCCTTCGGCTGCGCCTCTCCCTAGCACCAGGCGATGCTGCTTGATCTGCCCGGGCAACTGTGGCCACCGCTCTCCCGAAGCGCCTCTTGAACAATACGCCAAGCACGTGTGCCAGGCGGAGGGAGAGTTTGTGGGAGGGGGGGGGGAGTGTGGGACGCGCAGGGGTCGGCTGAGAGAAACCCCAGCACCTCCAGAGGGTGCCGATTTCGCCTCTTTCTTCAGTTTTCTTTCTCAGCTCCTCCACCCCCAGCCCCCCCCCCCCCGACTTCCCTCCTTCCTCTGGCTTTATTTCTTTTAATCTCTCCCTTGCTTTTTTTTTGTGTCTTGCGTATGTCCGCATTTCGCCACCATCCAAGCCTCGCCTCCTTCCTCCCATCCTTCCCTCTTTTAAATTTTGATCTAACACCTTCGTTCCTTGAGGTCTCTCGGTCCGTCCTTAATTGGTCTGGTTTGGTTGTTTGTTTTTAAATCGGTGCGTCGATCGATCTTCTAGATTTCTTCCCCCCCCCCCCCCCACATCCCACCTCATCTCAACCCCGCCCTGCAAAACCCCATCCCCGCTAAAGACCCTGTCGAAAGGACTGGGGGATGAAGACGCCTCTTTGAACGGCCACCATGGAAGGATCTAGCGGCTCCAGTTTTGGAATAGACACGATTTTGTCTAATCCCAGGTCCGGCAGCCCGGCGGGCATGATGAACGGAGACTTTCGGGCGGGCCACGGCGAGGCCAGGGCGGCGGATTTCCTCAGTCAGGCCACCCCGTCCCCCTGTTCGGAAATAGACACGGTGGGGACGGCGCCCTCTTCTCCCATCTCGGTCACCGCGGAACACCCCGAACAACATTTGGCGCAAGACGGCCTCCCCTCGCAGCACCTCCACCTCCATCACGGCCAGCATCCGCAGCAACAGCAACAAAGTTTGCAGCAATCGCCCCAGCAACAGCAACAGCAGCAGCAGCAGCAATTGGGCTCGGGCAGCTCTGCCCCCAGGACTTCCACTTCTTCTTTTCTAATTAAAGACATTTTGGGAGACAGCAAACCTCTGGCAGCGTGTGCACCTTACAGCACCAGCGTCTCCTCTCCGCATCACACTCCCAAACAAGAGAGCAACGCGGCTAACGAGAGCTTCAGGCCAAAACTCGAGCAGGACGACAGCAAAACCAAACTAGACAAACGCGACGATACCCAGAACGAGCTGAAATGCCATGGTGAGTGAGTGCCACGGTGTGCGTGTGTGTGTTGTTGTGTGTGGTTCGAACGTTCCCCAACGTTCCATTGTTTAGGTTTCGAACGTTCCACAGAGTGTGCCCTTCGAACGTTCCCAACGTTCTACAGTTTAAGTTTCTAAGTTCCGCTCTGACTCTTGGTGTCCTTTAACGTTCGATGTCCGATCCAGCTGTCCTCCAACGTTCCATGTTCTGTTCAATTTGCTCTCAGAACTTCGATGCAAGACTTGCAGCGTTGATATGAGTTGGCTAAACCAGGATGTGACATTTCAGAAATTTGGGAAGATAAAACAAACCCAGCCAGAAAATGAAAACGCACTTTCAGTTTATTTGATGATAGCAACAACATCAACAGCAACAACAGGCACCTTTAAACCTTTCTTTTTGTATTTTTTTTTTAAAATAAAAACAATATATTTCAGGAAATATTTATTCCCCCCTCTCCCAAATAAGATTGTGCATCTTTTCCTTTATTTTTTTTAAATAATAGTGATAGTTTGGTGTCAACAACACCAAAATGCCAACAGGGTTTATTAGTGATTTAAAATTGAAAATGTGCGTTTAAAATGTCACATCTGCATGATTTCCAAACACATTCTACAAAAACTTAGTAACACTGAATTACTAGGACAAATTTCTGATAGGACTTATAAAAAACAAGTTTAATAAAACTTTTAAAAAACTGGTTGATCAGGTTGGGACTTTTTTCTCTCTTTCTTTTTGAAAAGCCGTTTTGCATCGCTTTTGGTCCATGTTGTGTCTGAAGGAGTGTACAATAAATGTAAAAATATATATAAGGGTATGTGTCGGTAATATTCTGCCGATCGCTGGGGGAGGGGGGGGAATCTCATAATGCCAAGGGATTCCCACTTAACTGGGAAGGCGCATTTGAAACGTGGAGGCAAGACAGGACACATTTTACTAATTTTACAACCTTCAGATATTTTGCAATGGCTAATAGAAGGGCACTCCAGTATGCTATTCAGTTTGCCATTTTAGCATTAGCATAAGAGTGTCCAAAAACAGATGTACAGCCTCCTCTAGCAATTTTTTTTAGTTGGTTAGTTGGTGCACCAACCTCCCCAGTGGGTCAATTAGAGAGATTATTGTTCTTCCTGCAGGGAAGATCAAGGAGCGCCGAGAAAGAGAGGGAGAGAGAGGGGAGGGGAAAAAAATCATCCTAGTACAAACACAGATGGATTGACATATCGATTTCCTAACATTTCAGCGCCATTTTTTTAAAAAAAACAAAACAAAAACAAACAAGAACAAAACCCAGAGATGCCAAATAGAATCTGGGATTCATTGCGCTGTCATTCGGGCATGCGAAGTCCAACTTGGTTTTTGTACTTTGGTGACCGAGTCGTAGAAAAACTGATGTCTTGGCTTTGTTTTAACAACTTCCCAAATGCAGTTGGGAAGGGGAAAATTATTGATTTGAGCAAGGGAGGGAGCGAAGAAGGGAGGTAAAAGAACCCCCCCCCCCCCACAAGAGGAGTATTTGGAAGCCGCATGACAAGAGAAATCGCCACTCCTGGGAAATCCTTTGTATGATCCCAAACCATCGCCACGATTCTGTGTTCAATTCTCATTCTCTATTGAAGCCAACGGGGTCCAGTTTCCCTAACTAATTTGAGCGGCTGTGGTCTGCTCCTCTTCACGCAGAGAATGAACACTCCCAGCCAATTCATAATCAGTCCTCCTGAGTAATCAGGTTTAATCCAACCAAGATGGATCCCTCCCACCCTGGGAAGTTTCAAGCCAGGCTTGGTGATTTGGGTGCCTGGGGTTAGCCACCCCAGTCACCTGCCTCCACGCTTTCCTCTTCCTCAGCATTGAAGCCGAGCTTGTGTCTTGTTCCTAGGGACAAAAGAAGAAGGCGACCGTGAGATCTCAAGCAGCCGGGATAGCCCCCCTGTGCGAGCCAAGAAGCCTCGTAAGGCGCGAACGGCCTTCTCCGACCATCAGCTCAACCAGCTGGAGAGGAGTTTTGAGAGGCAGAAGTACTTGAGCGTCCAAGACCGCATGGACTTGGCAGCGGCCCTCAACCTGACCGACACCCAGGTCAAAACCTGGTACCAAAACCGGAGGTAGGGCAGGTTGGCGGGGCAAAATCACGGGTGTGTGTATGTGTGTGTGTGTTTGCGATGACATTTCTCTGGGTCTCCTTGGCATTCCCTCGCCTTTCCCGCAATTCAATTAGTTTGAATTAAACAATATTGGGGAAGAGAAGAAGGCAGGGAAGCTCAGCAGCACCCCAGCAACCCCCCCCGCCTGATCCCAACGCTGTGGACTCGGGAGTAAATCGCGTCGACTAGCCCTTGGTCCAGGCCATGTCCTCCCTTCCTGCGAATATTTACTCGGAGACAAGTCCCGTGGCCTTCAACAGGGCTTCCTCCCCGAGGACGGGGGCGCATCCAATGCCAGTCTTGGGCTGCAATGCTAACCCCGCAATCCTGGGCATATCCACTCAGACGTAAATCCCATGGTGTTCAATGGCGCCTCCTGCTAGGTGTGCATGAATGGGAGGTCGACCTTCCTTCGATATTCCTGGGCGTCTATCTCATTGAACTCCAGCGGTGCTTACTTCTGAGTAGACATGCCAAGGACCGCCCTGCTCAACGGCTTTCTTTGGAAAGTCAAAGGAAACCTGCAGTTTTCAAGTCACCAAAGCCAGGGCCTTTCAAAAGATTGCAGATGGCCAACTCTGAGCAAGGCGTGATGGCCTACGTTTGCATCGGCTCCCCCCCCCCCCCACTGCCAAATCAAGGGTGCATTTTCTCTCCCTGTCGGCCAAAAACACCACATCGCCCCTCGACTTCCCTGAAACTTGTTCCGTAGACGGATACTGAATAGGAGCAAGGGAAAAGGTAGAACGAACCCTGCACAAGCCGCCTCTGCCTCTCACCCCCAGCAAAACAAAGACAGGAGACTGTCAATCTGTGCGGGGGCATACTGGGAAAGCTAATTAATATGGCAGGCGGCTCAGGTGACCCTGCAGTTCCAGGCTAGGCTCTGATTTTTCACCCTAAGGCCTGATCCACGGCCTTGGACAGTGGAGTGGGGGAACATCCGGCACTCTCCCGCCTCCAGTTTCCCCTCTTTCCCCAGCCTTTCTCCCCGCCCCTTTAAATTCGCTTCTGGGAGTGCCTCTCTAACCCACTTGGAAAGCTCTGCCTTTTGCGACCGTTTTCTCGCTCGTTGCGCCTGTGCGATTGCATCTGTGCACATGTGAATTAAGAAAGGGGGTGGGGAAAACCAAGGCGTAAATGTGTGCATGTTTCTCTTTTTCTCTCCCACCCCCCAGTCCCTAAAGAAGTAAACAACAACAGGGGAGCCGCAAAGGCGGCAAGCGGTTTCTAGTTTCTCGCAGACGACGACTGGGTTGGAAAAGCGCGTCCAGTTGTCATCTTTGCCATAATTTTCTGTCTCATTACATATGGTTGCAGCCACCCTAATTCTGTCGGAAAACATTAGTGTCATTTATCGCCAATCTAAACAGGAGCGCCATGTTTATTAATTTGGCTGTAATTGCTGGGCCGTGATTGAGTGTGTGTGAGTGTTTGTAGGATCTACCAGGTCGTGGAACCTACCGGGGCTTGTCTAAAGAGGGCCATGCAGAATGGGGGAGCCATATAAACACCTGGAAATTGTTTAGTATAAACCTAGAATAAATTGACTTGTTATATACTCCGATTATTTATGAACGTGCGCTTGTGTAGCTGGAAAAAAAAGAACGATGAACTGCATCTGCTGAAACCTTCGACTAAACCGCTTTATTTCCTTCCTGCTGGTGATCTTTGCTGTGTTTCCCCATGGAAGCAAAATACCCGCCCCTCCTTCCTATTTAAGATTTTAGATTGAATAACCGAATTCTAAAACCTTCAGGTTTCTAGATTCTTTTCCTGGAATTTAGCATCATAGAATCAATCTCAACTGATTTTTTTTTGGGGGGGGTTCTTTTTTTGGTTTTGGTGCTTTAAGGAGGAGTCAATAAACGCTCCAAATAGGCCTAAAATATAGGTCTAAATATATTACAAAGTTTTTTGGGGGGGAGGGGAGGGGAAGGAGAGGCGAGAAAGATATTTCTCGTCTGAACCTGAGCTGTTGGGAGTCTCTTTGGGAGTTTTAAAGGAAAAAATAAGTGGCCTCCATCCTTGACTGAAGAGCCGAAGTGTTTTATTTGTCCACATAAAATTCGTATTTTAGTAGGATTGAATATTTTTGTTTTCAAAGAGCTGTCCCTTACTGGCCCTGCTGTAAACCTTAGAAATTCAACAGAAGGGGATGCGCGGAGGGAGTGTGTGTGTGTGTGTGTGGGGAGATGGAGAAAGCCAGGAAGGAACGCTAGAGCGAAACGAAAAAAGAGGTTTGGTGAGGCCCTCGGTCAAATTTTAGTTCGATGTTTGAAATTTGTGTTTACTAAACTTGAAGGTGGCTATTTCTCAAGGGTCCTTACTTGCCCTCACTCTGAGAGGCAGGGCGGGTTACAGGTCGCCTTAGAGTAGATCACTGGTGTAAGAAGGTAAGAGTTTGTCCTCCTTAGCCAGGGTGCCTCCGTGTTCCGCTTGCCCGAGGGCTCTCTAATCTGGATCTTGGATGCTAGAGTTTGAGTTGTTGCGTAACCCTAGGGAAAGTTTTGTTTTGTTTCTCTTTTGAAATGGAAATAAATGAAGGCGGGGAGAGGAGGTCAAATCGAAGTGGCCCTCTGGTTCTGCGAGAAGAGGTTTTTTTAAAAAAAGTTGTGTGTGTGTGTGTGTGTGTGTGTGTGTCAAAACCAAGTGTCTCCCTGACTCTGCCCCCGTCCCCCAAACCCACCCAGCCCGTCTCCACCAGCCTTGCTTGGGCCCAGCCTAGCCGCATGTCCTTTCCATCTCTTGCAGGACCAAGTGGAAGCGGCAGACGGCGGTGGGCCTGGAACTGCTGGCCGAAGCGGGGAATTATTCGGCGCTGCAGCGGATGTTCCCGTCGCCCTACTTTTACCACCCGAGCCTGCTGGGGAGCATGGACAGCACCACGGCGGCCGCGGCGGCTGCGGCCATGTACAGTAGCATGTACCGGACTCCACCAGCGCCTCACCCTCAGCTCCAACGACCTCTGGTCCCCCGGGTGCTGATCCACGGCCTTGGACCCGGGGGGCAGCCGGCGCTCAACCCCTTGTCCAACCCCATCCCGGGGACCCCCCACCCGCGGTGAAAGCGCCCCCGACGCCTCCCCTCCCCCCGGCTCCCCCCAGTCCAGACCCCCCTGCCACTTCCGCCCCCCTCACTTAAAAACAGCAACAGCCGATCAACAAAAGAAAGGAGCCGAGGCAAGTGAAGGGGGGGGGGCGGGACTCAAGAGGTCCTCTCCAAGCGGCCAAAGAAGGCGATCGGCTCAGAGCGCGGGGAAGTCTGGAACCAGTAAGTGGAAAACTAATAAATAACCTCAAGTCCAGCATCAAACCCCTTTGCCAGAGGAGGGGGGATGTAAAGGACTCTAGGAGAGGTGGGGGGCTGAAAGAAAGAAAAAGAAAGAGATTGAGACCCAGCCAGACCCAGCAAAGACTCTTGAGTGACACAAAGAGGGAAAAAGACGCCCCCTCCCCCAACAGATCTCAGAAGACGACAAGGAGGCGGCGGCGGCGGCGGCGGTGGCGGTGGGGAAATTGAGAAGTTTGCACTGAATTCTCATGACCTTTTTTCTTACTGAAAAGTGGCATGCTCCGTATTCTAGAATATATCGAATATATATATTCTATATATAAATATATATATAGAAAAAATGTACATTCTGAACAGGCTGGTGTGCGAAGTGATATATCTTATTTATTATATGTTGTCCAAAAACAGAAAAGGAAAAAAGAAAAGTCACTTATATACATTAGTTAAAAAAACTACAAAGAAACAAATGAGCAGAAAAGATTTCTTCCCCTCTCCCCTCTCCCTTTTTCATGTTTTTTTTATTCAGTAAAATAAATGCTTAGTTGACAGCAAAAAAAAAAAAAAAAATTAAAAAAATATATAGATTTTTTGATGATTGAAAATGGCAAAACGAAGGGAAAAAAAAATAAACTTTTATCTTTTTTTAAACAAACCTGCAGATCTAAGCAAGCTGATTTTCCTGAGTAATGCGTGGGAGCTTTTATTAGGTAAAACGGGCAGGATTTGTGCGTGGGTGAGGTCACTTCAAAACATACAAGCCAAACATTCGCTCTTGATTTCTTTTTGAATGTTGATACAGAGTTTGACCTTTGGAAGCAACAGATTAGGACAAAATCAGGGAAGGGAAGGGGGTGGTTGTTGGTGTTTTGGTTTTTTGGGTGGGTAGGTTGAGTTCCTTAAGCGTGTGCAGTGGAGGAACAATTAAGTTTCTTTTTGGGAGTGGAGTGTGTATTTGTTGGTCATTAGCTGCTGTTCTGTCTCCACCGCTGTGTAGATTTCTCCTTCCCCCCCTTTCCCCCCTTTCCCTCCCCTTGCTGAATATTTAAAAGGCAGATCGGAGGAGAGATCTTGAATGGTTTGCTCAAGGTGGCCCTGTGCCTGGGAAACCGAAAATGTGGTCACCCAGCCTGGCAGCTGTTCCGAGGCCGCAGAAGCGTTCGGGGAGAAAACGTGGAGGACAGACAAGGAGCGAGAGACGCTCGGGGTGGCAATTGGGGGGGGGGGCAGCAGGAGAGAACAAAATCCAACCCGATCCGAGGCTGGGGGGGGGGAGTTGTCTATGGGGAGGGGTGGGGAGAGCTGGCGAACTTTGATCTCCCCCTCCTTGTGAATCGTTTTCTTCCCTGCCCCAAAGACCCCGATTCTTTCTCTTTGGTCACTTTTGTTTTAGCTATTTTTTTTGTAATCATCCCTTCTTAAACAACTCCTTCTTCAAACCGGCTCGCTATTTTGCCCCCCCCCCCCGCTGCCTTTTTTTTTTTTTTGCGGGACTGAGTCTTTTGGATCGTTTTTTGCGGGACTGAGTCTTTTGGATTCAGAAGGAGAGGGGTGGGGAGAGATGGAGACAAATTGAGGAAGGGAGAAAGTGTGGCTGGGGGGGGGAGGTTAAAGGATTGAAAATGATGCAACGGGAAAGGCGAGCGGGAAGCTTGTTCCGTCTCTCTCTTTCTCTTCCTTCCCTTTGGCTACTTTGGCCCTGGTTGGGGGCTGCCTAGCGCTCCCCCCTCTGCCAATCCAAATCAGCCTGCCCAGCCATAAAAAACAGCCTGAGAGAGAGAGAGAGAGAGAGAGAGAGAGAGCGCTCAGTCTTTCTCTCCTGTACCTCTTCTCGCCTTTCCACCTTCCTCCTCCTCCTTAAAATTAGAAAGATATACAGCAATTACCTATAAAACATTCATAACGCCAGTCCAATATTATCACCTCCTTTGAGGTTTGCGGTTGACTCTCTTTGCTTGTGTGGGTTTTTATTCTCTAAAGAAGGCAAGTGCGGAGAGGAGGGCGGGTGTGAGGTGATGGGGAGGAGCGGCGGGGGGGGGGGGGAGGAGGAGAAAAAAAAAGAAGCCCAGGAAAGCCTGCGGGCACATTTTATTTGGGCTTTGCTAATTAGAGAATGGTTTGCTGATTCTCCCTCACTGTCTCTCTCTCTCTGCTAATAAATTCGCGTTAAAAACCATCTTGACCTTGGCCGCGTTCTCACAAAAGGGTCCGGAAACGCCCACCTCATTTTCGGCTCTTGTCACAACGGACCCTGACAATTACGCGGGGACTGAGCTGTGGGCGACGAAATTATACACAGAGCGAGCCTTCCTCCACCCCATCTCCCCACTTCCCCGCTTTCCGTGTTAATTGGGGCTTAGAAATAAATAATAACAATGATTCACAACCCACCACCCACCCACGCAAGCCCCCCTCCAGATCAAGGTGCTAATGGCTCGTATTGGCCTTGCTCTGTACAGTGTTCCCCCCCTCACCAAAATAAGCTTTTTTGTGGCAATGCGCTAAAATGCGCCAGTGGCCACGGAAATGGACAAGTGAAAGAAACTGACATGCGAATCCCAGGGAAAGGGCACCTTCCAGTCCAAGTGAAGCACTTTGAAATCCCCATCCCATTCAATGGGAGAGATTTGTCTGTTTATCTCCCCCCTCCATCTAGTTATCTCTCCCATTGGAGCGAATGGGCTTTAAAATATTCAATTTTACCTGGACAGTGGCCATAGCGATTTTTATAACATAACTGAAGGTCGGCAATAGAAAATGGAAAGTCCCAAAGGGTTTGAATTAAAATCCTTCGAAAGTTCTTTTCAAGCTAGATTTTTGAGCTAAGCCAAATGGGTCGAGAATCATTCGTCTGACCATATATTAAAAAGCTGATGATAAACCGGGATCTTAGTTTCGTTCAAACTGTCTTTAACAATTACAAGGAAAGAGCAAGGTTGATAAAAACATACACCATTGTTTCAACACTGATACTAATAATCTTGAGGCTTCAAAGTATGGGCCATGAATGCATAAATATATATTTTAAATTAATAACTTAAACAGAAAGGGGAAAGTATCTTGAGACAGTCTTCTAGAACAGCTGATATTGTGACCCAAGTAATTTAAAAATGTTACTATATCATCCCATACAATTATAAAGCTGTTTCAAACAGCATAAGGAAAAAACAAAAACAAAGCAGCATTTAAAGTCCTTTAAAAAACTTCATAAAATTTTTCCTAACATAAAAAACAGAGGTTAAACTCATTTTTGGAAGCAAGGTGGTAGTGGGGGGTTTGAAGAAACATTTTTAAAAAAACTAGAGTGATAACAGCAAAATCCTATACAGGGCTTCTCTGAAGTAAGCCCTTGAGTTCAATGGGATCTACTCCCAGGTTAATATGTATAGGATTGCAGCCGAACTCTGCTTTTTTTCCAACTGGGTTTTAATTGGAGGAAAAAGGGAGGAGGCTGAGAATATATCGAGCGTCTTTTCAACATTTATTTTTCAGTGCCCACCTTAAAAGAATTAGACTGTTTCAACTGTCCATGACGGCGTTTTCTTGAAAAACCAACATGTCTCCCCTCTCCCCTTTAGCTCTTCGGTGCCTGCGGTGAAATTTGAACTCTTCACTTTACTGATAAACAATTTGGATTGCCTCTCGCTTAAATTATGAACAAGCTAAATAAACCTACTTCATTAGACGCCTTTGCTGGCTTGTGAAGCTAATTAAAAGAGGCTTTCCTTAGAAGAAAGGGCCTCGGTTCGATGTTTAAAAAGCTACAGATGCGCGCTTATTTAAATGCACTCAAGCAAGACCAGAGAGAGGGAGAGAGAGATACCCTGCAAGTTGTTATTCCTCCCCCCCCCCCATTTCCCCCTTTTTTCTTTTGGTTAACAAGCTCCCTCATTGAATGATTATCAAAAGACATAGCAAAGGAATGGATGCTGCTCTGTCTAATGAATCCTCCCCCAAACACCCTTACCCTAGTCTAGAAGCGATCTATTTTTGGCTCCACTCTCTCAGGATAAACATTTAAATAACTTTTCCCTCCCTTTCTCCTGCGTATCTCCATTTCCAATGGGGCCACAAGACGGCTGAGTCTGTTGCGAGCCTGCTCTCTGGGCTTCCCTTGATCACAGCTTCCCTCAGCCCTCAAGTTAAATACTTCCTTCCCCTCTCTCAGCCGCTCTCCTAATTCCTCAGCAGTTTGAGATTTCAGCACTGGCCTCCTCCAGATTGTCAGGGTTTCACTATTGCTTGTTTTTATGGCTACCCGTCGAAATTCAAGGGAATTCGCTGTATGGGACACACTTTGCTCCTTAGCCCAGCGTTACCCAACCTGGTATCCTCTAGATGTTTTGGACTACAACTCCCATAATTCTTGACTATTGGCTACCTGAGTGGAGTTGATGGGGGATGTAACCAAAACATCTGGGGGGCATCGGGTTGATATAGCCCATTAAGACTCTCTGTTAATATCACTTCATGGCTGCTGCTACTGATCATCATCTTTGGTTAACAGGAGGAGCTCTTTCCCTCCCTTCAGAGCCACCAAGCACATGGGAAGGCCAAAGCTGCCCAGCAAAATTAGCCCGTTGGATAGAGACCTGCTGCCGCCTACACGGAACTGCCTTGTGGCCAAGGTCTTCTTCTGTTGGTAAGACCTGGGTCAGCTCCTCCTTTAACCCTGGATCCGCCTTCTCATCCTGAAGCTCCTTGAACACACCTCAGAAAGCCCTGTGTTATATCAAGTCGGAAGATAGACACCTGGTTGGAATGGCAAGGTAGGAAAACTGTCGCCAATAGATTCCCCAAGGAATCTGTTGAGGTGTGAGGGAAAGAGGAAGAAGTGGTAAGGGGAGTGTGGGTGCGCCAAGACCCCCACCGCGGTGGCTCTGCCTCTGTTGACCAACCCCGGTGAGTGTTCGGCTGGGAAGGGACGCAGTTACCTTTCTTTTTTGCACCTGCGCCCGGAATTATTTCTGCGCATGTGGGGCGGAGGTGTGCTATCACTGGGCTCGCAGCGCTTTCATTGGACTCAGTGGACCTTCCATGAAAACGCCTCTCTGCTCACGTACTTGGAACTAAGTCCCATTGAACAAGAAGGGGCTTGCTTCCGAGCAGACACGCATAAGATCTTTCTGTAAGGGACGCAGGAACAAAGGTGACTAAATGCCGATCTAACGTACTTACTGGGCGCCATGTTTTTCACAATAAGTGTGTTAAAGAGTGGTCAAAAGAAAGTGTCTCTCACACAAACACACGCGCGCAGACACAAGTTTCGAGACAAGCCTGTCGGTCCAATCCGCATTAATGATCGTCTGTAGGTGCCCGGATCAGTTAACACGGAATACGAGCCAGACCTCGCGGGCTTTGCCCAAGATCTCTTGCCAGTCAGCCGGGAAAAGAGCTGGGCTTGAGCGCAGGCGAATCATTCTGTGCAGCACCATAGACAGCGCTCAGAGCTGGCGCGCCAAGCGCCGCCGCCGCCGCCGCCGGTTAGTCTGGATAGTTCCCGTCTAACTCTGCGGCCTCTTCCAGGCCGCCTCTGTTTTGTAAAGGAGCCAGGAAAGAAGAAAGTGCTCTTGACAAAGTCCTCTCGGGGTTGTAGCCTCGGCTGATTAGCCCTCAAGTTCGCCCACAGGATCACTGTAGCCCTTCGGAGAAAAAGAAGAAGCCCCGGGACAAGAGCTCCGAGCGAGGAGTTCTCAACCTAGAAATCAAGCGAGCTAAACCGAAGGCTGTTTAATGCTCTTAAGGCGGAAGACGATTCCCGGCGACTTTATAGTGGCAAACGATTAGGAAGAGACGAGGCGAAGGCAGAGGAGGCTCAGTTTGAATGAGGGAGGGAAAGATTTCCGATGAGCGCTTTAATTCGCCTTCCCTTCGCGATCAAACGTGAGATTCCTAGTTAATGCACTCACCAAGCCGGTGTTAATGCACACGCGCGCACACAGGGGCTCTGGGAGTGAATATGTTGTTCTCATTTTTACTGTTATTCCAAAGGGCATAAAGAGAGCAAAGTATCCTTTATAATAAGGGAAGTCTTGGCTTTTAAAACACAAGAGACACAAGAACGAGAACCGCCCCTACCCAAACCCCTTTTTTTCTTTTTCGTTGCATATTTTTTAAAGCTCCTCAGAAATGAAACCTCCACCCACAGAGACAGTATACCTCTGATTACTAGATGCAGGGCACAAGCAAGGGGAGCAAAGCACCTTGGATAGTTCCTTTAGAGTTCTGACTAGTTTTGACTGAAACCTGGAGTGGATTCACTGCCCCAATTACATCGGAGCCACCAGCCTCCACTGGTTTGAGCTAGCAGCCAGTCCAGGGTTCTTGTAACATTCATCAGATCAGTTTTGGATTGTAATCCTTAGCACAGAAGAACACAGTGATTGCCAGCTATGAGGGCAGACGGAGGGCATTTAATCGGCATAAAAGTGGGAGCGAGGAGAGAGAAGTCAGCTATTTATTCACTTCCAAGTAGAAGACACACACCCCTCTTGCAGTTTAGATGACAGTAACATTTTAAATACTCAGCAGCACAGCTAAAAGCTCAAAACTGATCTCCACTGTTGCTAATGGAGTCACTCTGGATTAACACTGGTCAAGGCAAAAGAAGAGGGATGCAAAAAGAAAGCGGGCATGAAGTCTTGGTTGAAGATAGGCAGGCTTTGTCTAATATTTCAGATGACATCTGCTTTCCTTTTGTAGTGCAACTGCATTTGGTTTCTTTACTTTGTCTTGAAAAAATCACAAACATCTACTGTGCTTTTGCTCTTCGTCCAAATACAACATTTTATTTTATTTTTTGCCTCCGTACCTTGTCTCCGTTCCTTCCTTGTGTGTAGGCATGGCCTTGGTAATCTAGAATTTTGCTTCTAATAATAACATCCGCAGATGAAAAGATAATAAAATGAATGGGCATTTCTGCAGCCACCAGTAGAGAGTGAGTTCGAACTCCTGTGACTTCAACAGGTCCATGTTTGGGTTTTGGGAAAATCTTCGAGGATGTCCAAATAGAAAGACGATATCATTCACCACCATCTGCTGGGGGGTCAAAGCAGCAACACCTGCTGATATTGGAGCAATACTGCACATTAAGACTGGAAAGCAAATTCAATTCAATTTGGGGTAAGAGCAGTGACTCAGTGTTAGAGCACCTGCTTTGCATGCAAAAGGTCCTTGGCATCTTCAGGTAGGGCTGAAAAACTGTCCTCTCTCAAGCCCTGGAAGCTGCTGCCAGTCACTGAAGAGCTAGATGAATTGATAGTGCAAGACAGTTTCTCCTGTATTTCTGCTTCTGTGTTGGACTGCAACTGGATTTTTTTTTTTTTTTTTTTTACAAATAGTTCATTTCTGGAGTCATTTAGTTACTGCACTCCATCTCTTTCCACTTTCCTAGTGTCCAGATTCTGAAAGGAAAAGGCATCTGGGCTATGAACTTTTTCATCCATAGGGAAACATAAGGTTCTAAAAATCCCTGCGACTAAGAAGTTATGTCTGAAGAAACTATAACACTAATAGCTTTGTAGAAGTATCCCAAGCAAAAAACGTCTCCCTCTCCCCGTTGGGCTTCAATATTCAAGGCCTAATAAGGGGGAACCCTTATTTTTGTGAGAGTGCAACCCTGCAGAATCTGGCGTGATGTAGTGGGTGGAGTAATACATTGTTATCATCATCATCGTCGCCATATAATAGTGGCTGAAACAATCAAACTAGGGGTGGTGAATCACTAAACCTTCAGCCTAATTCTGACTGAACCCCTGTCTGTGCGCAGCCTTCCCCAGTCTGGTGACCTCTAGCTGTTTTGGATTTCAATTCCCATCAGCCCCAGCCAGCATGGCCAATGGGCAGGAATTTTGGGAATTGAAATCCAAAACATCTGGAGGGCAGCAGGTTGGAGAAGATTATCCTAGTATATAGGGCAGAAGATGAGGCCAGAATGTGACATGCTAGTTTTCTATGTATTTATTATTTTGGTATTAAATCATGTGACCCCCCCTCCCTTCCACAGCAGCCTCAAGTAGAGCTGCGCACAAGTGGCCTCTCAAAATTCTCCACCCTATTTGTGGGTGGAGAAGTGGGGGGGGGACAATTTCACCAAATTTCTCCAGGGGGAGAAGAAATTCTCCAACAATTTCTAACTGGTAGGGATCACCATTGGCAAGGGTTGCAGAACAGCTTCTTTTCCGCTCCCTCCCCTGTTATTTTGTTTTTGTTTTTTTTGTTTTTTGGCACTGCCACGGCAAGTAGCAACAGTATCAACTGTGTGGGCAGCCTGACCCCCATTTTGCATCCTCCACAATGCCCCACATACCTAGCATCACTCCAGGGCATTGAGGGGAAGGAATGCAGCCACCACAAAAAATAATGGTGAAGAAAATGCAGAAAAAATTCTGAAAAGTGGTAAGAAGGAGGTAAGAAAAGAAAGATCTCAGGGATTTCCTGGAAGTTTTCTTTTCCCATGAAAGTGTCTTCCATTTTTCTGCCTCAGTGCAGTTTATAATTTATTTTGACTGTTTGTTGGTGGTGCTTTTGACCTCAACTAATCACTGTGATGTGGTTGAGAGTGCTGTCTATATTTTCCTTTCTATTACACCTCTCACCATTGCTCTACAGTCTCCTAGGCTGCCTGCACTTCCTGAGCTGAAAAGGTCCTATGGGAAGAATAAATCAATATCTTCCCCTGGGCAGAAACTGCAGGAAGCCAGGGAGGCTACAGGCTGGCAGAGATATGATTATACAATGAAAGACAGGACACTCACACACACTCCTCAGTTATCTCATAAGTAAGGTAAGCACAGGAACCCTGAACCAAACCCATGAGAATTTCCCCAAATTTCTTCTCCTTCGAATTTCAAAAGCAATTTCTTTTCTGTTAAATTGAATGAGAATGGTTGATTTTTTTTGTAGGAGAAAATTTCAGCACAGCACTAGTCTAGATTGGTATAGCCTGGGCACCAGTTTACTAACTCAGTGAGAGCCAAGTCCTTGCCATTAGCAATTTGTTTTTTGTTTTTTTGTCAGTAGGCTGCTTTCAGAAGGAAGTATGTATGCATGGGCCAAGGACTTAACTCCATGTTAGTTCTACCCAATGTTCATCTAACTTAAGTCTCATTCATTTCACTGGATCTACTACTTTAAAATGGCCTGCTGGTAAATCCCATTAATGTAAGTGCCAGTCCTTCCCTCTCTCTTTTCACCACTTGTCCAACATTTGAGAGAACTGGCTATAATCTGTCAAGGGGCCAGATGTAGTTGTGGGGGGTTCTAGTTGCCGACCCCTATTCTAAACTAAGAAGTCAGAAAGCGTACTTTTTTTTGGAGCAGCAGCGGCAGAAACATATCATGATGAGTTATTTCAAATTAAATGAACCTTGAGCTGCATCCGAACATAAATTCTTCACAATCATCATCCTTAATTCTTTTTAACTCTCATAGAAACCAATGGATATTCCATCCTTATTGATAAAACTCCCATTGGTTTTGATAGTTCATGACTGTTCTCATGCAAATGGGTTCTTGCTTTTTCTATGGCTGTAGTACAAACGTCACTGCTGCCATGGGCTAGCTAGAACCTACCTATTTCATTTGCAATCTATTCTCTTCAGCTTTCTATGCAGAGTCGATAACTGTTCACTCAAAATAGCAGAAGTGTGCAGCTTCAAGGCACTTTAAGTGGTGCCTAAAAATCATTGTTGAACTTACCTTGTGTAGCTTGATGTACATCTGATTTTAAACATGGGCTCTTTCCTGCCTTTTTAAACCTTATTGGTAATGTTTACACCTGCACAAATAGTGCCAGTGATGGTACAGGGTGCTTTTACTCTTAGCTTAAAAATGGTTCTGTTCCATAAGATCAATATGTGACTTCAGTTTGTGTGAGAGTTGGTTAAAGGGCTGTCTTAGTATCATGATGAACACTCCATGGAATTCATGATATGGTGCTGGCCTCTAGCTTTGATGGCTTACAACAAATGACTATGATTAGATACATTAAAGGAATCTAGTCTTTCAATGGATGTTGACAATAGTATTTCATTCATAGATAGATGTAGTATACCTCAGAACACTAGATGCTGGAAACAAATGAACAGTCAAAAGCCATCACCTTCGGACCCTGCTTGTGAGTTTCCAGAGGCATCTGGTTGGCTGGTTTGACTGAAATAGTTGACCTGGTCCAGTGTGGCAGTTTCTATGTCTGGTTGTCTTTTCTGCACCCAATCTTTCTTCACTAGTTTTCTGATTCTGACTAGTTTTTAACCAAGCTAAGCTGAATTAAATATGATTGGCATTTATCATGAATGACTTGGATACTAGGCTTCCATGAATGGAAAAGATATTAACTAGGCTTCCATTCATAGACTGGATTGAGATCCAGTGAAAGATCCCACCGGCAGAAGGGAGGTAAGGCCATTTTCGAATTATTTCACTCTTTCTGAAGCCCTTCACTGTACTGAAGGGGCCTCAACCCTCTGCATCAGATTTCAAGAAGCACAAGGGGCTGCAGGGAAAAGGGAGAATTGGTGAAAGTGGCCTTCCCCTTTGTGCTGGCAGGAGCATCCTGTGAGCAGAACTCTGCTCAGGGGATGCTCTCGTCAGCAGGAGCCATGACCATCACCACCATGCTCCAACTTAGGCCATTGCTAGTCCATTGCACAGACAAGGAAGTGTGTACGTTTTATTTCTGATCAGGGATAAAAAGTAATGACTGAAGCAATCAAGGGTTCTCCTGAAGTTTCCTTCTCTTTGTGTGTAGGGATCAAATCTTGGAGCTTACATTCATATCATATCTGGGGTTGGATCTAGGATCTGCCCTTGTCAGAAGGAAGGGCTCTGCTTGTAAAAGGTCCTTCTGCCTGATTTTTGGGGATCAACCTTTACACCACAGCTCACCCAATTGAGCAGGGGTTCTTGATTCCCTGTGAAGCATTTTTGGAGGGGCTGGAGGGGCTGCTGTGGGGAGGAGGGGCTGGGAAAGTCCAGTTCTGCCAGCACAGTTGATCTGGATAAAACTCCTGGGGCTTTTTGGAGAGGTCAGAATCACTCAAGGCATGATAAGATTATATACTGAAGATTCACCCTTTGGTGTGACATTGCTTTTGCTTTTCAAATCCAGCTCTCTTAAACATTGGTGCAAGGCATTGTGCTTCCTCTCTAGAAAGCCTGAGGTTTGACTGGTTTGTTAACGTCTGGTCTGATGCATTAGCTGGGGTCCAATTACCAGCTGGCAACTTTTATCACATATCAGTGCCATTGATTTTCATATTAATATGCCCTATTTTCCCACAAGCCTGCCTATTAATGGAAACTTTCCAAGACTTTCCCCCCCACCACCCCAAATTAGGAGTGATTTCAAAGAGGCACACAGAAATGGCTTTGGTGCTAATTGCATCCCCTAACATTACAGTGATGATTATAGCAGGCCGATTAGTGACCAGCTGCTGAGTTTAAACTAAAATCAATCCCAACTGGAGATCTGTCTCTTTCTGCTTTACCATAGGGCCAATGGGTCTGGATTTCTTTATTCTTTCACAATTCGTTCATTTGCAACCAAACATTTTAAAGAACCAAGAATGTTAGATCCAAAGGCAGAATGATAAGCTAAAGCTAATTAAGACAAAGTTTATCATATTAACTTGGGCTACGCTTCATCAATATGAAAAAAATTGCTGCCAGTATAAGAAATCAAGTTCGAAGAAGGAGGAGGAGAAGAATGTAATTAGTATAAGAAATCAGCTGTCCGCTAGTCTAACAGTGTAACCCTAGACATGTCTACCCAGAAGTAAGTGCTATGCAGCCTGAATGTGTGAATGTAACAATGAGGTCAAACCTTTTCTAAAATGTCTAAACCCAACAGCAACCACAATGCTGTATTTAGCATTCAGAATGTTAGATCAGTGCATACATAAATAAATTAGAATATACATTTATTTTTATGTCTTTTTACTAGCAAATTCAAATTGAGACTATTTCATTGACAGTTCTCTTTACCCTTTTATTGTTTCCCTCATATAAACCTTATATATTGTGTGCTCTCATTTCCATGTGGTTTTGATGTGGTAAACTGGTTCTGTAAACATGTTCACATGTGTGTCCACATGACTGATTCATGAAGCCAAGGCACCTCTGAAAAATTGGTTCACCATGACATAACACAATGACTATAGCCCTATTCATAAGTTATCCTCCATGCATTCCATGTATGGACCCTGCAGCTCTTTCCCCATCAGCTCTACACCCAAGAACTTCATGTATTTGAAGGGAGAACTGAAGTGTGCTTAGCTGCCCCATGCAATCAGGAGTTCAGATACTTGGTTTACTGCACCCTAAGAATAATGCTTTGTTACACCCACTATGGTTTGGCAGGGACATATGCTCAGGCACTTGTGTAATAACATCATTATCAAATCCCAAAGCAAGTGGATTTCATCTGGCAGTGAATGGTTGATCCAGGCCTGGTGCCAGCAGACAAAATAGTGGGGCAAATGCTAGGGGTCCCAGGACCTGGCAGAGCTCATCATCACAGATGCTGGGCTGCCAGTGTTGCTGCTACAGCTGATGTGATTCATCTGGATGGCGGCGGCATCAAACAGAGCTCTGGGCCCAAACATTTTTTGACTACTACCTTGCATCGTTAACATGGTGGCATCATCCCATATGCATGTATTGGTTGGGAGTCCTGCTTGGTGCTGCTGCTAGGTTGCCCCCCTTTTGCCAAGCAGGGATTGGGGTGACGGCCCAGTGGTGAGTGGTGCTACAAGTCTGCATACATGTACAGGTCAGCACCACCATGTTAATGATGCTGTCTCATCCTCAGTGGTAGTGGGCTGGCCTCATGAACATGGAGAGTAGTACAAGCACATAGGGTAGGAGCTCTACTTGGCGTTGCATCAAGCCTGGGTGGACAGCCCATGATGCTGCCAGAGGCAGTCAATGAGAGTAGCCTGCCCAGGGCCCTCTCAGACCTGGAACTGGACCAGAGCTGACCTGCTCTAATGCTAACATTCTGAACTTCTATAGGCCTGGAAGTCGCAGCTTTTGGCTTAGCTGCTTTGATGTCACACCAGCAGCCTTGGTCCTGAGGCTGGTTGAGATGGGTAAGGGAGGAGAACTTCAGTTTTGAATTCTAAACTCTATGAACAACTTTGGATTAATGAAACTTTACCACGATTGCCCCGTAGTCCCACCTTAGCTTTCAAATGACATTTTATGGGCACAAACAGAGTATTCGGGAGCTTTTCAATGAAGACAGACAGATGATGCTTGTTATTTATCTGTATGGCATGACTGGAAGAAGGGCTTAATTTCAAGAGTTGGCCTTTTCTGTTGAGTGTGTATGTGTGTGCATTTGTGTGTAGAGTCAGGGAGGGAAAGAGGCATTTTGCAAGCCATCTCCTGCCTTTTCATTTACATGACACACATTAACCGCTACACAGGAGTTCCAAAAGACTTGTCTTGTTCCCTTGTCTCCAGGAGCCCATGTAGGGCTCTTTAATTGCCACATTTTCAAACCGATATAATGGTAGGGATGTCTTAGTAATTACCTTAATGAGATAACACCTTTCTTTCCCTCAACCTACTCATTATCACGCTGCTTGTTCAAATTCCAGCTACAAAGAGCTATACTTGTAAGGAGGGAGGGGAGGGGAGGGGAGGAGGAGTTTGAAACTTGATTTGGGTCTCAAGTCTTCCTAATCTAATTGCATGCATCTTTCCAATCTGAAGGGGGAGTTTAAAAATACAAAAAACCCCGCAGAAAGCTCCCCATCAATTCCAAGAAATGTTTGAAAGGAATAAACCTAAACATCTGGGCACTTCTAATTATTCATGGTTGGCTTCCTTACTTTGACCTGTAGTGATGCAAAGGTGCCAAAGTGATGAATTTTAAGACGTTGGGGCTGCGAAGACGTGCAGCTGCAACACTGATGGATTTACGAAGGGATGGTAACAAGGTTAGCTGCATGTGAAGTGTGAATTAAGATTTTTGCAAAGCGACTGTGATTGCAGACGAGCATAATGTTGTACCCTTGCATGAAATCTTGCTATTATCGCAGAATGGTCAGACAGGGTGTGAAATGACTTATTACTTTACTTTGTTCTTTAATGAAGTTGGCTGCTATTGAAGAGGAACTGCAGGTAAGTCAAGAGTGTGAGTTCTTGGAAACGAAATGGTAAGCAACAACAGATTAAATATTGAATTAGCCTTTAATTTCCATAATATCCCCCCTCCCACTTCAGTGCTGTTCGAAACACAAATGGGGAATCTATGGGTTGGATTTAGATTTATGCTGGATTGACTGCACTGGTGGAAGTAGACTTCCCTGCCCACTCCTTCCTATGGCAGCTTCTCCAGCCCCCTGAAAATGCTACACAGATAATCAGGAGAACCTGCAGAATGGGGTGAGTTGTGATGTTGGGGATCCCCAAAAATCAGGTGAAGGGACTTTCCACAAATGGAGCTCTTGCTATTGTCGAGGCACTTTTCATCTCACAGAAGGCAGATTCTCTCTCTCTCTCTCTCTCTCTCTCTCTCTCTCATCATCTAATCATCTATCTATCATAGTGTTCCCCAAACATCCGTAACATACTTTTCCTTGAATTAAAACTGGAGGCACACTTCCTTCTTTACTCCTCTAACAGGACACTTTTAGTGTATGAGAGAGGAAGGCTCTGTTCAGAAGGCACCTTAAACCACAACTTTAACCGTCATGGTTAAAGTTGTGGTTTAAAGTGCCTTCTGAACAGGGCCTGCCGTTCAGCAGAGAGTGATTGGAAGACGAAAGCACTGATTCATGCGCAGACACAGCAGGTTGCCTCGTCTGTCAGTGAGTTCACAGGGGCCCTTGAATTATGAACAGTGCAAACCC
Organism: Anniella stebbinsi; assembly: GCA_029215795.1. NCBI lineage: Eukaryota > Metazoa > Chordata > Lepidosauria > Squamata > Anniellidae > Anniella > Anniella stebbinsi. The sequence continues at coordinate 98,750,544 of JARDYH010000004.1, read as the reverse complement.
AGGCATGTCTACTAAGAAGTAAGCTCCCTTGACACCAGTGGAGCTTACTCCCAGGGAAGTGTGTGTAGGATTACAGTCTTAATTCATCTCCTTCTCATGATGGCACATCAGCAGTGCCATTTTGAGAAGTACTGATAATTTATTTGCAGGCTGAGGCTCCCTCTACATCTATATAAGCAAGTTATTGATTGTGATCTGTGCTGATTGACGCAAAATGATACCATATGTCTCACTAAATAACAGGGAACTTTCCATTTGTTGCATGTATTGGTATGTAGATTTTTGGCTGGCAGTAGAATTCCACAGAGTTTCAAGAGTCCATTGATCTGCAGAATATCTTCAGGCCATTATGTTTTTGTATCTCTTTCTGCATGCACGCGGGTGTGCGCGCGCACACACACAGAGTGATGTGGCGGAGGTTGGCTGCTTAGCATACATTTATCACTTATTTTGCAAAAGGTCATGTTAAAACATTACTTATCACCATTTATGCTTCAGTCGAATCACCTGCCCTATTTTTTTTTTAAAATGAGTATGCACAGCAAAGCAAAAGGAAATGGGATGAGTCCCTCAGGATCCCATCATGAACAGGAAGAGTTCCCAGTCAACCAACCCCAGGATGCTGCTGCTCAGAACTGCATGGCAAATTTATTTCATGCCTCTTCGCTTGTGAGAGACTTCCATGGGAGGGTGTTTCTTATTTATCCCGGATAATATGCTTAAGAAATTATAGATGTTGCTATGCCTAAGAGATTGAAAGCACACACATTCTGATTTTGGCTAGAGGGGGAAAACCCATATTAATATGACACTTGGATTATTTTACCAAGACATTTTGAATATATCCAAGAGTATCACCATTAACCCTTGTGGAAAATCTTGGACTCCGTACAAAACCTCTTTTACTCATATTACTGAAATCTGCTATTCCCTCTCCCCGCGCTCCGATCTGTTTGCACTGAAAAAGGAGGGAGGTGGAGGCAAAATCTAAGCCCACTTCTACCTTCCTTTTCTGGTGAATTCTTCTGCAGTTCCTTTTCAGAACCAGAGGTGACTTTGCAAAACACTCCTATGTGGACATATCTACAGTTCCAACAATGATTGCTTACTATTGCCATTGGGATATCAGTTAGGTTGTCCTGTCATTGTGTTCATGGAAGGTAAATGCACAAACTAGTTAGGAAGAAAGAACCCAACTGTAAGCCAAAATCAACTTAAAAAAAATTGCTCTGGCTTAAAAAGTTTGCCAATTCTTCAGGCATGCGAGCATCTGAATATGTACTTTGGGACAACCATTCCATTTTAACAAGTGTGGGGGACCTGTGGCCCTCCAGATGTTGTTTGATTCCAAGTCCCATTAGCCTCTGTCAGCATGGACAATGATAAGGGATGATGGGACACATTGTCCAAAAAGATCTGGGAGGCCACAGGTTCCCTACTCCTGCATAAGGCCTTTTGGGCTGGTTCCCCCCCTGGGGTGGTGAATCATTAAAAGGTTTAGATAAGTTCAGGCAATGAGGCACCTGCTTTGTGTTCAAAAGAGGAGTCTGAGTTCTTCAGTTCTGTTCTTTACATTGGCTTCTTCCCTATTGTATTTGTTTTTGGTAGCAAGAAAATATATTCAAGACATGTAGGACAACATTTTAATCAGAAAACTATTTTTGTACCAGGATACAACTAGACCAGCGTTCCCCAACACATTGTCTTCCTGATGTTTGGGATTACAGCTCCCAGAACTCCTGACCATTGTCCATGCTGGCTGGGGCTGATGGGAATTGAAGTGCAATGCATCTGGAAGGCATCAGGTTGGGAAAGGCTGAACTCGACAGATAGATTAACAGACATGTAAGAGACTTCTTTTTCAACAAACTGAAACAAGGTGACATGATATTTCACAGAGATGAGGTTCTGTGCATGGCAGTGCATACTCAGCTGAAAGGAACTTATCCTATTGATTGCTGAACACACTATTATTATGGGATGTTTCACAGTTGATCCACATTTTGCATCATTATTGGCCTAACAATGTGATTGCAGAGCAGCGGCAATATACGCAGGTTTCAAAGTAGCTGTCTAAATGTCAGACAGTGAAAGCTTCTGATTTCAAGCAAGGTTCCAAAGGCTTTTCTGTATCCTGTATAATAAAATATAGGGATGTGCACTGGATCGGACCCGATCCACGATCCGAGTCCGGTCCAGTGGGAAATCGGATAAATTATCCGATTTCCGATCCCGCAGCTGGATCGGCCGATCCAATCCGAACCGGTCCGAAAAGGCTCCGAACCGGTTCGGCGGATCGGCGGATCGGCGGGCGCCCACTGGCGCCCACCGCCGCTTCCATTGGCGGGCACCAGCGGGCGCCCACCGATGAAAGTGGACAGCGGGGGGGGGAGGAGGGGGGCGCTTACCTTCTCGGCCCGTCCGCTCCCGTCCGGCACTAGCAGCTACTACCAGCGGGCTCCGCGGCCTGCTCTAGGGTGGCGCGCCGGGTGATGTCATCACCCGGCGCGCTACTCTAGAGCAGGCTGCGGAGCCTGCTGGTGGTAGCCGCCGGCCCCGGACGGGAGCGGACGGGCCGAGAAGGTAAGCAGGGGGTGCGTGGAGGGGAGGAGGGGGCGCGCGGAGGGGGCGCGCGGAGGGGGGAGGGGGGCCCTTACCTTCCCGTCCCGGCGGCTCCCGTCCCGGCGCCTACTACTACCAGCAGGCTCCGCGGCCTGCTCTAGGGTGGCGCGCCGGGTGATGTCATCACCCGGCGCGCTACTCTAGAGCAGGCCGCGGAGCCTGCTGGTAGTAGTAGGCACCGGCGCCGGACGGGAGCCGCCAGGCCGGGAAGGTAAGCAGGGGGTGCGTGGAGGGGAGGAGGGGGCGCACGGAGGGGGGAGGGGGGCCCTTACCTTCCCGTCCCGGCGGCTCCCGTCCCGGCGCCGGCGCCTACTACTACCAGCAGGCTCCGCGGCCTGCTCCAGGGTGGCGCGCCAGGTGATGTCATCACCCGGCGCGCTACTCGAGAGTAGGCCGCGGAGCCCGCTGGTAGTAGCCGCCGGCGCCGGACGGGAGCGGACGGGCCGAGAAGGTAAGCAGTGGCGGGGAAGGGGGCTTACCCCCCCCCCCTGGAGCCGTCCGCTTCTATCCGCTGGCGCCCGCGGGCGCCAGCGGATGGAAGCGGGCGGCCCCAGGGGGGGTAGGGAGCGCGGGGGAGGGGGCTTACCTGCCGGGGCCGTCCACAGCGGACGGCCCCGGGGGGGGAGGGAGTTAGGCCCCCCCTCAGCCACCCGCCGCCATTTTTTCCTCATAGACTTGCATTGCAATGCAAGTCTATGGGGAAAAAAATGGCGGCCGATCCAAAAATTTACGATTTTTGGGTCGGGATCGGACTCGATCCGGTCCGGGGGGCCTCCGATTTTGTCCGAACCGGTCTGGGACAAAATTGGAGGTCCCGATCCGGGTCCCGATCCGATCCGGGGGGTCCGTGCACACCCCTAATAAAATACCAACACATAGAAGTCTGTCATTATTTACCCATGGAACCTCTAGCACTGTATGCTGTTGCAACCCATTGACATCATGGTTTATTCACACAACTGGCCGAGGCTGATCAAGTGGTGAGCTTATCTGTTCATAACCTTCCTCTTTCCATTGTGGGGTAGATGCATTAATGGCATAAACCCCCCCCCCCCACTTCCTGTGATAAGTGATGAGATGATAGTTGCATCCATCATACAATCTTACAATGCATGGTCATTAAGAGGCTGTGGACTTCTCATTTCTTTGTTCTGTGAAGGATAACAGCTAGTGGCATAGCACATTTTCTCCAGATTTCCTTCTACTGGGGAACTGTTACCATTAAAGACCTTGGCAGCCAGTGTGGTGTGGTGGAGCTCATGATAGTTTTAGATTGGGGCAAGTTTTAGATTGGGGAGGTCAAGATAAAAAATTTTGCTGGATGGTGACCTTAGACAGCCTAACCACTATGAAGATAAAATGGGACAATTCCATGTATGTTATCCTGAGAGTTACTTGGAGAATAGAAAGGACTGGATCTTATGAAGGCAAGATAATTGTCCTGCAATGAAACAGATTTGTCTTCTGAAAGAGTCTTTCCAAATAAATGGCACTCATGTTTGTTTCTCAATAAGCATTTATAAATCTCTGAGAAATTTCTGCAAAAGGTCATTTTTAAAATGATAGTATTTGCATAAACTTCACAGACTCAGACAAACAAGCGAACACCATGTAAATATCTTTGTGCTTTGCCTTTATTCACAGTAGCCTAGAGTTCTGCCTTTGGATTTCCTTGTAGCCTGCCTGCCTGCCTGCTTTTGCCTTGGGCTGTTGGCCTACTTGAGAAGCATCCTTTGTATCTGGCAAAAGCGCTGGTGCGGATGCAATGCAAAGTGTGAGCAGCAAATCTATGCTTCTTCCATGGAAACTAAGCTCATTATACTGCAGCCTTCCAAAACACGCCTAACCTCACCAATCCAGAGTGCTGGATCCCAAATCTGCTGAAGAGCATGGACACCCCAATTAGCACTTACAATGTACTGTTGACATTTCCCGAGGTTGGCCCAACAGGAATAATTAGTTCTGATATATAACATGAAATCATTTAAACACACACACACACACACACACACACACACACACACACACACCAGCAGGAATGTTTGGGTGAAAGCCAAGACTGGTATTGTACCTGCTAATGCAGAACCTTATTCTGCTCTTGTATGGTTACAACAATAATATTGTTGATGACCTTTGAGGCCTCCTGACTCTAGATTTATGTTGTACAATGGAGAATGGAAAGTTTACATTAGGGTGCAATATGGGTACCAGATTGGGCATGATTTCTTGGAGAGTTGTTTAATGCCCATCCGTATCTCCAGTCCTGGAAACATACTGTACACAACATTACTCATTATTATAGTGGTACTGGTAAAGCATGTGAAAACCTCTTGCAGGCCAAACATGTGAAGGGCCACAAGTTGCCCACACTGCTTTAGGGGACCCTAGGGATGTCATGAAGGCCTGAAAAAAACTTGGGGACCCCCTCCCAACCCCCAAATCCACACACATAAACACACAATGTTTTCCTCCAAGGGACCTTTTCTGGCCCTGAAAAAAACAGTTAAAAATGAGTCCTGTCACTACCTTTTCTGTCCCCTCTTATTTTTCTGTATTTCCACCTCACCCCCTTTTGGAGCCCCTCCTGGTTCATGTGCCTCAGCGCAACGGGTTTCATGTTCTAGAGTCACTGCTTTGAGATCTGCCCCATAGTGCAGCTTTTGTGATGGGAAAAGGATGCTTTTCAACCATCAACAAGGAAACCATCTTTGGCTTGATACTGATTCCTTTGCATCTTTTATTATGCTGCAAACCTGGAACAAGGATGGCAAAGAGAAAGGGAAGTGAAACAATCATTTTTCTTGTTGCAGGGATCACGTGGAGATTTCCTTTGTAGTTTGCCAAGCTTCCACTCCCACGATGTTGGGAGAATTAAAGCATACAAATAGAAACAACCTGCAAAAAAGTCTGATATTATTTATGTATTATTATTTTTGTTAGATGAGAGATGTAAATATGAAAAATTAGATAAGCCTGAGCCACTACAGTAAATTATAATTGAGAGATGTAATAAATCTAACATGAGAATAAAACTATAATGAGAACACCCTTTCTTCCTACCTAAATACAAATCCTGTCTGTTTTCTAAAACCCAGTTAATTGGAGAGCTACAGCAAGAGTAAATCTTTAAAGGAGTTAGAGGAAATCTCTTTCTACTCAGGGGTGACATACAAATATCACACAAAAGATCTGCCAAATGACCCCTTACATCTTATTTATGCTTATGCTATATGGTGGGCGGTGGGTGGGGAAAATACCTTGCTCAGGAAAGAATGGCAGCTAAATGAATAAACCTCCTAAAGCTAAAATCCTATGTGCACTTACGTGGGAGTAAGTGCAATTGGACTCAGTGGGTTGGATCCAAATTCAGGCATACATCTAGGATGGTGAAACAGACCGTCCTGCCCCCTTCTCTCCACAGCGGCCTATCCAACCTGCTGAAAATGCTACACCGAAGGTCAGGGAACCCTTCTAAATGAGGTGAGTAGTGGTGCATGCTTGTGGGTGGGAGGAAAGCGGGATCCCCAAAAATCAGGCAGATGAAACTTCTGTATGTGGAGCCCTTCCATCTACTTCTGAGTAGACATGCATAGGATTGCGCTGTCAGGGAATATTGAAGAACCAACCTTGCAGCCAGTCACGCACAGGTAACTCCCTCTGATTTTCTGTAGGGCATAGCTGCAACACAGGGTCTGCAAAATCATACTTCGCAATGATTTATTGACATCTCAGCATAACTGATTGAAGTTTAAACCACATCTCCAAGGTAATAAAAAGAGACACAGGCGCCAGAAATTCCCCCAGTGCGAATGTGTTTGAGATGAAGAATTGTTGTGCAATGGGCACAGGACACAGCCCCACTGGGAAATTCTGTCTGTCCTTCCCCATTTGAAATGACCAGAAAGTGCGCAAGAACATGCTCATGCTTTTGCACAGCTCCCATTTGTTTCAGTGAAGATTGTGCAGGAGAACTGCCCAGCGGATTGTGCTCATCACAGGTATTCACTTACTGATAGAACAATTACTTGTTGTTGGATTTTGTTTTATTAGAAAACAAGGTAGAAGTAAGTCTCCTTCCTTCCTTCCATAGTAAATTCATATCCTACCCAATAATAATAATAATAATAATAATAATAACAACAACAACAATAATTTAACAGGGTGGCTTACAACAACCTTTACGTTCAGAAATGGTGATGTAAATGCTAGGTGAGTTTCCTTGGGGAAAGCATTCTATAAATGGGGTGCAATCACAAAGAAGACTTTCTTCCTGGTTTCCATCCACTTCACCTCAGCTGCCTCTACACGAGAGGTTTAAAGCTCTTTCAAGTCTCATTAAAATTCTTACCTCTACATGAGCGGAGCGCAAATCGGGAGTTGAGGCGCGTTATCTATTCGATTATGCGCATTATCGAATGCACGTTAAATAGCAAGTTTTATTTTGCTGCGGCCCGTTAAAGCGCATTTTGACTATGTAAACAAGCGATTCTCCGCATTAACTACTTCTAAAGCGCATTTCAAACAACTGGTAAAGCCACCAGTTGAGCGCTCAATTACCTCCTGCGTACAGTCATTTACCATAAAACGCTTCCGAAAAGATGCGCATGATCGGAGAACCAGGCGTCAAACCGAATTCTTGTAGAGGGGGTCCTCATCTAGTGAGAGCACCCAGAAATGAGCCTCTGACAATGACTTCAGTGTACAAGAAGGCAGATGTCAAGTCCTCTGTCTCTAAGCCATGAAAGGCCTTACAGGTCATCTTTGAATGGTGTCCAGAAATGGACAGAGAGCCAGTGCAATTCCTTAAGGACTGGTGAGATATGCTGACTATGCCCAGTCCCAGTTAGCAATCCAGTAGTTGTATTCTGAACAAACTGTAGTTTCTGCATAGTCTTCAAAGGCAGCCCTACATGCACCACATTGCAGTTGCCTAATCTAGAGGTTCCCAGAGTGTGGATAACTGGCATTTGTGGCATCTGTGGCTCCACTTGGAATTATTTCTTCACTGTGCAAAGCAGAGTCACTCTGTTGAGGGAGAAGTGAACTCTTCTTTCACCCTTGATTTCCCCTGCTCTGCTTCAACATAGGCTGTACAATTCTGGGCAGTCTCATCCTAAGGATTCATTTAGCTGCTACGGAGTCAAAAAGGAATGTATGTTTGCAAAGCAAAATGAGATCCTATACATTATAAATCAGCAGATACATCGTAAGGATAAAGGAAGATCCATACTGGATCAGACCAAAGGTTTATTTAGTATAGTATGATGTTCCTACAGTGGCCAACTAGATCCCTATCGGAAACCCACAGACAGACCATGAGCACAACTTTATTCTCCCACTCATGCTACTAGAGTACTGCCTCTGATACTGGAGGTAACATATAGCCATCATGACTAGTAACCATTGAGAGCCGTGTTCTCTTTGAATTTGTCTAATCATCTTTAAAGCCACCCAAATTGGCAGCCATCACTATATCTTGTGGAAGAAAATCCCCTAGTTTAAGTATGTGCTGTGTGAAGAAATACTTTACTTGCTCTGAATCACCTAACATTCAGCCTCATGGGATGATCCTGGGTTCTAGTATTATGAGACAGGACTATCCACTTTATCAGCTTTCGTGCAGGATTTTGTCCATCTTGATGCCTCTCCCAAGGCTTAGTTACTGGCAGTAAGGAATTTAAGCTAAAATACACTGGTATTTAGGGTATTTTGGCCCCTCCTTTGGCCCTGCCCACCACTGGAATATGGCCCCAGAGAGCTTCACTGAAATGGGATTCGGCTCTTGGGCTGAAAGAGGTTCAAAACCCCTGCCTTAGTGTGGTCTAGAATAGGCTGTTCATGTGTTCTTCAACTTTCCTCTGGCCTCCAAAGAGGTATCTTGGTATCTTGGGTGTCTTCTAGGGTTCCTTTCCACGTAATCCTGAGGTGCCCAATTACATTCTTGAAGGGCTACTCTCTTATCCAGATCAGGAAGAGGAAGTATTTGGCCATGGACAATGCAGGAAGCATGTTGATTGCACATTGTGTATTTTAGAAAGAAGAGAAAGAAAGAAACAGCAGGTCAGGGTGGAATCATAATCCAGACCCCCAGATGCATTGGAAGGAGGAGGGGATTTAATTCTTTCGCTTTCCTGTGTTCTTAGTGAAAATCACACACACACACACACACACACACACTGCAGCCCCACCATACTGCTATTCACTCTGGGAGGGAAGTTGCCACACCTTCCTTCTTTAATTATTTGAATTGTGCCCTAACTTTCTACCAAAAATGGCACTCAAGATAGTTTGCAATCACTGATGATGATGATGATGATTAATAAGCAAATACATTCAGTTACAATTAAAAGCACAGCAACAACAGAGTAAAAACAGCATTTGGCTCAAGAAGGCTTGCTTCGATAAAGTGGCCTTTGCTTGCCAGGGGAAGGACAGCAAGAGAGAACAAACCTAGCCTCCCTCAGCAGGGAGTTCCACAGCCAGGGATCAGCTACTGAGAAGGCCCTCTTTTGTGTTGTCATCAGATATGTTTCTGAAGCTGGTGGTCTTGAAAGAAGGGTCTCTTTTGAAGATCTTAAGGACCGGGTAAACTTGTATGGGAGAAGGCTGTCTTTCAACTCGCCTTATAGGGCTTTATAGGTCATAACCAGCACTTTGAATTCTGCCTGGAAACAGACCAATAGCCAATGGTGCTGTTGTAATGAGGGAGTCATGTGCTCCCTGTAGCCAACAGTCTGGCTACAGCATTCTGGAACAGCTGAAGTTTCTGAATAGTTTTTGAAGGTATTTGGATTATAACTTGGTGGGGCCATGGGGGGCTAGCTAAAGTTCTTTGCAGGCTAGATTTGGCCTGTGGATTTGCCATCCCTATCCTAATCCTTATGGGTGAAATATAGGATGTTTGTCAGAGTTTTAATGTTATGCTGGCAGGCTCACTAGAGTTCTGGTGCTGATCTAAATGCAGCTGTTAGGAAAAGAAGAATATTTACTTCACCATCTTGAGAGCACAAAATAACAGCAAGCCATGTCTAAAGGGACCAGCTTGGAGATGCTTCCCTTGACGAAGTCTCGTTTGTCATCAACAAACACTATCTGCAAAACGGTGATGTGCTTAAATGATACATAACCCCCGTCTTTAGAGCACTCCCAGCAAAAAAGCATTTTCTACCACATGGATTGTTTTATTGTGCACGTAACCTGAGATTGTTACCAAGCCTTGCCAATGAATGACAAATCTACATACACATCATGTCAGCCGGCAATATTTTGCAGCCTTAATTGCTTTAGCTTCGGGCATTCTGTGTCAAAATTGAGTGTTTTACGTCCTGCGTGTTGCTCCGCTTCTTTGCAACAGTTAAATTATTCTGTAATTTGCCTGTTTTCTTTCTAATGCATTGTCCATTAACTCATTTAATAATTTATGATATAAATCGTGCAATGCAACCTTAAATAGCATATAAAGCTACCTTGGGGTGTCTAGAATCTGCATCAGCATCAACATACATTCATAACAAATCAGTTTCTTTCCAACTCTTTTTTTGAAAGGGGTGCTTATTTAGCATGCCACATCAAGGCAGGATTTGGGGGCAGATGTCTGGAGCCCCACTCCCAGGGCATCATCTGAAGGTACAAAAGGCAGCCACCTTGCCGAAGCTAAGCAGGTCTGGCTCTGGTTAGTCCTTGGAGGAGAGACTACTGGGAAATTCCATGTAGCCACCTTGAGTTCCACAGTGGAGGAAACGTGGGATATAAATGTAATGATAAATAAAAGTAAATAAAAAGAAATGGCTGGCATATCACAATTTGATGTAAGGGAAGTTATATTATTTGCCATCTAAAGAGCTCCTCCCCCACCAACATCTTAAAGCCATAAAACCAAAAGTCTAAAATGATCTAACATCACCACTGTTTGGTACTGCACCTTGAATGGAGTTTACCCAGACTGAATTCTATTCAACAAATGAGGGTCGAAGGAATAAGCAGAGGCTGTGACATTGTGAGAAATCCTTACTGAAGTCACAGTAGGTAACAGGACATGGACTTTCTGGTAGGGATGGATGCATCTGTCAGTTTCACTTTCTCTATGAAGTTCTTTTCCTCGCGAATATGAAGACATGTAAGGATTTTGGTAAATTCTTATCAAACGCAAACTGGAATGAAATTCTCATCCATCCACACTGGTCAAATTCAATAGGCACAGTTATTCTCAGCATGGAGAGTGCCATGCTGTACCTGCCTGCCATATAGCCATTAAAGATGAGGGGCTTGTGAGAAAAAAAGGCTAATTCAGAAACCTTACCAAGGTTGAATCCACAGGGATTGAAACCCAGCTTTTTTAGAGTGAAGCACTCAAAACCCTGAGCCTAAATAGGTGAATCTGTCAATTTCAGTTCATCCCACTTTCATTTTTTTTAAAATCCCCCAAACTCAACTGCTTTCTATCCTAAATATGAAAAAAAATCCAAATTCTGGTAAATTCTTATAAAAATGAACCAAAACCAAATTCTCACCCATCCCTATTTGTACATCCTTGTCTGTTCCTGCAGATAAGAAGTATTTCTCCATCTTCTAATCTATGGATTGTCTATGCAAGTGAGAGCTTGTGATCTATTTTGGTGGTTTGGAGTTGTTGTCTTTTCAGTAGAACTATTGCTAACCATCTCCACATCACTTCCAGTCTATTCAAGTTTGCTTACTTGTAGCCTAGAAAAATGGTGGCATCTCCTTCCTTTTTAAAGGACAGGTTAGATAGGCTAGTTCTTCAAGGAGGGTCCGTAGTGGAGATCACTGCTGAACTCTTTCCATATAGTCTTGATTGCCAAGGTACCCAGGGCCAGCCTCAAAGGTAGGCATGGTTGGGCAACTGTCAAGGGCCCACATCACAGCAGGATCCACAGGCAAGAGTCTCCTGGAGTTGCTCCTCCTCTTCAACATTGGAGCCTGCTTGCTCACCCACCTTTCACTCTGGCTCAGACCATGACGATGGTGAGAAGGAGGAGCAGTAGACGCCATTGCCAACTTGGCCCCTGGCTCTATCCCTGGTAGCAATGATGATGGGAGATGATGAAGAGCAACAACAGCTTTTGACAATGGTGGTGAGGCTCAATGAGAGAGGGGGGTCATGAGGGTCTTTTGCCCAAGGGCCCGTAAAAACCTGGAGCTGACACTGAAGGAATCTCTGTGTCCCCTTGTCTTGCAGAAGATCCTACCTAGACCTTATTCTAGGGAGCAAAATCAGTTCAAAGAGTTTGTTGAGCTTTTTCATGGTCCTACATGTTGCAGAGTAAGTTTTGTCTTGCCACAGACAGAAATGTTTGAAAGCTTGAAACGGGTCCTTTACTTAACAGTACCAGGCATCTTCTTGATACAACTAAAGCAGGTGAAGTAAAGTTGGCAAAGGTGAAACCAAAACCAATACAGACAGGGGGACACAGAAAGAGAGAGAGGGAGAGGGTGGGGAGGGGAGGCATCCCAGCTCCATGAATTAACCATTTAGTGGATTTTCATCCAAATATATTTCTCTCCATACAGTGTGCTTTCACACAGCACATAGGTAAACTGTGGAATTCTGTACCACAAGATGTAGTGATGGCCACTCATTTGTATGGCTTTAAAAGGGAATTAGACAAAGTCATGGAGGGTAAGGCTATTAATAACTACTAATCCTGATGGCTACATATTACCTCCAGTATCACAAGCAGTAGGCCTTTGTACACCAGTTGCTGGGGCACATGAATATGAGGGTGCTGTTGCCATCATGTCCTACTTGGGCACTTTCCACAGGCAACTGTTTGGCCACTGTGCAAACAGAATGCAGGGATGGACTCTTGGTATGATTTATTTATTTATTTATTTATTATTATTGCATTTATATCCTGCCTTTTTTCCTCCAAGAAACTCAAGGCGGTGTACATAATCCTCCTCTCCAGTTTATCCTCACAACACCAACCCTGTGAGGTGGGTTGGGCTGAGAGTCTGCGACTGGCCCAAAGTCACCCAGTGGTTTCCATGGCTGAGTGGGGACTAGAACCTGGATCTCCCGGCTTCCAGCCCAACATTTTAGCCACTACACCACACTGGCTCTTCTTAGGTTCTTATCTACTGGCTGTAACTTTTTCCAACTCTACATACATGGAGAATGCACCTTAGACTACATCTAGCACTTAACACTTGGGTTAAAACTCTTGGTTGTTTGTCCATCATACAGAGTTCTGAGTTCGGATGTTGCATCAAACAACCCAGGAAGGGAGCATTCCTGGGTTGTTTATAAAAGCGGATGCAAAGTGGAAGCAGTGAACATGCAGGAGGCAGTGTGCTTGCTCATTCCCACATGGCTTCGACAATTCCTGGGCTAAACAACTCATGAATTGCTGTTATATGTGAACCAAGTCAATGGCTGAATTTGGACAACACAACAGTCAACTGGGGGGTGGGGAAACAATCGTCAGTTGTATTGACTATCATGTCGTCTGAATGCTGCCATAGTCAACTCAACGCTGATCCTAATCCACACCACGGTTGATTATTTATTACCATGTTTTGTGGGGAGTACCCCCTAGATGAACAACTGTAAAGTTGATTATTACCCCACCACTGACTATCGTGTTGTCCGAATTCAGCCAATGTCTCATTCATGATCTGACCCAGAGCCTGTAGATTTTCATTCTTTCCTCCATGTGTCTAAGAATTTCCCTTTCTGGAATAAGGTTTCACTCTAGACATGTTTATTTCATTTATCAGTCATGCTATAGCCAAAGCAGTCAAGGTGACATGCATAATAAGAAAAAAATCAATAAAACCAATAATAAACCAATAACATCAATTAAAAAAACACATACACAATAAAAGCAGCAGGAACAACCCAATATTTTTGAAGCAGTAGATCAAGATCAAGACAGTGTGGTGAAAGACAGTTTTAAAAGGGAGCTTCAAAACATATCATTTGGAGTTACAATAAGGACCAAACGAAAGAGTATGGGTTGGATCAGATTTATGTTGGTGGAAGTGGACATCCCTGCTCCCCACTTCCCATAGCAGCCCTTCCAGCCTCCTAAAAATGCTATAGAGAGCATCGGGAGCCCCTGTTGTATGGGGTGAGATGTGGTGTGTGAGGGGAGGGGGATCTCCAAAAATCAGGCAGAGGGACCTTCTGCAGGTGGATTCCTTTCTTTCATAGAAAACAGATCCTGGATACAAACCTAAAAAATCTAAAAGGCCCAAGAGAATAAATCAGGTGCTAACTTTTTGTTTTTTACTTTTACCTGACTCCAAAAAGTTTTTAAAAAAATTGGTGCCAGTCTCTAGAGACGCCATTCCACAATTTGGGGGGCACCACCAAAAAGGCCCCCTTGCAAGTAGCCCCCCCCCACCAAATGTCAGTATGCAACAGCACTCAGATCAGGACCTCAGATTATGATCTTACGCCACAGGCAGGAACATATGGAAAGAGGCAGTCTTTCAGATACTTTGATCCCAAGCCATGAAGGCCTTTATATGTTAAAACTAGGGATGTGCACAGTACAAAAAATCGGATCAGAATCAGAACTGGAATTATTGCTTCAGATTGGATTGGATCGGAGGCTTTCCGGATCAGATTGGATCCGATTCTGATCCAAAAATCGGATATCCGATTTTCGGATCGGATGCCTTTTAGCCCCTTTAGACTTGATTTTGGAGGGGGAAAAGCCTGTATCTTTGGTATTTTTAAAGACATAATCATGAAACTTTGTACTAGTGCAGATGGGATGTTGTGCTTTCTCATTAGATGCTGTCCCCACAAACACCACACCAATGTGAGGAGCACACAGAAGGGGTGTACATTCGCCCCATTTCACAGACACAGGGGCATGGTTTAAATTGAATGGCAGGCATTTTATTGAACTTTGGGGACTCTGCTGATGCTCCCTTGAGGGGAACACCAGCATCCCTTGTCTTAAACAAGCGGAGCGGCGGGCTCCACTCGCAGGTGAGATCTGGCAGACAGTAACAACAGCAGCGGCAGACAGGCATTCAAAGGGTGAAGTCAGGAACGGAGGGGACTCTGCTGATGCTCCCTTGAGGGAGCAAGCCACACTTCAGCTCCAAGCCACACTCCTTCCACTCCAACTAAATAAACCCCACATAGCCAAAAGGGAAAGACTGAGAATATATACTGGGTTTCTACTAAGCCCTCCTCCAGCATTGCGATTGGAGGCTGCAGGAAGTCTTTAACAGGATTGGGTGATGCATTGATGTAGTGTGAAGCACAATTGGTGGATCAAGCTGTCAAACACACACACACACACACACACACACACACACTGCCTCCGTCCCTTTATGGAAGTTTAAAATAATAAAGTTAATAAACCACTCATTGCCACTAAAGTCTTGCACCAATTTCTCTGGAATTTTCCACACGTATGTAGACACAAACAAGCTCCCATGTCAGGGAGTTTCAACTTTCTACCTTTTAAAATAAAATAGTTACACAGCACATTCCTTCTTTGCTGTAAGTCCAATGTAAAATGCCATAATAAACCATTCATTGCCACTAAAGTCTTGCACCAATTTCTCTGGCAGTTTTCACACATGAGTAGCCACATCCAATCTCCCATGTCAGGGAGTTTCAACTTTCTACCTCTTAAAACAAAAAAGTTACAACACATTATTTTTCTAAGTCCACTATCAGTTTAAAATGCCATAAAATGGAGGTCAGATCCGCTGATTTTTTCCGATCTGGATAGGGTCCCTTTGGATCAGATTGGATGGATGATCAGATCAGATCAGATTGTTTTTATCCAATTTTTGGGTGGATCGGATCTGGATCGTGGATCGGATCGGATCTGCTGCACATCCCTAGTTAAAACCAATACGTTCAACTGAGCCCACAAATGAACTAGAAGCCAGACGAGATGATGCAACACTGGCATAATATGATATTAGTTCCAGCAGTTGGGGTTGATGTATTATTATTATTATTATTATTATTATTATTTACATTTATATACTGCCCCGTAGCCAAAGCTCTCTGGGTGTTTTACAAAAATTAAAAGATTGAACATTAAAAGTCAATATACAAAATTTAAAACCATAAACCAGCTAACATTTAAAACAATTTTAAACTTTCAGCCAGGCTAATGACTCAGTTAAAAACTCAGCTTAAGCTGATGAACACTTTGAAAATTTGGAGTGGTCACAACTTGCAGGATCTTGGAGCTAGGAATGGATGAATCTTTCAATTTTGGCTTCTCATTTTCCAAATCCTAAATTCAGTTCATCCCATTTCTGCACCAGTTTGAGATTTATTTATTTTTTAAAAAAAATTGCACAAAAACTTGTACACATTTTGTGTGCATTTCTCCAAATACACATATGTTTATATGCAATGTACACATTTTTGGTAGCAATATTCCTCAATACAATGTATTTATAACATTATTTTCATTAATATATACATTTTTGTGTTCATTTCCCATTAACATATGTGCTTTTGAATGCATTTTTTGATTGGGTAACACCACTGCAAAATTCAGAGAAGTTTGAATTTTGAAGAAAAACTGAGGCCTAATCTACACCAAGTAGGATATAGCACTTTGAAAATGGTACATGGAGGCAAGATCTACACTACTGCTTTATAGCGGAATTGAAGTGCACTGACAATGGTTGGGGCCCATTAACACATACTATACACCGCTTTCATACTGCTATATCATGCTTGGTGTGGCTCCTGTCTTTTATATACCACTTTAATACTGCTTTCATAGTGAAATATCCTGCTTGGTGTAGATTAGGCCCAAGTTTCAGTTCCTGTATGGGTTCAAAAGTGCAAAATTATGTAAGTTCCTGTTAAAATGCAAATTGAATCAATTTCTCCTTCAACTCTTCCTGGAACATCTGCCTGCATCTCCACAGTTAGCATCATAATGTGCTTGAGATGGGACAGAGAATGATCTGAGAACAGGTCAAGTTGTCCTATACAGATGCTTAGCAGTCCTAGCAGTACTTGTGTTGTAGATGACCTGGAAGCCACATGCATAAAGCTTTTTTGTTTCATTTTGGATAGGCTGACCATATGAAAAGGAGGACAGGGCTCATGTAACTTTAACAGTTATAGAGAAAAGGGAATTTCAGCCAGTGTCATTTGTATGCAATTAGTTCCTGGTGAAATTTCCTCTTCATCACAACAGTTAAAGTTGCAGGCACTATACTAGAGTGACCATATACAAAAGAAGGCAGGGCCCCTGCAACTTTAACTGTTGAGATGAAGAGGGAATTTCACCAGGAACTAATTGCATACAAATGACACTGGCTGAAATTCCCTTTGCTCTACAACTGTTAAAGTTACATGAGCCCTGTCCTCCTTTTCATATGGTCAGCCTAATTTTGGAGGAAGGAAAAGAAGAAATGTAAGAAATAAATATTTCTATGGCACTGCTGTTCTCCAGCCAAAGTTTTTGTAAGCTGGAAGAGCAGTCTTTGGAATTGGCCCAGTCCAGGTGCATTAAGCTCTCGAAGGCCCAATGCATGCTTTTTGGAAGTACGCTGAGAATAAGTGAATAATAAGATGCTCACAGTAATCAGGACAAACCATTCACAGCTGTATTTGGGGTTGTTTGTTTACCCTTCTAAGGCTTTTGAGGTACCCTCCCCCTTGTTCTACAAAGCTTGTGGTTTCCCGAACATGTTTATCCTTCCTTCTTGTCTCTCAGTGGTTCCATTTTGGCTCCATGTTTAGCTGGCACTCATCAACAGAGCTCACTATTAGAGAGATTATTTGGCCTAATTTCTTTCAGATCCACCTTATGCATAAAAAGAGAACACACCCAGTACCTCTTCCATTCCATTTCCACTGGGGATGTGTATCGTATCGTTAAAATGTATGATAACGATACAATATGCTCTTTATCGTGCATGCGTTTAACGATAATGATATGTTAGGAAAACCTACGATAATTATTGGAGACGATAAAAAATCCTACGATAATTATCATATGTTATCGTTTTATTGGAAGGCTCTTTCTCTTTTGCCGCCACATGGATGGAGCTAGAAGGTGGGGTGTGCATGCTGAGACAGTGACCAATCGTGCAGCAAGGATTCCAGCAGGCTCCAATCACAATGTTGGAGGAGGGCTAAGGATATCCCCACATAAAACCCCCACACTTGATGTTCCAGCTCTGTTGGGAGTTAGGCATTGAGGGGAGAAGGGTGGATTTTGTTGGAGCTCTGTCCTGGCTCCTGGGTCTTATAGTTACTTGGTGGCAAATTGTTGGGAGATTCATTGTAGTCTTGCATCTTTGTGTCTCAGGTTCGTTTGGTTGTTCGTTGCTTGTGTGTTGGAGTTATAGTTTTTATATGTTTTCTGGTTGGTTTGATTGAAGGGTTAGGTTAGCATGAGTGGGGGTACTGTGTCAGAGTGAGTGTGTTTTGTCCTCTTCCCTGTTTAACATATATATATTTCCCTCCCTCTCTCTCTCTGGATGTGTGTGTTTGCTTGATTGACTGTGAGTGTGCTGGTGTGTCCTGTAGCCTGCTACACAGGATAACACTACACAATCTGTGGTCAAAGCAGCACACAAACTGTTTGCAAAGGATTGTTATTATTAATATAAATAATTTCATTTTCAATCACTTCGTAGCAGTATGAAACGTGGCTCTAAGGCTCGCCTTGGGCGAGATGGCTCTGGGTCTAGGAGAGATGCTGTTGCTGCTGGAGGCAGTTCTGGGGTGGCTGTCTCTCCCTCTCACACATTTTATTTCTTTTTTAAAGACACTGTTCCAGCCAATGTTTCCAGTCTGGAGGGACTGCTTTAGTGAGGGACTGCAGAAGCATCCCCCTCATGCATTTTTTTTTTAGACTCTGGTCCAGGCAATGTGCCTACCTCTACCCTGAACATGACTTTTTATTTGGCAATGTGCCTACTTCTACCCCGAATGTGACTTTTTATTTGGCAGTGTGCCTACCTCTACCCTGAACGTAACTTTCTATTTGGCAATGTGTCTACTTCTACCCCGAATGTGACTTTTTATTTGGCAATGTGCCCACCTCTACCTAAAACATGACTTATATTAATTTGGCAAAGTGCCTACCCCAAACGTGAGTTTTATTTGCCACTGCTCCAGCCAATGTGTGCAGCTCTGGCATGAACAAATGCCCACCTGCCTGCCTGGGATGGCGGGCAGACTGGGTCATTTTAAGTTTCAAGCACGATGAGTTTAAGGTGGTGCGTGAGGGTTGTTTTGATGGGATCCTCCAGGTATCCTCACTACCTGGGGTATCTCCTGGCCCAATGAGGCCCTGCCTGCTAAGGCTGGCTAAAATAACTGTAACACCCGTGCTATTCCCCTACCCCCCAATCCTTTTAATTTGTACTTAGACATGCATGGCCTAATCTGTTGAAACAAGGCAGCAGCAGTTCTGCTACTGCGGTGGAATGTGTCCACTCACTGTGCCACGCGTAGGTGCTAATGGGATCCTCCAGGTTTCTGCGCTTCCGGAGTATCTCCTGGCCCAATGAGGCCCTGCCTGCTAAGGCTGGCTCTAAAATAAATGTAACACCCGTGCTATTCCCCTACCCCCCAATCCTTTTAATTTGTAGACATGTGTGGCCTAATCAATGAGACAAGGCAGCAGCAGTTCACCATCTTCTGATTAACACATTTTACTTTTATGACTGCATATTGAAGGCACTGCCTAGGTTTATCCACAGGTTTTGAAAGTTCATTGTTTTCATAAAAATATACCTATAAGTCTCAGCAGCAGCAGCATGGAGTGCATTACCGGAAACAGTGCATGTTGTTGAGAGCTCACTTCCGAGTAATGCCTGCAGCTGTGTGTCTGAAATTGGGCACAGATGAGTCCCCTCAAGGCCATCTGTGAGATGCCCATGAGTACTGGACGACGATGTCTCTTGAAAAAGGACCACATTTCAGCCACCTTAAACAATGTATTTGAAAGCTTACTTCTGAGTAACGCTTGCACCGATTGTTCTAAAATTTGGCACGCAAGTCTAGCAACTCTCAGTCTGCACTGTGACTAAGTTTCAAATGTGTAACTTGGAAAATTAAGAAGTTTTAGGCCTTTCAAAAATCGAGTCTCTAGGGCAAAATGGAGAAACAATATAATATCGGATTTCTGATAATTATTGGAAATACGATATGATATGCTACGGTTGACCTACGATATAATTGGAGACGATATTTTTTTTGGTCCGAAATTCCGACAACGATACGATACGATATTTTCAGGTGTGCACATCCCTAATTTCCACCATTTAGAACAGATATTTGCACAACACGTTTTAGCTTCTTTTGCTTACAACATAAGCAGCGAGGCAAGAAGTCTGTTGTTGTGTGTGGTTTTTTTTTTTATATCATGTATATTGGGAAATAAGACTCCCCAAGGTCGGTAAATTATAGAACAATGTTGAGCTAAGCTTGGCTTAACAATTCTTAATTAGAAACTCCCTGATCGTTTGCTAATTTTTGAGGTAGTTCTTGGTAATTAGAACTGTGCACCTCACTCTGCCAATAAAGCAGAAGAGGAAATTTGCAGGGTGTAAAAATCAATTATCCTTTTGGATCATCAGCTTTATATCCCTTTCTTCATCCCCTATGCATGGTTTGAATACATTTTGGTAACAAGATAACTTGGGACTCTCAACCACACATATGAAAGAGAGGTGGCAGGGGGCGGCTCCCGGTCAGGTTCTTGTCCTGGATTTAATTTTTCATTGATAATTAGACTCTCAAAGCCACCTGATATATTTTTGACCAGCAGGAAACAAAACCCCACTGATTGACTCAGGGGAGAGAAGCAAGCGGCTCCTGCTGTGCTCACTAGGTGGCTTCACAAAGACTGAAAACAAGAGCTGTGGCAAATTGGATCATCCTACAAGTTTCGACTGGCCCATTGTGTACAAGTAGTAAATTGAGAGCTGATATTTCTGAGAACTATTTATTAGCAAGGCTTGGTGTCTCGCGTGCTCCTTGTCGTTATCTTTTGCAAACAGCTTTTTACCAGTTTGGATGAGCAATCTATGCCATATATATATATATATATATATATATGGAGAGAGAGAGAGAGAGAGAGAGAAAGCTATCTCATTCTTTCAGGTAATTATGAAAGGATACTTGAGATTGTTCAGACCGGAAGCCAAGGCTGATGGCTGAGATGTTCGCTCAGCTGTTAAGACATTTTCTGCATCTTTAATTGTATTTTTTTTTAGAAAAAGAAGAGATAATGGGATGCATTTGCAGGAGCTTGCTGAAACACAAACAATGAGAGAGGGGAAGAAAAAAAATAGAAATCCTGTTTTGATAGTCCTTCCTGTTGCCGCCCGCCTTATTAGTATTTTAAATAACGATATCCTAGGGACAGCGATCAGTTCTAATCATTTAGTGCAAAAAAGGTGTGAAAATAGGAGGCTGTGACCAGTTAGCAGAAATCATAGTTATACATGCTGAGACCTGCCATGCTATGCCAAATCGAAGGCTGTCTCATATTGAAGGGCTGATACCCAGGGTAAGTTTCTTTTTCTGCAGTCACAGGAAGATAATGTGACGGCTGTTTCATTACCTCCTGCCTACCCCTCCCCTCATCACCACTGTGTTCTCTCCAGATTTTGATTTAGGGAAATTGAAAAACCTGCCATCGTGGAAAAGAAGAAAGGATGAAGATTCTCACCGAGTTGTAAATAAACACATGCATAGAAGAACAGGGTCCCAACAGGGTTCTGGGCATGGTTAAAAATAGCCGTGGCATTGACAGATGAAACCCTTTCAAACCTTCCATTCAGAACAAATATTGCTTTTTGCACACAGGTCCTCTTGAGCACATGCCTGCCCTGTGCGCAGTGTGCAGGGTCAGTCTGGCACTGATACAGATGCAGAAAGGCACACCCCATTGAAACGAATGCAAAGTCCTTTTAGTTGGGGCAGGCCAAGCTGTGGACTGGGATGGCTGGGTGTAATGTTACAGTATTTCTAATCCTAAATGGGGTTGAATAGCTGGCATTGCCTCTAATCCCCCAGCTGGCCAATGAGTGAATGGTGAGGAATGGCATAGGGTGTGCATAGCTAGGTTCACTCATTCCTAGGATGGACAATTATGGTTTTAATTATGGCGTCTTTCAGTTTCTCATTTTTCCAATCTTTTAAAAAAAGCTTGCATGAAAATGCTGATGCATTTTCTGTGCATTTCTCCAAAATTGCACATTTTTTGTACTCCAAACATGCACACCTTTCTTTGCAAGCAATTTCCCTTCATTCATCCATATTATTTCTGCTAATAGACACATTTTTGTATGCAAGTTTTGATTGGAGAACTTTGAAGGATAACTGAGAATTTTGAAGGATAACTGAGTTTTGTTTTGTATGTTGGTTTGAAAGTGTGACATTAGATCAAATGAATCTCTCCCCCATCCCTACATTCCCTGTAGGAGAGGGAAGGAACGGTGTGCATGTATGTTTTCTTGCCTCCCCCTTGCACATCTCCTGGGTACTACAAGTTATGTACTACAGTCTCAAATGACAAAAAGGAATCACCTGGGCACTACTTAGAAGAGACAGGGAGTCAGGGAGAGGAAGCACATACGGTGCCCATGTGGCCAAATTTGCAGAGGACAGACTTCTATTTGAAGAGCTGTCAGAGGACAGTTCTCTAGTTGAATCCAGTCCAAGTCCAGTTTAGACACAAAGAGCCATAAGAACAGAGCCAGGGACTTGAAGGTGCCCCTCAACAGGTAGCAGACTGAGCAGGCACGGAGGTCACCTGATTGCATTTTTCTCCACTCCACAGAAAAAAAGAATCTTGATACGACGACATGTACAATCATGTTAGCATTGCTTTGTTTGCAGTGGTTTGTCAATGCACACAAGGGCATACGCACGTCAGTAAAATACTGCATACACACCATCGGTGTGCACACAGTGTGTGCTCGGTGTGCTTAGGCACACCCTAATTTCCCAAGGCACCTCTGCTTTCCTGCCCCCTCCCGATTGAATTGGGGCTTTTAAAAGGACACAAAAGCCTCTGGAAAGCCACCATTAGCATCCCTGGGGAACAATGCACTTTCTGGAGGCCCTGGAAATTGTGCATTCCCCTCCTCCACTCCAATCACAGCCTTTAAGGTGCATACCCTACTGAAATGAGCTGCATACACCTATCACACACACACACACACACACACACACACACGATTGATAAAAAACTACAAAAATTTGATAACATAGAGGGGAGGAAATATACAGATGAATGGAAGAACTAATAGTTGTAATTAACTCCTCAACTGCAGGCCCCTATACAAAATGCAGAAATCACAAAATGTAACAAAACAGATCAGGTTCCTCATGTATTGTTTCCATTTCAGAAACAGGAGCATTGGTTCCACTTCAGAGCCCGGACCATGTCATTCAGGATTCCAAAATTAGGGATGGGGAAGAAATTCATTCAGTTCACCATTTAATGTGAACTTTCCTAATTTTGCATTTTTGAACCAATACGTGAACCGAAACCCAGATATCCTTTGAAATTTCCATGTCTCTGAATTTTGCAATGGAGTTCTCCTTAAAACAAAGTGTACAAATATGTGTATCTTAGGGGAACATGCAGATAAGATGTACATATTAGTGAAAATAACACTAAAATGCATTATATTAGAATTCTTGCAAAAATGTGTTTATTAGGGGAAAATTATATGCAAAACTGCATGTATTAGGAGAAATGCACCCAAGAATATACTTGGGTTTTTATGTGATTTTTTAAATTTTATTTTTGATCTCAACTTTTGGGATGAATTCAATTTGAGATTGGAAGAGTGAGAAACTGAGAGAAAACAAAATTGATAAATCCATCCATCTCATTCCAAAATCTGGGAGGAAATTCATGTGAGAAGAATTTGAGGAGGCTTAACTTAATAACACATGTGGTTATTTTCAGAACCTCTGTGCACTTGTGGAAAAATGCAGAATGTGGTATTGCATCGGAACACCGCTTCCTGAGAATCTCAGCATTCATTTTAATTTCTTTCTTTTAGGGCTATACAAGCCTCGGCGGCGAATTTGGAAATCTGAGGGCTCGGTGGCCATTTTATGATGGAACCACCATTTTATGATGGAACTGCCATTTTAAAGCAGAGCCCTAGGACTCCATTTTAAAGCAGAGCCCTAGGACTCCATAATAGAGGAACAACCTACAATTCCCAGCATGCACTGCCTGGGAGGGCTGCACTTATTGGGGCCCAGGAACCGCAGGCACTTGTGGCCTCACTGCTATCACTGGCATGATTGCCCACCTGCTGGCATGATCGTCTCTCTACTGGCACGATCCAGGATGCGTCAGTTAATGGAGGAGTCACCACACGTTCCAGAACGCCCCACAGCTACCAGCTTCCCATGAGAGCCGCCCACTCCTGGTAGCCCAGCTGGGGCTGAGGCTTGCACAGCCCTACTTTCTATCACTTTGTAATCCTTATCACATGGGCAGTTTTAAGCACACCCACCTCAGCTTTGCTCCACTTCTTCAGCGCTGGGTTTGCATGATGTTGTTTCCTTCCTGTTTCTCTCTCGCCCTGAGTTCTCTGTTTTTAGTTTCTGTTTCGATTTAACTCTGAACGGTCAAAGTCCGTTTCAGGCAAGTTCAAGCAAGTTCAACAGGCTGAGCTGAGGTATCGGAGCAAAACCAACCGGGTGTGATTCAAAACGCTACATTCGCATAAGAAACGGAGGGGGAACCCGCAAACACAATCTGGGGGAAAAATGGTACGTGTGATAAACGCCTATGCGAGCAAAGCCAGTAAAATCTCCAGCACCTGAAGGGTGGTTGAATAAGAATTCCTAGTGTCTGGGCTCAATAGAGCTCATACTTTGCACACAGAAGGCGCATCTCCATTTTTTAAAAAAAGGATCTGATGGTGATGGCAGCTGGAGACTACCATATGGGGGGGGAAAAACCTGAGGCTAACTTGTAGATCATGCTTTACAATACTTAAGGAAACTTATTTCCCTGTATCTATCTACCTATTGTCCAGATCATGTGAGAGTTGCCAGAGCCAATGAGAAGCAATGCTAGAGCAGAACGAGGAACAACCTGAACACTGGGTTGCTTGTATCCCATGTCAGACTAATGCAAGTCCCATTCATTTACTGGGTCTACTCTGAGGAGGACTAGCATTGGATATAACTCAGCAAGTTCCTGATCCTTTTCTAGAACACAGACCATGTGCTGCTTGTGCTGCTGGAATGACAACTAGGACTTGTCACTCTAGAGACAGAGAGATTTGTGCTTCCTTATGTGAAACGTTTTCTCAAGAGCCACCAGTTCCAGATTTCCTTGTGCCTTGGCAAGGAGGGAGGTACTGCTGGTGGGAGGGGCAAAGCATCATAATTGATCCCAGGGGCTATGGGAGTCAGAGCTACGAATAGGATTTACAGGCCCCAAAAGTACATGAGTAAATTCCAAGTGTACACATGCAGAGATTATACTGCTGGATCTGGATAAAAATATAAATCAGGCATCCAAAAACATAAGGAGGTTGCATAAAGGAAACCAGAAGAAGCTAAAGGACACTGATTGGCTTTGCCATTTTCCAAAACGAACAAGGTCCCACAGCACCCTGACTTGGGCAATACACTAATTTGGGAAGTAAATGAACGCAAAACAATATGAAAATTATGTTAACACAGTGACCGTGTCTGTGGCAACTGATAGTGAAGAAAAGCTCCCAGATATATCATAGAAAACCAGTCTAATCTTTTCAAGAGATAGTCAGGTAATATAACCATTAGCACCACTGTATTCAGACAAAGGTTTACAAAAAGGAGGAGGAGTGATACATTTTCTGATTCATGTTTGTTTAATAGTCCAGGTTTGTGACTTAAAAACATAACAGATAATTTATGATTTTTTTAATACAAAAGGCTGGAAAAATAAAGCTTTCAGGTGAATTGGTCTATTTATAAAACGTTTGCAGCCATGTTAGATAATAATAATAATAATAATAATAATAATAATATCAAAACATCAACAGGATCAACTAAAAAGTAACAAAATAGTCAGCAAATTGTTTGGATTCTTCAGGCTAAATGCTATGTCAAATAAATATTTCTATATCTATCTAGCTAAAGACAGAGTTGTAGGAAAGCTCCAGTGATTAATGTGATTATATATATGCACAGGATCATGGTATGTTTGAGAGGGGGCTGTGTTGCAAGTTTGCAGGGCCCCCAAATTACACTTGGGCCCTGAGTATAAGGCAACATATGCTCAATTTTTATTTTGCTTAGCACAGTGAACTGGCTATTTTCATATTGATCTGCACCAAAAGGTCTGCTCCATAAATATTTATCCTGCTATGCCATCCGGTGTTCTTATGGCAAACACTACCTTATATATAAAGGTTGCTCTTCAACAACAGCCAAGAGTGTCTGTGTTCAGTTATGGGCTCTTTGCATTGGCATTATACAAGATGCTCAGGATTAGTAATGCAACGGCTTAGGAAGGAACTGTGATACCATTGCAGAGTTCTTCTTGCAAAGCAAATCTGATGTTTGACAAACGCATTCATATGTTTGAAGGGATTAGCATTGCCAATGCCTGGTAATTTAGGAGGCTGCTGGTGGAAATGGCTTCTTTCTAATTCTCTCCACTGATGGCATCGTGACAGTATTTCTACTTCTAAATTGCAGTGCCGGGTGTGAACTGGAGTACAAAAGACAAGGTACCTGTAGGTGTTAGGTTCACGGTAGTACCTAGCCAGCTTGTAATATACTGTGCAGCAATGATAATGATTATGCAGAGTGTCGGGAGAACTTTATATATAAACGTGTAACCTGAAGAAATAGGAGAGGAGGAGGAAAAGCCTAAGCAAAAAGCTAAGCCAGCACATTATCTAATTCTCAATGTAAAATAATGCAGGAGTGCGGAAGATGAACATCTGATTTGTCACATCTGATACACTAATGTTTTATCCAAAAGGAAGAACACATTGTAACATGCTCAGTCATCTGCATAAACACCACCTGGCCCTTTGCAGGCACCTACTCAAGTTACAAAAGTTAATGGCAGCCCATTTGTAGCCATTTCACTGGTAGAAATGGAAGGTTATTTGGTTGTGTGTGTGTGTTTTAAAAGGACCATATTTACATGGCTGTGGTTAATTGTACATTAGCATCCTGCATAATTCTTGTTCACATAGTTTGCTGATGCCAATTTCTCTTTGATGACAACGGCTGTTTTTGGTTTGTTTTTTAAATAAATGCTCACTGCGTAAGGAAGCAAAGATGATAGCATCTCCAAGCCCTAAGTGTCTGTAGAAGCATACACATATTTTAATGTCAGATTCTAGAATAATTAAAGTCTGCGGAAAAAAATCTAGGGTAGACTGGGACATTATAATCGGAGGTTAAAATGTGTGTGTGTGTTTATGAAATTGCTGGGTTGCCCCATGATCTAAATAAGAACTGAATATAGTGTCTAATATTTGTCTAGGAATGAAGCAAGTTTGCAGTGTGTGTGTGTGTGTGTGTATGCGTGTTTTTAAACTGACGCATCCTGATTGTATGCCTCAGTAAGCATACCTTTTTGCTACATTACACACATGTACATATCATCACATTTCCTTCTCTGACTAAAATAAAATCCAGGAGCCCAAGACACTAAAATGCTTGTGTACCAGTTAGGCAAGGTCAGAAAGGAATTTATGCAAGTAAGTGTGAAATGCAAAGTACGGAGGTGTGTTTTGTACATGCCTAGTCCTTGTGACCAGATGCCTGATTGATGGATGAGGCAGGGGTGGGAAACAGAGGGTTCTGAATGTTACCTTGAATTCTAAACCTTGAAGATGGTCTGCTACACATAGCCTACAAACATATGATCTATTAATTTGCCCATGGCCTGCTCAAGATGTAACAATTTCAGTCCAATAAACCAGGATTTATTGGACTGGGAAATGAACTGTGTGCCCAATGTGCTCAGTTTTGCTGAAACTTTCTTTGTTTCTTAAACCATAGTTCCCATGACATCCAAACTGGGATATTGTAGTCTAAAGGCTCCTTACAAATCAGGGATGCAAACTGTGATCTGATCCCTAAATTAAACTTTGGAATTCACTACTGCAGAAGATAGTGATCCCCTCCAATTTGGATAGGGTGACCAGATAAATCCAGGTCAGGGCTCATGTAACTTTAACAGTTGTAGAGCAAAGGGAATTTCAGCCAGTGTCATTTGTATGCAATTAGTTCCTGGTGAAATTCCCTCTTCATCACAACAGTTAAAAGTTGCAGGGGCTCTGCCTTCTTTTGTATATGGTCACTCTAGTATAGTGCCTGCACCTTTAACTGTTGTGATGAAGAGGGAATTTCACCAGGAACTAATTGCATACAAATAACTCTGGTTGAAATTCCCTTTTCTCTACAGCTGTTAAAATTACATGAACCCTGACCTGGATTTTATCTGGTCACCCTAAATTTGGATGGCTTTAAAAGGAGGTTGGATAATTTCCTGGAGGAGAAGGCCATCAACGGCTACTAGGCCTGATGGCTATGTGCTACCTCCAGTATCAGAGGCAGTAAGCCTAAATACATGAGTTGTTGGGGAACGGAGGGCCTTTTCTTCTGCCACTCCCAGACTATGGAATGACCTGCCGGGAGAGATCCGCCAACTTACCAGTCTTATAGAATTCAAGAGAGCTATAAAGATATAAAGACTGATCTCTTCTGGCAGTCTTATCCAGTCGAATTTTAAGACTTGGTTGATTTTAACAATGTATTAATTTTATATGTTTTTAATCAGTTTTATATATTTTATATTGTTTGTATTGATGTCATTTCCCACCTCAATCCTGAGGAAGAGGCGGGTTAGAAATAAATAAATAAATAATAATAATGATTATTATTATTATTATTATTATTACGCTGGCAGGAATGTGCTGTTGCACCCATGTCCTGCTTGTGGTTCCTGGTTGATAGCTGCTTGGCCACTGTGAACAGAGTGCTAGACTAAATTGACCCTTGGTCTGATACGGCATGGCTCTTCTTATGTTTTTATGCTCTCCAGCAGAGATGCACATTCACCAAGCAGATTCAAGGGGAAAGGATTCAGTTAGATGAATAGCCCTTACGTAGTTCTTACAGTTGCCCAAATGCAAGTCTTGTGGAGTTCAGTGGAGCTTACTCCTGAGTTGCAGCCTCTGGACCTGCCTTCCTCAACCTGGTGTATTTCAGATGCGTGGGATCTAGCTGGGCCGGGGGAATTAGTGGAGTGATGTGCAGCTGTGTAGGAATGTGCTGCAGTTCTGCAGAGGAGCACATAATATTTCAAGGACTAAATATCAAAGAAACAAACAGCAATAATATTTTTTAAAAAGAAAAGGGTTAATGAAATGGCAAAATCTATGACTCCTATCATCCATAGCCAGCATGGTCATTAGCCATACTGGCAAGGCGCCATGGGAGTTGTAGTCCACAACATCCAAAAGGTACCCAGCAATTCTATGCTTACCTACCTTGAACTATGTGGGTCTTATTTTTAGTAGAGATGTATAGAATTGCATTGTAAATGAATCAAAATAACATTTAAAAGTTTATAATATGGCATAGGTATAGGATAGTGCAGAATTGTATTCTTCATCACCAATGATGTGGGAACAACATAATCATATTGCAGTTTGAGTACTTTTTGTTCAGCTTGAAAATTAGTTAATAAACAGATACTTTAAAAATACCAGAAGATCCCAGCATCCTCTTTTTTAAAAAGGAATCAGGCCTGTAAAAGCTTAACCTAAAGCTACCTTGTGTTCAGAGGATTGGAAGTGCAAAGTCTCTCAAAACAGGTAACTATTAGTTGACACAGGTTGCAGTAACCTGACTTGATTTGTGTTAGGATACAAATGTATGGTGTTTTCCTAGTCTTCTCCAACTTGGTGCTCTCTGAAAGTTTTGGACAACAAGTCCCATCACCCCTGACCATTGGCCATGGTGACTGGGGCTGATGGGACTTATAGTCCAAAACAGCTGGAAGGCATCACGTTGGAGAAGGCTGTCCTAGAAGTTGAGGTATTTCTATTGTATGAGTTTTCATAGATCTGCCTTGAATCCTGTGTTAAGAGTACTGCCTTGTGTTTCATTAGAATTGGGAAGGAGGGTAACCAGAATGAGGGGACAGATAACCCCCTCCCCAGCCCTCCATGGGCCAAATGATGTCAGAGGGCATTTCCATGCTCCCTGATATCAGATGGTGCCACGTCCCTTGACATCATTTAGTCCCCGATGGATTCATTGGAAGGATGACCCTCTTGATGTGTTTGTTGGGAACTGGCTTTTGCTGTGCACAAGTCTTCAACCCATCAGAGAAGGTCCAAGAGCAGGGAAGCTTCTTCACCCAGCCTGTGCCTTCTCCCATTGGGGAGAGGACTCAGGGCAGGCAAAGCTATGAATGCCACAGATGAGAGAAGATGAGTCCTGTTTCCCCACAGTGGCAAACCACATCATCTGAGAAGGGCCCAAACAGGATCTGAGGGCAATAACCCTTTCCTGCTGTTGTGCCCCCAGCTCTGCTGACCTGGTCCATGAACTGCTCATAGAGTAAGTGGTCCACTTGCCTCTTTCCTCTCCAGAAGGGCTGGGTTGTGCTGTGTATGTGCAATGTGCATGTATGCATGAGTTTATCCTATCTGCATCTAGAGGTGTTAACCCCAAACAATCTCTTCAGGAGACAACTTTTCTTCCAGTAAAGACTGATCTCTCTCTCTCTCTCTCTCTCTCTCTCTCTTTTATTATCCTCCATTATTTAATTTATTTAATTTATGCATTTATAATATTTCTAGGCTGCTTTTCAGGTGAGGAGTCTGCCCAGGGTGGCATTAAGGTTTACTACCAATTTACCAATACAAAACAGTATCTTTGGAAGAGATCTATGGAATAAGCAGATTAATTCTTCTGTGGGTGTTCTTGCTGCTCTGGCAGTTGGTGCCAGAATAGCAAGTGTGTGTTTCGGTTACATAACCAACAGAGATCAGGCTTTTTTTAAAGTGTCTTAAATATATATATATATATATATATATATCCATGGTTTGTCACAACACAGAGAAAGGCATTTATAGCCAAGCCCACTCCTCTAAAATTTAAATTAAAGGGAGATGGGAATCCACAAAACCCATTTCACACATAGGCAAACTGAGAAAGCAGGAAAATAAGAATCAATGGCTGAAAGTGAGTGAGTTTGGGTTACATAATCACAGGTTTCAGAAGAAAAGAAAAAAATATGGCCCATAAAACAGAAGGAATTTAGGTAGGAATATATGTTAACTTGCACCACAAAAAGGAAAGAAAGGATTTTTTAAAACCACATTTTTACAATATGACTGAAGTAAAGCATAACAAAATGGATTCTAGGCCATATTTACAAACAGTTGAACCCAGCAACTGTTGGGAGAACTGAAAGCAAAGAGGGGAGGGAAAACACCCATTAACCCTTTCCGTGTCCAGAAGGACTCCTAATACCCATTGGCAGTAACTTCTGAGTAAACATGCATAGAATTGTGTGATAAATCCTAAAAACTGGCACAAACCAATTCTTACAATGAAATTCTCTGGTCAGTTCACAACAATGCAAACCACAAAGCACATTATAGATTACAATATAAAATGTAAAAGCGTAAAAGTTTTCCCCAAAGTTCTACCTTTTAAATTTTTAAGAAATGAAAATAAGTGGAAAGCTGCAATTAGGACGAGAGGAAGGAATCTTGATAAGGGGTGTTTACACTGCCAGCTATTCTTCCTCTAAACCAGTCTTCCCCAATCTGGTGCTCTCCATTGGTTTTGAACTTAGGTGTTTATCACACAAGTGGTTTGATGCACACCCGCAGCGACTTTGATCCACTTTTTCACTGCTGAACTCGCATGACGTCGTCCCCGTCGTGCTGTTCTCTTGCCCGGAGCCCACAGTTGCTTGTTTCTCTTTCGATTTATCCCTGAACGGGCAAAGTCCAAAACACAAATTTGGAACAGGTCAAGCTGAGGTATCGCAGCAATACCGACCACATGTGATTCAAAATGCAAGGCTCGAATAGGAAACGGAGGGGGAACCAGCAGAAGCAAACCGGGGGGAGGGGGGGAAGTAGGTGTGATGAAGCTCTTAAACTCCCATCAGCCCCGGCCAACATGGTCAATAGTCAGGAATACTGGGAGTTGTGGTCCAAACCATCTTGACAGTGCCAGGTTGTGTATGGTTGCATTTAAAGTCATTCTCTAGTAGCTACCCCAACCAACCCACTAAATACACACTGGGGGGGGGGGGAGAGAAGAGAGAAACTACTCCACTCTGTATTTTCCCCAGTTAGGGCAAAAAGCAGGGTTTCGGGCAAGGGGGGTGAGAGCAGCAATGGCTGGAAAGCTTTAAACATCCCCTTCCTGCAAAATCTTCCCCCGCTCCTCATTTCAGCCTGGGATCTTACAGGGATTTAGTAACAGCTAATAGCCCTAACAAGTCATGACGGAATAAAAAAAATACTATTACCAGTACCTGGAAAGTGTAGCTGATTATCAGCTGAAATCAACCTGTGTCTGGGCTTGCCTGGCTCCCAGTCCCTACTGTTGAGTGAGGGGAAAGGGCTCTAAGGGGCTGAAGAGAAGAGGACGCCTATCCTCTAAAACAGCTGAGCTTTGCCTTCAAGAAGGCAGCCACAAGCCAGGCCCATGTGGCTGCTTTTGGCTCCTTCTCTGACACCTAGAAGAACAAAGGTGCCTGGCTTCCAGGAAGGCTAACTGTTAACCCTTGCTGTGCCTTGCCAAGGCTGCCTTGCCTGGGTGAGCCCTCCTGATAAAGCCAGCTCTGCCAGCAACTGGGGTGGCTACTGAGCTGGCAAGCTCTTGTTTGGAGGGGCACTTGTCCCCCGGGGCCCCCAGGGCTGCCCCTGCTTGGATAGAACTATCAGATCTCGCACATATTAGTAACCCCCTCCCCCCAAACAAGAGCCCTTTCTTCCTAACAACCCACTGTATACAAAATAAAAATAATTTTCACCTGGCCTCTCTATTACGCTGACGTTTTATCTACATAGCTAGAGTTGTGTTTCTTTCTTTTAGTTTCCTTTTCAGATTTAAGGCTGGCAGACTAAGCATTTGTCTTTGGAGAAGTAATTTTTTTTTTTTTAAAGGGAAAATGATTGGTGCTTGTCGCGAGCTCTTTTCCCGGAGCCTTCGGTAGAAGCTTTCTATCAAGGCCTACTGATGGGTTGTTATGTTTCAGGCAGCATAACTGCTGCCTTTTTGGAACAAAGGGGAAATTAGAAATCATTTGTCATAAAAGCCTTTTTTCCTTCTTCGGTTCATAAGAGCCTTTGTCTTTTACTGACCCCTTTTGAAAGTTGCAGTTTTTCAAGAGGGAGAGGAGGAAAAAAGACGAAGGAAAAACCTCTTGAAAAGGGGATGCTGCCTTGTCTTTAATCTAAGGGCAAAGTAAGAGCCTAAGTAACTGTCTATAGTACCACTTTAATCAACTTAATGCAGCTCGCTAGGCTACAGGCTTTGGGGGAGTACAAAGAGACACTCAGAGGCGAGGCCCAGAATGGATACTTTCACAGGACATTTGACTAGAAAAGAAATCTCTATGAGATAAGAGATCAGGACCAAGAGGAGTCAATGACAGGGCATACGGTAGATTGATAGTGGCTGGAAATGATGCCACTGTGTTGATGTCAGGAGAGGCGCAATGGCAAAAGCCAGCTGCTCCTTCCATGTAGCGCAATTTCCTTTATAAGGTGGTTGTGCAAAAGGAGTGTGCCTTGATGGACCTTTGTTCAGTTCAAAGGTTTTTATTTTTTTTATTTTTTTATTAACCTCTTTATTCTAAAGCCCCATTGTGGATTCACAGGGCTTAAAATATGTATCACTGCCCCTTTCATTTCATCCTTCTGAAAAATCAAAGGCAGAGAAAAAAAACGCTATATATATATATATATATATACCAATGAGCCTTCTCTTTTTGAAATGTTTGTACATATGGTCTCCCAGTATTGCTCTCTAGGTAGAAGCTTCGCAATATATTTGTGTGTGTATATAGGAGTTTGAAAAGCTAAAGTAACTTGCAGGTGGGTAAGGTATGCCTTTTCCATGTTCTTCTGCCTGCATGATGTTTGCATTTTGGGATGTATTTTCAAAGCCTGAGAAAAAATAATAAAAAAGGTTCTGTAAATGAAAGGATATCCAGGTTTCGAAAACAGTACTTTACTGAAGCATTGATCTTGAATGTATACTGCAAGGGCTCAGAACCTCTGACCTACTGGTCAGACTGGCTCCCTTGGGTTTCCAAACTGGCCCTCTGGGGTTCCCCAGACGGCCACCCCTTCCCGTTTCCCAGACTGTGGATTGTTGGTTTTTCTGGCTTGTATGTGTTTATGTTTCCCCATTCTAAAAGGTTGACATGCCTCTCTTAAGGCTTAGTTTATTGGCAGTAAAAGCTTTAAACTAAAATATGCTGGTATTTTGGCCTGCCCCCTTTGCTCCCATCTTGCCTTCACCCCTCCCACACTGGAATGTGGCCCCCAAGAGCTTCTCTGAAATTAAATTAGGCCGATAGAGGTTTGACACCCCTGGTATATAGGAATCTTCAATACACAATTAAGTGCACTCAATCCAGTTGTTTCAGTGGGCTTCAAATGCATAGCTCTGGGTTAGCCATCAGCTGCAAGTTTACAAACTACTTGGCTGCTTAAATCCCATAAAAGATTATTCAATTTCAGTAGCTTTGCAGGAAACAGGATTGCAGCCTGTGTTTCCTGCAAAGCCTGTGTTCAAACCTGCTGTCTGCTTTCCTAAATTTTGTGCTTGTCAGCTGGCAGAGTTTGGGGGGGACACACAATTGCGTGGGCGGGGCAAGCAGGTGTGGCTCGGTTCCTCCTCTATGCACTTAGAGTACAAATGGGAAGAGCTTTCTGAAAAAGGATTTATTGTATGGAACTCATGAATAGACCAGAATTACAAGTGATCCAGGGGAATGATAACATATAGACCCTGTTCAGATGACACGCTAAGCCACGATGGTTAAGCGTTTTGAGCTAAACATTATGGCTCAGTGTGTCATGTGAACCATGACTTAGCATGTCATGTGAACCTTTCCTAACCATGGTGGTTACATAACCACAATTTAAACATGCTCACTAATCATTTGCTGCAAAAAGGTTAGTGGCCTAACAACAATTTAAACATGCTCACTAACCATTTGCTGCAAAAAGGTTAGTGGCCAAACCATGGCTTAGTGTGTTGTCTGAACAGGGTCATTGTCTGATACTCTGGAATGTGGGAAACTGTTCTCCACTTTCCCTCAATGAAACTCGTGTTTACAGTTAGGAATATAGGAATCTGCTTCATATAAGGTCAGACCATTGGTCCATCTAGATCTTGACGATGGTGCATTTGTGCCATGAGACGTCAACCCTGTGTTTGCATTACTTTGTGTTGTCCCCACGCGAAGGAGTGAGCATGGGGAGGAGGGGAGAGCTGCAGCCATCCACAGTGAATAAGGTAAGGTGGCGGGGGACTGGGGAGGGACACACCAAGGCCCAGCAGTGCCCATCCGGTGGCATGTGAGAGCAGCTTGTCCCTCCCCAGTTCCTCACTGCCTTTACCTTGCTCTCCATGGACGGCTGCATCTCTCCCTGGGAGGATGCAGCTCTCTGGAAGATGTGGGGAGGCGAGGAGGCACCCAAGCAGTCATTTGGCTCGCTGGCCCACCCCCTCCTCCCTGTCCAGCCAATGGGGGATTGCCATCGGCTGGGGCATGCCTCTGCTGCAGCTCTTGAGCAAGGCGACAGAGGGCAGATGCCATTGTTGCCTCGCTCCAAGTGAAAAAAGTGAGGGAAAGTGCCTGTCTTTTTAAAAGCAGAGCTTCAGGGGAATGCCCTGGGACAGTTCTGCAATGGCTGCTGCATCATGTAAATAACCTGCCGCCACTGTGGATCCACCCCGGGGCTTTGCCCTTGTCAAAATGTGCCAGAAGACAAAGTGAACATAAGACTGGAAAAATGAGAAATGGAGAGAGACTGAAAGCTACAGATTCATTCATCCCTGCTACTGGCTCCCCTCTCCTACAATACTACCTTCATTTTAGTCATCTTAATTTAGAAGGGGAAATGAGCCTTTTGGTTAGTCAGAAATCCTTGGTGATCTACTGCAAATTACCTAGAGATTTGTCTCATCCCACTCCTGCTTTAGATGATTATTTGCACTAACTTGGAATCCTGTTGGCTAATAGTTTCTGGATCACACTGCTCCTGAAACACTTTACATCATGAAGTGGTGGTGGAGAAAAGGGAGCCTTGTTTTTGCCCTGCTGCTTGCACAATGATCTACTATCTGCTGACAGATGAGATGTAGTTTAAATTCTATCTTGTACCCACTCGGTTAAGTTTAAAGCATAATCTCTGTGATTGACAGTCATCACGGGGGAAAAAAATAAGGTGAAATAGTCTGGTTGTGTGTGTGTGTGTGTTTTAACCACGAAGACAGCATCATATGATAAGAGAGCAAAAATATGGGTGACACTGAAGTGTTTCCCCAAGATTTGTGTATCATCTTGAGATGTGAATCAAAAACAATTGTGACAAGTGAATGAAAAGAAAAGGAAGAGGAAAAAAATTAAGATAGCACAACAAACAAAGGTAACATTAATAATTCAGGTAAATAAACTTCCCGGTGTGGAAATGAAACATGCTGTCAAGGTGATGGAGAATTCTTCCTCAAGTACACTTTGGTGACAAGAATGCAGAGAGGTTTAATGTGGTTTATTTGCCAACATGGGCTCTTTATTTCCCTAATTTCTCTTCGCTGGTTACTTTCCTCCTTGCCTCCACTCTCCGGCCCAACTAATGTGGTTTACTGCAGTTCATAACCCGGACCTGGTAACATGCGTTTGATTTCTACTGCAGTAAATAAACTTCATTACGATGTTCAGATGCTAACAGCAGGTTTAGTGCAAAGTAAATCTTTCTCTTGTTTTTATCTGTAATATGCCACAGTCTGTCTGTATTTAATGTGCACACAGCCAGCTCGTCCTGGCAATTTTAACCCTCCAATTTACCTGATCCTAAAAATGCAATTTTAAAACGGAATGTTCCATTAATATGTTGTGACTTGTGTCTTTAAGACTGGGAGCAGAGCAGGGTGGCCATGTGTCCTATTTTACAAAGGATAGTCCTCTATCTATTTCAAGGAGTGTCCAAGTCTGGTTGAAAGATAATGAACTTTAGGAAGGGGGAGCCAGCAGGGGCCTTGAAGTTGCCCATCGACAGTTAGCATCTGGATAGCAGACAGTCTGCCTTCCCCACTGTGATAAGGTGCATTGAATTTCTCTTTAAATGACAGAAATAATTTCTAAATTTTTGGCTATATGTATAAATTACTACACATGCAAATTTTATGTAAATCTGTCTCCCACTCTGTCCTCTGTTTTGGCAGTGCATGAGTGGCCACCCTAGAGTAGAGTTGCTTGGGGTTTCCAGCAATACTTCCCTCAGATTTATGAGAAACGGTACCCAGGAGGCATTTTCTGGTTAGCTGCCAGGGCCCCCAGAGGGCCCATGTCTGACAACTGCCCTACCCCCTTCTAAAAAGCATCTGTGTCTGGGAGCTGCCATTTTAATTTCCCAGCATGCATCCAATATAAGTGTTGCTCCTAGGCATGGTTGGAAATTAAAATGGTGCCTCCCAGCCACTCCGAGCTGATTCAAAGCACTGCAGCCAAGGCCTTCCAAAGCCTACCAAGGCAAAAAGGGCACAATTCAAGAGAGTCATGAAGACTGTTCTCTTCCGGCAGGCCTATCCGGAGGAATTTTAAATGTTTTAATGATGTGTTTCTCTTGTTTTAATTTTTTAAAACTTTGTTATGCTTGTATTTGCATTGTGTTCCCCGCCTCGATCCGTAGGGAGAGGCGGGTTATAAATAATAATAATAATAATAATAATAATAATAATAATTATTATTATTATTATTATTTCCAATGGTTCTTCATTTATTCCATTGTAACGGCACAACAACCCCATTCGGATGATTGCATGTTGGCATATTAAGCTGAGATAGGATTGCCTGAATCCTCTCCGTACATGAAATTGTGCCTGGATTTACACCAAGCAGGATATAACACTTTGAAAGTGGTTTGAAAACGGTATATGGAATTTGTCATGGAGCTCCATCACACCAGCATTTTATAGCACCTTTATCCTGCCTTGTTTACCATTATGCCCTGCGACACTCACACAACATTGTCCCTGTCCTGCGGTCATCTTGCCTCTTTGCCTCCATTTTCCATGTTTTTCTAGGGCAGGGAAAGTGCAGTATTTTTTCTCCACATGGGATAAAACCACTTATCTGCCCCCAGGTATTGACATCCTCATGCTATGTCAGAACAACCAGCTTTTGTTGAAGCGAGTTCGTTGAAAGGCATTCTTGCTGACGATAGAGGAGGGCGTGTTGAGTTGCTTGAATGAATGAGCTTGTGTGCTGAGTTGCTCAAACAGACTTCCACTGCTCCAACCCCACTCTCATTGCTATTTCTCCCCCTCAAAAGGCAGAAACAGCGCCTAATCGATCAAATGCTAAATAGTTAAAACAATAGAAACAGAACCAGAGCAAGGGGGGGAAGGCACCCATGTCCATCACAGTGTCCATCAACCACAAGAACCAATGAACTGGAGGGGGGAGGAAATGGGGTTTGGTGG
The DNA here is from genome assembly GCA_029215795.1 of Anniella stebbinsi. Classification (NCBI taxonomy): domain Eukaryota; kingdom Metazoa; phylum Chordata; class Lepidosauria; order Squamata; family Anniellidae; genus Anniella; species Anniella stebbinsi. The sequence goes on along the minus strand of JARDYH010000004.1, from coordinate 98,712,236 downwards.
GGTGAGTGCAGTGGTGATACCAAGAAGCATGAGCTGGCACAGGTCAAAAGGTAAACAAGGCGAAATGTACGTGAAATGACCAGCGTTTGATCTGCTAATGAAATGGAGGTGGAAATTGCGGATGCATACCAGGAAAAAAAAAGTAGATGTGATGGAGCTGATGGGCCCCAACAGTTGTCAGTGCACTTTAATACCATTATAAAGCAGTAGCGCAGATCCTGCTAAAATCGATAAAAGAATATGACTGAAGTAGATACTGAAGTAGCCATTCCTGCCTTGATTCCATTCAGTGCTGGGTCTCTGTATATTCACAGTAGGCGACAACAAGAAATAAAAAGGTATGCTTCCCTAGTATTTTCAAATGGCCAAGTTCAGACTGATGAAATTCATTAACATTGCTGCAATCAGATAAAACCACAAGAGGAACAACAATTTGTATACTGGTGCAAACTAGAGCACTCTCGTGCTTATAAACATTCCTCTGTGGATATAAGTGTGTGTATTATAATAATTATGCATTAGTGCCTCATTAGTTGGAGGTTACATTCATCCTGTTTCTGTTTTCCTCTAGAGTATTTTTTTTATAAGCAAACACTCCCCACTTTTTTTTCCCTAAGAGAAAGTTTATTTAGGCAGAGAGTTACCTGTGTCTTTGGAGAGCCTGTTATATATCCTAACCTGGGACAGATGGCAAATTACATGGATTCCATGTGTGATCTCAGCTGATTGGCATCTTTTGTTATTCCCCAATGAGGGAAATGTCTAAATCTAATTAATCAAAATGAGGCTAAAATGTTGCAAAATAAATGTTTCTATAAGGTCATTTTCAAGAGTCACCATATAACTAACCAATCTAGTATATCCTTATCAGTGTAGCATACAATTTGTAAATGTCACAGTATTTAGATTTATGGCATTAGCAGTTCTCTTGATAATTTCATAACAACAGGGCTGAATTAACCATTAGGTTAAGTATGCCATAGTGCAGGGCTCCAGTCAAATCAAGGTTCCTGCTGAAGCATAGTAATCTGAGAGTGCCCCTATGTGGCAAGTGTAATTATGCTGCTTCCCTGTGCTGGGCTGCTCTGAGATTCCATAAAAGCTCAGAACATGGTGAGAGTTTCATTGGGGGCGGGGCGGGGAGAGAGGGGATGTTAGGAAAGGATGTAATAGATGCTTGCAAGATTATGACTGGAGCAATGTTTCTTCCTGTCTGATAATACAAGAATTCATGGTGGTTCAATGGATTTCTTTTGCAGTAGTTAGTTAAGGACAGACAAAAAAGATGCTACTTCCCAGAATACTTAATTCACATCCAACTATCAATGGTTCTTATCCATAATAGCTGAATAGCTACACCACCGATTACCAGATGTGGGCACAGCCTTTATGTCATGTTTGGAAATGCTTAGAGGTATCTTGTTGCCACTGTTAAAAAAACATGCTACACTAGATGGACCTTCATCTATTCCAGAAAGGCAAGCTGGTGCTCAAAGTATGGGGACAGGGGAGGGGAGGGGAGGGATGGGGAGAGAAAGGCAAGCCCTTTATGAAATCCATAAGCCCTTTTTAGTTATAATAGAGGAGCAATGGTATATTTACAGTTATGGGAACATCTAACACTGTCTGAGGGGGTGTTGGAAAAGAATGTTCTGTTTAGTTTAGGGAACTAAAGAGTTCAGCTTCTGTGAGGAAAGGACAAGTTGTGAGTTTAGCACAAAAGGAACGGCTGAGGGCTGGGAAGACGTTCCAAGTTATAGGGAAGCTAAGAAACATGGAGCCCAGAGGAAAGGGGGCTGCTGAAGGAAGAGTGAGGAGTCGACATCTGACTGAGAAAAGAAGAAATAAAGAGAGTTGGCCAACGAAGCTGGAGGAACTGGGAAGTAATACAACGAATTACGGCAGGAAAGAACTGATCATAAAGAGCTGTGGGGGGGGGAACTTCAAAAATTGAGGAAGAGAAGCTATATGCTTGTGGGGAGGGTGTAGGGAGGGGGGTGAGAGAAGGTCTAAGAAAGCTGGTCAGATAACAGAATGGATAATGGAAGGGAGCAAAGGCATTTGCAAGAGAAACAGGGACCAGAGGAAATAAAAGGAAGAGCCAAAATGAAAATAGAACTATGGCGACACTATGCATAGGATCTTTAGACAAGAAGGTGTGTAGGCTATTGGCAGTCAGACAAGGATTGGGTTTTGGGGGGGAGGAAGGGAGCAGACAGGAGCTGACGATCACAGATCCAAGGAGACAGAGGCCTGGTTTGGGTGACACAATAGCCCACTGTGGGTTAATTAACCCTTGGGGTGCCATGTTGCCTGCCGTCCACCATTATTGTGGTGCCTGCTGTCCACCTGCGAGGGATTGCCATGGCTTGTTGTGTTGTGCGAACTTGGCTGGTGGAGGTTCTTTGAGGATTAAACAACCCTCACAGAATGCAAGTCCTCTTTTTAGGGCTATGACAGCGTTGATTAACCCTCAAATATCCCTGCCAGGTTTGGGTGACATGGCACGCCACAGCAACCCCCAGCCAGGGTTGGCATATTCATAATGGCAGCCAACATGTGCGGCAGCTTCTTGCAGGTAAATTTTATTTATTTATTTATTGCATTTGTATACCGCCCCATAGCCGAAGCTCTCTGGGCGGTTTACATAGGATTAAAACAATTAAAAACAATATACAAATGTTAAAACAGCAAAAGCATGCAATATACATTAAAACCACTATAATAACTTTAAAAAGCTGTAAGCCTAAAAACAAAAACAAACTCAAGCTCCTCAGATATTGACAAATGCCTGAGAGAAGAGGAAAGTCTTGACCTGGCGCCGAAAAGATAGCAATGTTGGCGCCAGGCGGCAACATTAAGCCATGATGGGCTGTTGTGTCATGTGAACTGGCTCACAGGGTTGCTTGGTCTTGAGCCCTGCCCAGTCTTCCCCAACCTAATGTGAACTAATGAGTCCCCTACAGATGTGATGAGTCTCCTTGAGATGTGAACTTTGAATGATGAGAATTCTAGTCCAACACATCTGGACAGGGGAATTCTGAGAGCTGTGGCTTTGGTCATCACAGCATTGTAAGCTGGCAATCCCAAGGATGCGGGGGGGGGGGGCAAGAAAGCCCCAAAAAAGAACTAGACGGGCATGGGCTGAATTTCACATATAGATTTCAACTAATCGTTCCATTCTTTGGCTGCAAGATTCTAGTTTTAAAGCAATGGCACTCTGGTCCGCTGCACAAAAGACTAGGCAGCGTAGAAATATGCACTCTGTTGGCAGAACAGGTTAAAAGGGATGTTTGTCTTGTCTTGTCTGCATGCTTGTTTGATTTCCTTTGTATTCTTGTCTGATTGCCATCAAGAAAGCATGGTGCATGGGTCAGTGTGGTGTGATAGACCTAGAGTTTGATACATAGAACAGGGGCCCTGAAATTCAGGCCAGGGCCCCCAATCCAGCCTGCATGGGGTCCCAATATGGCTCTCTGAGGTTCTTCAGAAGGTTGCACCCCCTTCTTCTAGTCCCACCCCTTTCCCCCCCAAATTACCAATCATCTGGTGGTTCCTACTGTTGCACAATTTCCCTCTCCTCCCCCCAAATTCTAAAAGGTTGAAATGTCTCGTCTAAGGCTTAGTTACTGGCAGTAAGAGCTTTAAGCTAAAATACACTGGCATTTCATCCCCTTCCCCCTTATTGCTTTTGGCTCCACCCCCTTTGCACTGGTTCCACCCACCAGTGGAATGCAACCTTTGACAGATTCTCTGAAATTGAATTTGGTCGTCAGGCTGAAAGAGAGTTGACAGCCCTGGCACAGAGCAACCATGTTTTTTAAAAACTATATCATGGTCTTGCTTATCAAATGTGAGAGAGAGAGAGAGAGAGAGAGAGAGAGAGAGAGAGAGAGAGGACCCACCTCTTTAAAATACCTTTTCAATTTTTCACCTGCTCCCCCCACTTCTTTGGTCTAGACAACAGAAAGTGATTTAGCAACTTTTTTTCTTGATTAGAGCTGGCACCTGAGCACGGGCCACATTAATCTCCATCTACAATAATGAAGGCATGAAAACCTTCATAGGCCTTCCTTGCTGTGACCCCTGCTACCAGAATTCTAATCACATTATAAAAAGGAAATTAGTGATATCACGAGAGGGGGAATAATTCCATTGTAAGTTTTTCCATTCTATCATTAATTTCCCTTTGGCCATATCAAAGTCAAGATTATAGAGCTGAATAGTATGGAGGCGCTTAACTCTGCCTTAAATGCACACACACACACACACACACACACACACAGAGCAAGCAGATAGAGTTTTTAGCAAAATGTCTTTTTGTTGCCTAGAAAGACAAAACTGTACATACATATACTAATTGATGGCTTTCTAAATAAAGCATGAGAGTTGTTATACAAAATTGGTTGTCTTGTTCAAATTAATCTCTTCATTACGTGGCACTGGGCTCACTATTTTGTGCTTTCAATCCATCTTTAACAACAGCATTTGATTAATCAAGTTAATGATGACAGTTTTTTAGCTTGTGACAAATGGTACATTTATTCAGGCAATGTTGCAGATGATCCATGCTATTGTAAGCAAAAAAGAAAAGAAACATCAATTTGCAAGATTAGGTTATTATGCTGTGACTAGTACATGGTACAGTTTTTCTAACAAAGGAGATCAAAAGTGAGGATTAGTCCATAAGTAATCCACCATCTGGAAGCTATAATACAAAATAAAATTAGACACATGAGGTACTTTCTACCAGTTAGGGTGGCCTTTGAGAAACAAATTCAGCGCATACAGCTGACCAAACCTGGAACTGAAATGATCTCCCCATTGCCTGAATTTCAAGTTACTTTAGGTGCTTTTATATTGATCTAAGATTGGGCTGGATAACCTCTGGGGGTTCCCTTCAACTCAGTGATTTGGTTTCTGTGAATGGGTTTTATATTAGTGTAGTTTGCTGGAGAGATAGCTGGCCAGAGCCTTGGCCATGTTAATAACTCCTGGCAACGTTGCCCAATACCTTCCCTTAGGGAGATTAGCTGATACATTTCAACAGCTGACCAAAATGATGGCTAAGGAAATGACCTAAGAACATAAGAAATGCCATGCTGGATCAGACCGAGAGTCCATTTAGTCCAGCACTCTGTTCACACAGTGGCCAACCAGCTGTTGACCAGGGACCAACAAAACAGGGTATGGTTTAAACAACACCCTTCTACCAATGTTCCCCAGCAACTGGTGCACACAGGCTTACCACCTCGGATGCTGGAGGTAGCACATAACCATCAGGGCTAGTAGCCATTGATAGCCTTCTACTCCAGGAATTTATCCAACCTCCTTTTAAAGCCATCCAAATTGGTGGTCATCACTACATCTTGTGGTAGTGAATTCCATAATTTACCTATGCACTACATGAAGAAGTACTTTTTATTTGTCCTGAATCTCCCACCAATCAGCTTCATGGGATGACTCCGGGTTCTAGTATTTTGAGAGAGGGAGAAAAATGTTTCCCTATCCACATTCTCCACACCATGCATATTTTGTACACTTCTATCATGCCTCCCCTTAGCCTCCTTTTTCCAAGCTAAACAATCCCAGCTGTTGTAACCTTCCCTCATAGGGGAGATGCTCCAGCCCCTTAATCATTTTAGTTGCCCTTATTTGCACTTTTTCCAGCTCTATAATATCATTTTTTTAGATATGGTGACCAGAACTTTATACAGTATTCTAAGTGTGGACGCACCATAGATTTGTATAAAGGCAGTACGATATTGGTAGTTTTATTCTCAATTCCTTTTCTAATAATGCCTAACATGAAGTTTGCCTCCTTTACAGCTGCCGCACACTGGGTTGACATTTTCATCAAGCTGTCCACCACAACTCCAAAATCTCTTTCTTGGTCGGTCACCACCAGCTCAGATCCCATCAGGTTATACTTGAAGTTGGGTTTTTTTGGCCCAACGTGTGTCACCTTACATTTGCTTACATTGAATCACATCTGCCATTTGGATGCTCACTCACCCAGCTTGGAGAGATCCCTTTGGAGCTCTTCACAATCCCTTTGTGTTTTAACAACCTTAAATAATTTGGTGTCATTGGCAAGCTTGGGCTACTTCACTACTCACTCCTAATTCCAGATTTTTTATGAACAAGTTGAAAAGAATTCATCCCAATAGAGATCTTTGTGTGACCCACTATTTACTTCCCTCCATTGGGAGAATTTACCATTCATTCCTTCTCTCTGCTTTCTGTTCTTTAACCAGTTACTGATCCATTAGAGGACCTCTCCTTTTATTCTATGACTGCTAAGTTTGTTCAGGAGTCTTGGGTGAGGGACTTTATCAAAAGTCTTTTGGAAGTCCAAGTAAGCAATGTCCATTGGATCATCCCTGTCTACATGTTTGTTAACACTCTCAAAGAATTGTAGATTAGTGAGACAGGACCTGCCTTTGCAGAAGCCATGTTGATTTTTCTTCAGCAGGACATGCCCTTTTATATGCTTACTAATTTTGTTTTTAATAATGCTTTCAACCAATTTACCTGGAACAGTTGTCAAGCTAACTGACCTGTAATTTCCCAGATCCCCCCCCGGAAACATTTTTAAAAATTGATGTTACATTGGCCATCTTCCAGTCCTCTGGTACAGAGGCTGAGCTTAGTGACATGTTGCATATTTTTGTTAGAAGGTCTGCAAACTCATATTTGAGTACTTTGAGAACTCTAAGATGGATACCATCCGGGCCTGGTGATTTCTTTGCTTTCAGTTTGTCGATAGGGTTGAGAACTTCATCTTTTGTCATCACTATTTGCCTCAGTTCCTCGGACTCCCTTCTTGAAAACATCAGTTCAGGCACAGGCATCTGTCCTGTAACTTCTGCAGTGAATACCGATGCAAAGAATTCATTCAGCTTCTTTGCAATCTCCCTGTCCTCCTTTAGAACTCCCTTAACTCCGTGGTCATCCAATGGTCCAACTGCTTCCCTAGATGGTTTCCTGCTTCTGATATATTTAAAGAATTCTTCATTATTGACCTTGATATTATTAGTGATGTGCTCTTCAAAATTCCTTTTTCTTTTTTTTGCATCATTGTGCTCCCTTTTATTTTCCTCAATTGGGCAAGACTTCCATTTGCTGAAGGAATCCCTCTTTTCTACAATAGCTTCTTTGACACTGCTTGTTAACCATGCTGGTGACCTCTTGGACTAGGTGCTACTTTTCCTAACCTGTGGAATACATTTGAGTTGAGCTTCTATTATTGTACTTTTGAGGCCCTTTCTACACCTAAGGGTGTAGAGGGAAGGAGGGGTGAGGATCATGGACTTAACTGCTTCACCGATCCTCCCTTGGCATCCAAACAGAAGCACAATGTCCCAGAAGGGAAGAGGGACATCGCACCCATCGTGCCCACCATTTTTTTAAGAGGCAGGAGCTGGGAGCACAATTGCGCTCCTCCAAAATGTGAGTAAAACACACACATACACAAAGCCCTGCCCCTGCTCCCCCACCCTCGATGTCCCTGGACTCTCCCCGGCCTGGCTCCTTCCCTCTGCTGACCTCCACTACTTGTGGGGAGGAGGGAAGAAGCTGGGAGGGGCACCCACACCGCCCATGGTGCTCGGGATTGTCCCAGGACCACTGGTAAACTCAGGATAATTGAGGTCTCAGTTATCCTGGGCAAATCAAGGGTTGTCCCTGCCTGTTCCTGGGATCCTCTGTGCATCATTTGAATGCACAGGGAGCTCCCAGGGATAACCCAGGGAAAAAAGGCTGGTGTAGACACGGCCTGAGTAAGCTCCATGCATTTTGCAAGGATTTAACCCTCTTGATTCCCCCTTTTAACTCTCTTTTCACCAGTTCCCTCATTTTAGAGAAGTTTCCTCTTTTGAAGTCAAATGTGACTGTGTTAGACTTCCTGGGCAGTTTTCCACTTAGGTATATATTGAACATGATAGCACTGTGGTCACTGTTACCGATTGGTTCAACAATATTTACATCTCATTTTAGGTCCTGGGCAACACCACTTAGGATTAAGTCCACGGTTGCCTCCCCTCCGGTCAGTTCCATGACCAACTATTCTAGGTCACAGTCATTTAGGACATCGAGAAATTTAACCTCTTTTTGATGACTGGAATATGCATTTATCCAGACAATGAGAGGATAATTGAACTCACCCATTATTACAACACTTCCTTGTTTGGAGGCCTCCCTGATTTCATTTTCCATCTCAAGGTTACTCTGAGCCTTTTGGTCTGGGTGACGATAACACATTCCTAGCACTAAATTTGGGGCCCTGTATTGTTACCCACATCACTTCTGTGGAAGAGTCTGCCCTGTTTAGATGCTCTAGTCTACTTGACACAATGCCCTCTTTGACATACAGAGCAAAACCACCCTCAGTACTCCCTTGCCTGTCCTTCCTGTTGAGTTTATCTCCAGGGATGACTGTATCCGACTGGTTCTCTCTGTTCCACCTCTGTAATGCCCACTATGTCCAGGTTCTCTTTTGAAATGAAGCACTCTTGATTGGCTATCATGTTCTGTCCTGCACTCATGGCTTATTCGCTCCCCTTCTACATTGGGGCAATCAAAAACATTTTCATATTCGTCTCCTTCAGATGATTTAACCCAAACCAGATGCTTCCCAGCTCCTGTTGGCTTTCCTTGAAAGAGAGGAGCCATTTTGGAGGATGAACCATGTCTTTATTCTCCAACCATCTCCTCCCCTCTTTGAGTGGAGATGATGTCAATAAGCTGAGTGAACAGACTGCGGTTTGGAGGAAGAGCAAGGGAGTGAGCTGCATTGTCTCTGCAAGCATCTTCGTGTGCCAACTCATCCCTAGAAACCTGATGCAGGAGTAGTGAACTTTGGGACCTGTGTCAAAGCACAGTATCCAACAGTGTCATTCCACGAACTCAAATAGTGCCAGCAGAGCTCCAAGGAATCTTTCCATTGAGCAAGCGGTTGCCCATTATGCTTGCTCAACCGATTGTGCGAGGAGTTGTGCAAGCAATTGCACAATGGGTGCACAACTGGTTACACAAGTTAATGCACAACCACTTGTGCAAACATAACTTTAGTTGTATTCTTCTCTTGTGCATAATTCAGAATGGAGTTTCTGCTAGCGCAACATCATTTCTGCTAATGACCTAGTTGGTTTCTGCTTGAAGCATTTAATAGGGATGTGCACTGGATCGGATCCGATCCACGATCTGAATCCAATCCAGGGGGAAATCGGATAAATTATCCGATTTCTAATCTCACCGCTGGATCAGCCGATCCAATCCGGAAAGGTTCCAATCCGGTTCGGATGGATTGACGGATCGACGGGCACACACTGGCGCCCGCCACCGCTTCCATTGGCGGGCGCCAGCGGGCGCCTGCCAATGGAAGTGGACAGCGGGGGGGGGGGGGCTTCCCTAGCGGGGCTGTCCACTTCCATCAGTGGGCGCCAGCGGGCGCCCGCCGATGGAAGCGGACAACGGGGGCAGGGGGTGGCGGACGGGAGCAGAGGGCCAGCCAGGAAAGGTAAGCAGGGGGCAGGGGGAGGGGGCGCGCAGCACGCTTACCTTTCCTGGCCGTCCGCTCCCGTCCGCCGCCAGCTGCTACTGCGAGCGGGCTTCACGGCCTGCTCCTAGGTAGCGTGCCAGGTGATGATCACCTGATGATCACCTGGTGATGATCACCTGATAATGATCAGGTGATGATGATCAGGTGATGATCACGTGGCGCGCTACCTAGGGGCAGGCTGCAAAGCCCGCTCGCAGTAGCGGCCAGCGCCGGACGGGAGCGGACGGCTAGGAAAGGTAAGCAGGGGGCAGGGGGGAGGGGGTTTACCCCCCCAGGGCCGTCCGCTTCCATCCGCTGGTGCCTGCGGGTGCCAGCGGATGGAAGCGGACGGCCCCGGGGGGGGTAAGGAGCGTGGGGGAGGGGGCTTACCTGCCGGGGCCGTCCACAGCGGACGGCCCCAGGGGGGAGGGAGTTAGGCCCCCCCTCATCCACCCACCGCCATTTTTTCCTCATAGACTTGCATTGCAATGCAAGTCTATGGGGGGGAAAATGGCGGCTGATCCAAAAAGTTCCAATTTTTGGATCGGGATCAGACCTGATCCGGTCCGGGGGGCCTCCGATTTTGTCCGATCTGATCCGTGACAAAATTGGAGGTCCTGATCCGGGTCCCTATCTGATCCGGGGGGTCCGTGCACACCCCTAGCGTTTAATGCTGTACTTCCACCTAACTTGGGGCCTATTGCATGTCATGTATATTCAGTATCTGTGCAGCACATGCATAATAAGATGGTAACCAGCATGCACAAGAGTGAGAGTGCAGAAACCACATCCCCAAAACCTGAAGTTGCCCCTTTCCCATCTGCTTAACACATGATTACTGAACATGAAAATGGCATACTCGTGTTGGGATGATCCAACCTGTCTTGTGTTTTACAGGTTGTCCCCGTTGCCTAGAAAAGTCTGCTGAAAGGAAGTGATTCCAAACAGCTTGGAGATAAATGTTAATTTTGGCCTTGGGTTTCCGGACAGGAGGATATGTAACTACTGCCATGATGAGCTTTCATCCACCTTAACGGATCAGATTACTAATCTCTTATGTACTGAGGTGGGACTAGAAATTAGGTGTCTATCCTGGATGCTCCCAGGGGCTGTCTTTATGGTGCCGAGTTGGTGCTGCCTTCCCCACAAACCCTGCAGTTTCACTGACTCAGGGTGGTGTTGGATAATCCCCATGCCAAGGAGGGAGCATGGGGTTTCCTGTGGTCATCTGGGTACTGGAGCCACCCTCCCACCCTTTTCCTGGTTTCTGGTGACCAATCGCTGGTCACCTTCCACCAGGACCACCACCTGGATCAGCCATGGAGCGAGTTCAGATGGTGGAAGAGCCAGGGTGACCTCGCTCCCAGCAAAAAAGTTGGAGTAAGTCCCCGACTTCTTTTCTGAGCAGCTTTGTGGAAAAGCCCTGTGGACACTGTGAATCTGCAGCTGCGTTATATTATTGATGTGGCACAGATTCGCAGCCACCATGGGGCTTTGAGTCCATATAGACAGCCCCCAGAAAAAAGACACAAGGAAGGGACTAGGATGTATGACTCCCATGCAACCTATTGGTCCATCTAGTTCAAAATAATCTGCACCAGGGGAGGACAACATATGTCGCTTGTGGGGCACATTAGCTGTCCTGTAACCTTGTGGGGGTGTTACCCCTCCCCCATTGCCACTGGAAGTGGTCAGCACCAATGAAATCCCATCGATTTTGCTGGGAAACTGAGCATATGGGGAGCACACACTTTGTTTCCCAGCAGAATGGGGCTCCCGACATCCTTCCAAACTGCTGAGATTTCAGGGGTGGTGGCAGAAACAGTAGCAGTGGGGACTGTCCCACCCCCTGAAGAAATAGCCAATGGTGGGCCCAGTCTATACTGACTCACAATGGCTCTTGGGTTTCAGACAGCTACGTTTCCAAGCCCTACCTGGAAATGCCAGGGCTTATTTTAAGCATATGAAGCATGGTCTCTGAGAAATTCTCATGGATTGCATTTAGGTTTCTTGTGCTTACTTTACTTAGAAGGTGCCTAAGGAGTGTGTGCGAGTGTCCTTTCTTTCATTGTACAACCATGTTTCTGGAAGTCTGTAGCCTCCTTGGCTTCCCACACTTCAGTTAAAGCCCAGGGGAAGGCATCATGACATAACTCCACCCATAGGACTTTTTCAGCAGGCAGCTGAAGGCTGCAGAGCAATGGAAAGATGTGTAATAGAAAAGGAAAAAAACATGCACAACATCCTTGGCTGTCTTGCCGTGATTAGGTCCAGCCCTTCCACGAAGTAGGGTGAAGCCCCCACCTCAGGTAGCTGATCCTGAAAGGTGGCGGGTTCTGCTTCCAGGTGAGCTGCATGCCCTGCCCGGCACCCCAGAAAGCCATGCTGCCTGCTTTCCTGCTGCAACAAGAGTGGCTGGCCCAGAAGTCTGGAGTTCACATTGAGGATCCTTCAAATCATGGCACTGGGTGGGTAGACTCCTTAGGGAGCCCTGCCAGCCTCCCAAAAGAGAGAGTGGCCAGCACAGCTCTCCAGACAGCCTGGCCCAAATGCTTTGTGGTGAGGGGTCCTTCCTCAGATTGAGGCATTGGCAGGGAGGCGGCTGTGGAGATCGCCTGCGTTGCTGTGGCACAGGCAGTCTCCACGGCCGCCACCTTGCCAATGCCTCGCTCAGGGTGAGACATTGAGGGAGAGGCCTGCAGCGCAACAGCACCACTGGGGAAACCGAGGGGGCAGTGGTAGTCATTGCCATTGCAATTGCCTTTGCTGGGGCAGGGGAGGAGGGTGACGAGGGCAATCCGCAGCCACCCTTGCTGCTGGGAAAGGTAGGAAGAGACCTGGGTTGCTGTTGTGATGTTGCAGCCAGTGGGGAGGGAAGAGAGGGTGGGGGGGAAGGGAGGAGGGGGTGGGCGAGCACTGATACAGAGGACAGAAAAGAGGGCAGTGGTGGGGCGGGAGGGGTGGGTGGGTGCCACCTCTACCATCATCAGGGGGAGGGAGGGAGGGAGAGAGGGAGGAAGAGGAGGAGGAGGAAGGGGTGGGCATATGCCACCATCATCACAGCCTTGGGGGATGGCAGTGGCAGGTCAGAGGGAAGAGGAGAGGAGGAAAGCCAGTGCTGCTGCCTGTGGTGCGGGGGAAGGGGGAGGGGAGGAGGAAGGGGCAGGGCTATGCCACTGCTGTCATTGCAGCTGGGGGGGCGGGTTGGGAGAGACGTGAGGACGGCAGCAGGAGGTCTTGCGTTGCCACAGGCCCTGCCGGTAGTGAGCCCTATCTGGGAGAAGTTGTTGAGAATTCCTCCTCCCTCTGGAGAGATTCGGTGAAATTTCCTCCTCGGTTTCTCTGCCCACAGATTCCAAGCGGCCCTTGGCACCCAGCTCTAGTTTTCTCACCTTCCTTCCCATTACCTCATGGCCATGAGAGACAAGATTTGAATTGTTTCTACTTTGCTGGGGAGGGGCGGCTGGGAAAAGAAGCACGATCTCTGCATATTTCTTTTCTCTCTCACCACTGGGGAAAGTCGGCAGCAAGAAGGTCATGAATAGCTGATGTCGTTGGTTGCACACGGTTTCCAAAATGAAACTGTTTGATGGAAATGGGGGAAAAAAATAAGCAGAGATGGGTTTTTTTAAAATTATAGTTTTTGATGTGCATATAGTTTTTAATGTTTACTGTCTCTCAAAGAGACTGGAATAATAAGAAAGGGAGGAGGTTGTGTGGGAGCCACACATCTGAAAATGATCTTGCCTCTTATACAAGAGGGTAGGTGTTATTTTAGTTCTGCAGAGTGTCCCTAGGATGGTGTGTTGCTTTTGGGTTATTAGTATCGTTGAGAGCATACTGAATTGCATAATAATTGCATATGACCAATGGTACTTCTGAATTTCAACAGTGAGGCCCCACTTCAGGGAATGGTGTTGATTCTTAATACTGGCCTGGTTTGCACATAATGCTAACCCATGGTATGGGTTGTTGAATTCTGGGTTGTTGTGATGTGTGAACATAACCATTTTAACAAATCATCAGGGGAGGCTGGTGTCTCCATTTTCGGTTGGGGTGGAGATTTCATTCTGTGGTTGAGTGACAAACAGCCAGAAATCCAGAAGAGCTGTCCAAGGTTCTGAAGCCTGTCCCCAAAATGGGTGCAGCACCTTAGACAGCTCTTTTAGACTTCTGGCTGGTTGTACCTAAAACCAAGAATGGAATCTCTACCCCACCGAAATTTGAGCCACAAGCCTCCCCTGCAAAGCACGATTTGTTAATTGCAAATAAACCAGAAAGAGAACCCATGGTTTATTGTTGATTGTGAACTCTGAGTTGTTTAAACCATGGGTTGTCTTTACATGCAAACCCAGAACTGTAGGTTGTTCATGGCTTGTTTCATCAGGCTACAGAGACCTAGTTCACATTTCACAGCCCATTTCTGGGTTGTGTTTAACCCAGCAATTGGTGGTGTGCCTGGGAGCGAGTGAGCGCGCTACCTCCTGCTTGCTTGCTACTTTCGCTTTCAGTTAGCAATCCAGGAATGCCCTTGTTCCTGAGTTTTTTCATCATGTGGAAACCCAAAACCTGTGAGTTGTTTAGAGGTTAAACAACCTAAAGTTAACCCAATGAACTGGGTCACTGGTAGCAAGCAAGAATTGTAAAAACAGTCAGCTGCTCTACATGCCAGTATTTCAGTGCTGCAAAGGCCTTTGGGGAGCTAGTGTGGTGTAGCGTTTGGACTGTTGGACTGGGACTCAGAAGATCTGAGATCTAGTCTCCACTCAGCCATGAAGCTCACTGGGTGGCTCAGTCATTGATTCTCAGCCTAACTGACTTCATAGGATTGTTGTGAAGATAAAATGGATAGGAGGAGGATCATGTAAACCACTTTGTGTTTCTTTGCAAGAGAAAAAAAAGGTAGGGCATAAATGTAATAATAAAGATGATGAGGATAACAATAATGGATATACAGGGAGGGAAGAAGTGAAGGAGGATGAAGGAGGAGGGAAACAACCTAGGGGTTGAGAAAAGAAACCAAAGTTTGATTGTTTGCTAGACAAACCTGGACATGGCAACAAAACATGGGTAAAATAAATGATGGGTTGGCATTATGTGCAAACCAGGGCATTGATTGTGTAAAGCAGCAGATCTTGTACCACATGACAAGTTAGATGACAAATAGAGGAGAATTTCTGAAGCAGTGATATAGTATGAGTAGATGTGCATGGATGGGTTTGATGTTCAAGGCAAAAATGGTCTTGTTAATCCTTGGGTGCACCAAATGGTCTTGGAAGTTCTTGGGTGCACCAAACAGATGTCTTTAAATTGTAGCCTAGAACTTTACAGTCACATGGCTGTGGATTTAAGCATAAGAAAATTGGTCAGAAAGCTCAAATTAAGGAATGTAAAACTGGTGTTGCGGAGATGTGCTATTTTTCTTTGTGTACCGTGTTATCCATGTATGATTCCAAATAATAATAATAACCATTATTCTTTAAAATGGGAAAAAATGATGATGAGTAAATTGATTGTTATTATATTCATTGTGAAAGACTGTAAGAAAGACTAATCATTGTAAAATGTCACAACGTCATGGGTCGCTACTTTCCTAGGATTAGGAAAGTTGCATGTGTTTGATGGAAGTCATTGTTGTTATGTGGCATAACTCCAGTTGAACTGAGACTGCAGTTATTACACACAAACTGGGCTCCAAATAATTATTTTAAAAGAATTTGTAAAAGCTGAAAGGGCATGACTTGCTTGACTGCTGTTAATGCAGTGACATAATTTAAAATGCAATCTCTTTTATTAAAACAATCGTTCTGTATTTGGCTATAGTACCCTTAAGTCAATTTGGCAATGCAATTAGAATGCTGCAGTAAGAATTCTGATGTTGTTGCTTATCAAAAAAATGGCATGAGACATGTTGGACAAAGGGTTGAGATGTTCTTGTATACCTTTCTATAAATCCATCCTTAACTTCCTCGGTTTCATTGACGGTTGTCTGCTTTCTGGCTATACATTTATTTCTGTTCGCTAAGTAGCCTTAGCAATGTGCTATGCCGACATCTGAAAATGGCACATAACTCTCTCTCCTCCCCCCTCCTAAGGTTTCAAAAACTGTCCTAAAGAGATTTAGGTTTTAGCGGGATTGATAAGAGGAGAGCCAACATAAGAGCTCTTTCTTTGATGCGTATTATAATAGCAGGGGGAAAAAACACCCCAGTTAGCCTTGAGAGCAGACCACTACACTGAGTAGTACTCAGTTCTTTGGGACTGATTATGGTCTATTGAGGCAGAAAACTTCTTCGAGTTCAAACTCTTTGAATTCCTTGTTCACTCAATAGTGTGTCAAAAAAGAGCATTCAATGGTTCATGTAGCAAAATCACCGCCAGCCTAAATTGTTCCTATTTCTCTTTTGCATATGGTGGTCAAGAAAACCTTTCAACACTCTTCCGTAGCACCATCACGCTTTGATATGGGTAACATTGCCATAACAGCCTGCATTAGGGAACTTATATTTTATTCTTCTTTTCAGTGTACATAAAAATCCCAGCTTAGTCCTTTTTTGTCTTTTGGATCCTTTGAACTCTTTCAGGCTATTTTTCAAGACTTTCTGGGCTTTGACGGTGCGGGTGCATTCACTGTAAAAGCAGTCAAAGCCGCAAGGAGAGCACAACCAAAACTGCGAGTATCTTAAGGAGAGACCACACAACTCCTGCAAGTATTTGCATATTTTAGCAACTCAGGCCAGTGTGAATCTCAATAATTAAAGAAGGACACCACCTCCTTCATTAGATTGCTTTAATGAAATAACCCGGTTCCTGTCCAGTTTTGGCAATGCTATTATACCACCTGTTTTGTAACTCTTGGGTTTTCTAGGGCATTTTAAGTCCTGCCTTGACATTACCATTAGAGAATATGTTTGCACTGCAGAAGGGAGATTGAAGAATAAAGTGCTGATTCAGACACAAAAGTAGACACCCTGAAGTAGCCAACCTTAGGCTCAAAGGGAACAAGGCCAAAGACGGACTGCTCAGTTCATTTTCCAGCTCAGTAGCTGGGGTAATCCAGCCTAGCCAGCTGCTAACAAGATTGGGTCTGAAGTTTACCTCCACAATGAGATAATCAGATTACCAGCCACAAAGATCAAATAATGACCCAGCTTTAGTGCAAGTTCAGTAGGCCCTTGATAGCACTGTGTGGTCCTTGAGACTTGATTAAAAAATTAAATGGCTAAACTTTGCCTCAATATTTCACGTCGGAATTTTGAGTGACTTGATGATTCTTGTCAGACAGCCACGTTTTTTGAATTTTTGTTTACGTTCTCTTTTCATATATATATATATATATATATATAATACACACACACACACATTATTCTTAAAAAACCAAGAGCAAAGATGTAGGAGAATGGGTCGGATGCTCCTGCTGAGCAGTTGTTCTTGAGCTGGGTTTTAAATGAAGCATGTAGAATTTTTAATTTGCTGGAGCTGATGAAAGGGATTGTGCTCAAAATAATTACGGGGAAGGAGGTAGGTTATAGCAAAGTAAGATACGTCTCCTCAAACCTCTTTAAAAACAACAACAAAAAATAGCCCACCTCCCCTTTGACCAAACCATGCCGGCACTGTACCACTGGAGCAAAGTAGCATGGCTTTCAATGGTGAGCAACGGCGTTTGAAAGTTTTTCAGATTTGGCTCCTGTATGATAGCAGTTTCAGTAGTAAAGGGATTATTCTGAGAGGCATACAAATGTGATTGTCTCACAGCAGATGGTGCGCACTGCTTCACCTTTGAGAAAAGTTAATTAAGCCAAGCATATTGTGCCCATAGAGAGGAAAATGTAGATGAATATTAAGCAATCAAACTCAGTGTCTCCTTTTTTCATGCCTCTGCAATGGGACACAGAATCCCATTGAAAAAAGAATTATGTACAGAATCAAATTAATTCACGGCCAACTTTACTCTCTTCCCACGTTTTAACAGGGGTGCACACCAGGCCCTTCAGAAGTTTTGTCCACAATCAATGGGCCACACTGCTGTGTCCACTAAATTAAATGAATCAGTGCAGAAAAATCTCTTGTGAGATATTAAAAGGGGGAAAGACTGTTTAATTCAAATCCTTCCGTAGGCTTTTCACAGCCTTCTTTTAAATAGTACAGTATAAATTATTAACTTAACTCCTTAAAAAAAATCTTAGAGCAAATCACTAAATAGACACAATTACCCCCTTGTTAATGAAAATGAACACTTTGGATGTATGTTCAAAAGCTGGTTTTGGTTTTGGTTCTTGTTTACTGTTAATTTTGCTAATAGAACATTAAATCGGAATGCTGTAATTGCTGGTAAGGTGTTAAAGTAAAAACAAACCAATTAACACAGTTAATTGTTTTATATGAATATACAACTTTCTCTGCCAAAGAATAAAGCATGCAGTTATTGTGGAGATTTCCTTCTATTTACTTATATATGTGTGCGTTTCGTTGAAATAGTTCAGTATTCACGCAATTATTCTTTATACCTTTTTATTTAGAATGGTCTCATTAATTTCAGTTTAAACAGCTTGCAGAAATTGAGGCCTGTGGTCCTGGTGGTCTCTGGAAACAACGTGGAATGGAGGATGCATGTCTATTCACTTGCTCATTTCTTTAAAAGTTAGATGTTCAGGATAGCTGGGGAAGGTGCCATCTGTAGAAGCTATTCATCTAACTGAATTCTCCCCTTGAAGCTGCTTGGTGAACACATATCTCTGCTGGAAATCATAAGACCATAAGAAGAGTCATGCTGGATCACACCACGGGTCCATCTTGTCCAGCATTCTGTTCACACAATGCCCAACCAGGTGTCGACCAGAAACCCATAAGCAGGACATGAATGAAACAGCATCCACCCACCCATGTTCCCCAGCAACTGGTGTACATAGGCATACTGTTTCTGATATTGGAGCTAGCATATAGCCATCAGGACTTGTTGCCATTGCTAGCCTTCTCTTCCAGACATTTGTCTAACCCTGTTAACATGGTCTACAGGTTTGAAATGCATTTCAAGAGGTGGTGTCATCCACATCATTAGAACACCAATTGTTTGACTGTAACACAGGGCTGGAGAACCTGTAGCCCTCTGGATATTTTTGTACCACTGGTCCCACCAGCATCCCATTGGCCATGCTGTCAGGGGCTTTGTGGAATTGGTCCCAAACCTCTGGCTATCTCCATTCTGTCTTTTCTTGCTGTAAAGAATTATTGCTGGGGTGAAAAGGTGGACAAGCGAGCTCTCTTCCCTGTATTTCCATGCATGTGGTAAGCTAGCAGTGTACT
Organism: Anniella stebbinsi; assembly: GCA_029215795.1. Lineage (NCBI taxonomy): Eukaryota > Metazoa > Chordata > Lepidosauria > Squamata > Anniellidae > Anniella > Anniella stebbinsi. The sequence goes on along the minus strand of JARDYH010000004.1, from coordinate 98,693,389 downwards.
TCAGCCTTTGTTCAGGAAGGGGAGATGGTATGGAGAGAACTGGAGCTCAGTGGTAGAGAACATACTTTGCATACAGAAGGTTCCAGTTTAATCCCTTGCATCTCCACCTAAAAAAGATCAGGTAACAGTTGATGTGATAAAACATCTTGTCTTTGAAACCTGGAGAGCAGACAATCCTGGTTAGATGGACAAACAGTCTGACCTGGTCTATGGCTGTTTCCTGTGTTTTTATGTTCCTGTGAAGTTATCATTGCATTGCAGGAACCAAATGGATCGATCCTATCCTATCAGTTAGTTAGGAAATGGAAAGTTAGAGATATTTGAGAAACTGGTTGGTTTCTCATTTTAATATGAACTTTCAAAATTCACACTTTGCGGAATTACAAACGAACCTGGATGCAGTTGTATAGTGATATTCACACTTCTCAGGATTTTGTGATGCAGTCCGCAATTTAAAAAATGTGCATAATAGGGGAATATATATATATATATATATATATATATATTTCTAACCCACCTCTCCCTCTGGATCAAAAGTCATATATTAGGGAAAAGAGCATACAAATATGCAATAACTTAGGGAAACAACTTTAGAAAACTGTGTATATTTGGAAAAGTACATACAAAAATGCATATTTTGAGAAATGTGCATGAAAAGAAATATGAATTTTCATGCAGGGAAAAAATAACAAACTGATGCAGAAAAGGAACAGGAATAAACTTAATGTTGGAAAAATGAGAAAGTGAACAGAATCAAACATGACAGAAACTGAAAATTGAGTGCAAAGTTCATATGTGACAAAATCTGCCAAGATACCCACAAGCACAGCAATCTCTACACATTCCAATCTAAAAATGTATGCATGACATGGAACAATTTCGATAAAGTCCCCCCTTGTCTCAAAAAGGCTATGTATCCCAATTCTGTGCATGGATACTTGGAAGCAATACCACTGAAAGCAGTTGATATTATTTTTTTAAAAGTCCCAAGTAATTATGCATACAACTGCCGACTTAGTTGCTTTGTAGCCTTTGCCAGAGCAACGAAATGAGCTTGTGTTTCTCTGTTCTCAAATCTTTAAATCTTCTTTAGTCCATACTGGGGGCAGGGGCGGCAGATGACCTACCTTACATAGGGCAATCCTCTATTTGAAGATCTCTCTGGTTTAAAGTTGAAAAAACAGAAGAAAGGAGAGCAGGGCCTTGAAGTTGCTTGTCAAGAATTGCCACCTGAGGGCAGGCAGAGCAGGCACACAGCTCACTTAGTCAGGCTTCCTAACTATGGTGAAATGTATTGTATTTCTATTTAAATGTAGTGATCCTTTCTAATTTTGCAGTTCTACATTTAAATTAGCATATGCAAATGTTATGCAAAACTGTCTTCTTTTTCTGGTGATGCATTTTCTCTTTTTTGGGCAAGTGCCCACCCTAGCCTAGACCCAGACAGATCAGTCTCCTCTGAGTGTCCAATGGGTTAGGTTTAGTGCTGCCTTTCCAGCATGGTGAATCTACATTGGAAATGCCTAGATGTATTCATGTTCCACTTGCAGTTCTGCTTCTACAAGAGTTTCCATTCCTCTACTCAAGGTATAGGTGAGCATCTGTTCTTGACCAACTTTTAGGGATGGATGGACTCACCTCCCTTGGGGACTGTCCCTTGCTCAGCCAGCGCTGCTGCCTATGCCTGCTTGCTGCACCACACAAGCCCCTTGATGGCTCGGTGAGTGATAGACAAGCACTGTGGGCCCACCCGCTCCTTCCCCGAGCTGCTATTTTGCATAAGAATGGCATCCCAGGTCTTTTCTGGAACAGTAATGTTTATTTATTTATTGCATTTCTATATCTCCCAATAGCCAAAGCTTTCTGGGCGGTTCACAAAAATGTTGCAAAGATTGTGGCCATAAATGGTGATCTACTCCCCTGAGTTCCAAATGGATGCTAGTGGACTGTGCGATGCTCATGGACGGGTCTGGTGAGTGCCGCATGGTTCGTGAATGGGGGATCTGAGGGACCAAATGGGGGAGAATTTGCTGGATTCCACACCCATATCGGATGCACATGACATCCCTATCAACTGTTTGTGCTGCTTCTCCTCTGATCCCCTTTTCCCGACTTGTAGATGCATGGATAAAAGGCCTCAGGTATCTCTGCTTACATTACCTCCTTTGCACTAGCTCCCACATTGGGGTTGGTGTTTTTTTTGCAAGTTTATTTATTTATTTGTGACATTTGTATACCGCTGAATATAATAACTTCCCTCAGTGGTTCACAATAAATCTTAAAATACATTTAAATACAGTATTATAAACACAACATTAAAAGCATGAAATTGAAATAACTATAGTAAAAACAACTCAAGGAGCAGCAATGTGGAGTGGACGATTAATTTCCTTACAGCTCAGGGAAAGCCTGGTGAACAAGTGTGTTTTCAGGAGGCGTGTAAAAGATGTCACATTTTCTGCCTCCCGAACTGCACAAGAGAGGGCTTTCCAGAGGGTGGGTGCCGCTGCAGAGAAGGCCCACTGTTGGGATCCTTCATGGAGACATTCTGTTCATTTTGGAATGGCCAGCAAGGCCTCTTCAAGTTCACCTGGGTATAGTTCCCATTGTTGTGATAGTTGTATTAGAAGGCGATGCCTGTGATGGAATCTTATATCCACCTTTGGAAAGGCAGATCATCATTTCTCGATAATTCTTTTCCTTGGCAGTACCTCACCTGAAGGACAAATCCAGACAACTCAGCATTTGGTTTGCTACCCTTTGCTAACTAGATCTGCTGCTGGATACACACTCTGCAGTTTCTCACCAGGGTCGAGGGCTGTAGCTTTCGAAAAACACAGAACAATTGCCAGAGCTAATCAAGTGTCTATGCCATATTATCTGGGAGCACGTCTTTTCAGACATCACAATAATGGCTCAGTACAGCTCTGTGTTTTAAGCAGGGGGTAGCTAATTTGGGGCAATTTTCAAATGTCGCTTGCATTTCCAATGCACTGTCAAAAATTCCAGTGTGTACTACATGTTTGAAAAGCCTATGCATATTTATAGCAGCCTATTATGTTATAGTTATTAAATAATTATGATGCAAGATATTATACCATTTGGCTGCCATCTTTAGCTAATGTATAAGGGATGTTTTTTTTTCTGTTAAAAAAAGGATTATAGCGTGCTGTGCTGCTAGAACAACATCCAACGTGTAATACAATATTAACAGTGGCTTTGAAATGTAGAAGCTTTGCTTTGTGATGTCTTGGCTTGTTTCCCTTCAAGCAACCTTCCAGTAAAAGAAAAGCACAGGGAACCGTAACCCCCCCCCCCCCCCACAAAACCTGTACTGCTTTCATTGCCTTTCTGCAGCTTTAGCAATAATTGATCTCTTTGTGCTTGGTGATTTATTTATTTATTTGTTTTTTAAAAAGCTTGAAAATGCAATCATTTTAATATGACCAACTCCAAAGCCGAAATCTGATACAACTGATTTTTCCTCTTCTATTGTAGCCTTCTTTGCTCGCTTCAGAGAGGATGTGGTACACATAGTCATTAGGGTACAGAGAGTTCTCGTTATTGTGGTGTACTTGGCATTGTCATTTTTGCTTCTGCGTGGTTGTTATCTACATGACAATTGCAACTGAGAGACCCATCAGATGAGCATGACTATGCAAGTAAGGATGGGTGTGGTTGAGTGGGTGAGGGCCAGCTTTCCCTTCCAGCTGGAATTTGCCCCATATTCCTTCACCTTAGGCCTTGCTCTGCCCCAGTCTGTCCATGTAGTGACTCTAGAGTCATCCAGTATAGGGACTGGTGAGAATATTGTTTCAGTTCAGTTCAGTTAAGAATTTACCAAAATGCACAAAGTTCTCCACGTTTGGGGCAAAAAGACCTTGGGAATAAAAAATAAAATTAAATCAAAAGTGGGAGAAACTGAAACAGACAGATTTGTCCATTAAGGCTCAGGGCTTTGAATGGTTTTCTTTTAAAATTATGGGTTTGAATTAGGGGTGTGCATCGGATCGGGTCCGATCCACGATCCAAAGCCGATCTGACCAAAATCGGATAAAATTATCCAATTACAATTCCGGCTTCTGGATCGTCCGATCTCATCTGAACCGATCTGGAAGGACCCGATCCAGTTTGGATAAAATCAGAGGATTGGACCTCCTCCTCCTCCCCCTCGTGCTCCACTCCCTACCTGCCGGGGCTGTCCACTGCCATCCACTGCCCCCTTCTACTGAGAAGCAGGCTTTGTGGCCTGCCTCTCAGTAGTGCGCCAGGTGATGATATCATCACCTGGCGCGCTTCTGAGGGACAGGCCACGAAGCCTGTTTCTCAGTGGATTCGAGCACCGGAGGGAAGAGGCCGACCCGGCAGGTAAGGAGTGCGAGTGAGGGGGGAGGGACAGGGAGGGGGGATTTAGGCCCCCACTCACCCATGCACTGCCATGTTTTCCCCATAGACTTGCATTGGGGAAAGCTTTCTTTCCCCCCAATGCAAGTCCATGGGAAAAACACCAAAAATGGCGGCCAATCAAAAAATCGGACGTCCAATTTTTGGATCGGGATCGGGTCCGATCTGATATAAGGGACATCCGATTTTGTCCTGGCCGATCCAGGACAATGTCGGAGGTTCCAATCTGGGTCCCGATCCGATCCGGAGGGTCCCTGCACATCTCTAGTTTGAATCCCTGTGTATTCAGCCATGGTAGTGGCGCTGAATTAGGGTTGCCCAATTTTTTTTTTCTGACAGTCTCCTCATCTTTAACGGCTATGCGGCAGGCAGCCTAGGAATAGGTGTGCTATTGAATTTGGCTGGTGAAGATGGGTGAAAATGTCATTTCAATTTTTTCCTTTGGTATGAATTTACCAAACTTCACAAAGATCTTCATAAATTTGGGAGAGAAAGAACTTGTGATTTAAAAAATGTGAACGCCTAAGAAAGTGAAATCGACAAATTCAGTGATCTCCCATTCTGGGGAAAATATGGCAATGGCTGGAGCTGCTGTGGACAGTGCACAGTCAACTTTTTTAAAAAAAATGTTAAATAAATAAATAAATAAAAGGAGTAGCTGATGCCCCAGCAGCAGCAACAAGCACTTTTCTTTCTACAAAAAGAAAAAAAAATGTACTTGGCCAATCCATACCCCCAAATCACACGAACCATTTCACCCCCTCCAAACCACCCCAAAATTGCACCTTCTGTTTCAGGGTTGGGGTCAAATTGGCTCCTCCATGCCTGAGCAAATTTCAAGATGGTTTGGTTCAGCCCTACTCTCCTTCCCTTGTGAGTCCATCTTAGTTCAATTGCCTCCTTTGCCTCTTTCTTTCAGTCTTATGAAAGCTGTAGCCCATCTCTCTAGGGAGATGCTGATGAAATGGTAGGAATGCATTTGCAGATGTGCAAGGCCTTTTGTAATTAGCAAGGTTTTTTTTGTCCTCAAAGTTTAGAATATAGGAAAACCACTTATACCAAGTCTCACCAATGTAGCCCAGTATTGCTGACACTGACTGGCAGCTGCTTTCCAGTGTTTCAGGCAGGAGTCTTTTCCATCCTAAATGAAGATGGCAGGGATTGAACCTGGGACCTTCTGCATGCAAAGCCTGCGCACTGAGCAGTGGCCCTTCCCATTGACTTTGGAGAACGTATCCCTGTTTCTCCAAATCCTGTACTGTCACTCATTTGTGTTTCCAGGCAGACAGCAGTTGTGCTGGTTGTTGCTCACTTCCCTATGCTCACATTCATTCTTAACCATTGGTGTCCAGGGCCATATGGCAATTTTTGATGAACTGGGAATGGAGATTTTTGTAATGGCTTCTGATGTCACAAAGGAAAAGCGCTGCTTCTTCCCTAAAGTAGAGAAATACTGTAATGTCTCCATACTATGCAATTGTTAGGGAGAAGGAGCATTTGGGGGAGTTTTTCTCTTAGGTGAAAGTTTGCAGGTTCTTTGAACTTCTTTCTATTACCTTCCCCTCCCTCTCAGCTTCCTGATGGTACCAGTGCTGAATAGAATGCTCTTAGATGAGAAAATTTGCCTCAAAGTTTTTTGGGGGTTGGGGTTGAGAATGAAACAGGGGGCAATTCATACATTTTAAAGGGTGAGGAAATATATTGCCCTTCACTAGATATGTTGCCCCTTGAGACTGGCAGTAGCTATCGGGGAGGGGGGGTGCATGGGGATGAAATCGGGGCAATTCACACAAATACTAAAGGGTGAAATTTGAGTGGGAGGAACATATTAGCCCACATTGGATGTACTGCACCCCCACAGGCCAGCAGCAGGTCTTTATTTACCAGAAGCCCCCACATCATAATATAGCATAGTTACTTGGGGTTTTGGGGAGGAAAAAGCTAGCAACCACCATCTGGAAGTCATCAGACAGAGCTCTGGCGGCAGGCAGTGAGTTTCACCCCACACTTTCAACCTCATGGAGAAATTGGTCAAAATTCTCCACCCCCATTTTGCATAAGTTAGATAACGTTTGACCCACCCAAAGCAACAACATGGTTCAGGTACAGTAGTCAAACAGGCAGATTCACAGAGATGTGGGGATAGAATGGAAGATGGTGATGATGAGTTTATACAGTGCCATTAGTGTATATTTTCGCAAGAGAAGCGAAAATAAAATAATATGTGTCTCTGCCCCCAAAGGGCTTACAGTCTAAATTTCAACAATGGGGAGGAGACAACCAAATCGAGAAAGGAGAGGCAAAACGCAACAAGAAACAAACAGAACAAGAAGGAGAGTTGTAAGTTTGCTTATTTATTAGTTGCCTCATAAATGGCACAATCCAATGCATGTTTAGGCAGGAAAAAAATGCCCTACAACTTCCAGTATATCCCAACTAGCCAGCTCCAGTTCTGTCTAAACATACATAGGATTGCGCCCAAAATAAACTCTTTAGGCAGTGTATATATGAACATGAGGTGAAGTGACATGGTATTAAGACTTTGGTTTGGTTGAGAATGAGAACAGAGGAGCTAACAGAAAGGCTTCAGGGACAATGAGGGAGAGGTAACATCACACTTAGATGTTGGAATAGGGGAGGTGTGAGGGAAAGGTGTAAGATGGGGCATGTGAATATGAAGTCTGTTCCCAATCTTTCCCTTGGGAAGTATCGTCTTTTGTGGGCTCTGATCCCAATCTTCAAAAAATCAAGAAAAGGATGAAAGGTGTATGACAAGAAAACTGGCTGTGTAGCTACTAACAACCAGTCATGCCGATTAGCCTCCATGTAGTAAACCAGCAGTTCATTTGTTAAGGATTTTCAATGATAAAAAGTCCATGCTTTTGGGTCTTCTTCTATGGATGCTGCCTGGACAAGGGTGAGAATTATGGGGGCGCTTCCTTACAAAGGCTATTCAGCTCTCACAATAGTGACATAAGGCACTGATACAGTTTGAAACAGCAGTAACTCCTGATGGTAGCCTTTCCCAATCTGCTGCCCTCCAGATGGGTTGGATTGCAACTTCCACCATTCCCAGCCAGCATGGTAGTTGCCTTCATTAGCCTGGCCCATGTCAGGACAACTATCCACCGGGTAACCATGAATAATTATGGTGCTTGTTTCCACTGTCACCCCCCCAGGATGAAAGGTAGGGACAGGAATTGCCCTCTGCTCTCTGTTGCCACACAGTGGCCACTGATGGTTTCACAGAGAGGACAGCCTCACTGTCCACCACCAAATGCCCTGATGCAATAGTGTTGCATAAAGTTGAATATCCGGCTGTTAGGAATGCAGTAGTCAATTCAGAAAACAGCTGTGAAACTAACTTTCTGCAACATTAAAAAAAGGAAGAAAGAAAAAGAAAATGCCTGAAGGAAGAATTCAGTAAATGTTACCTTGGAAAGTAATGACATGTGATTCGGGGTCGCACACAATCTATCTCCTTTTCACTTCAGTTTCTTTACAAACTCATCCCACATTTGTCCTATCTTTGCATCTGTATAATGATGTAGGTACAGCTACAGGGCTAACCCTTTCAAAGTCTCCCCTCCTATTGTCTTTGGCAAATGTGTCTGCAGATGCTCTAGGGTTACATCAGTGGAAGCTGATGCGACACAGCTGCTTGAGAAAAAAAAAGGCAATGAAGTTTTCACACGTGAACATATTTGAGAGATGCTTGTTTTGATGAGATGCCGTCGCAGAGTTGCAGTATCTGAATCTGGAAGGTTTCCATGCCCTTTGACTGTCTCCGGTTTTCTAAAAGTTGTTCGAGCTGGTTAATGCATTGCTTTGCCACCTCCGTGAGAAGTAGGCCGTAATTGTGGAAGTTCTGGAAAGTTATCAAGGAGGGTTTTACAACCTGATCGCCTGCCAAAGTCAGAGATAAAAGTGAGGGAGGTTAGGGAGAAAAATGGCTGCGTGGGATCAGCAGGTGGCATGTTTAGTCTTTTCATGCCTCATGTATACTGCCCCAGCATCCATTTAACATGTACTTTAATAAATAATAATACCTAATAATAACAAGATTATCCATGTAAAGTGAGTGCCAGGCAGTGCTCCCAGTTTTGCCAATAACTCTCTGATATTAGGATTATTCCTCACAAGCAACAGAAGGCATTCTATTACCAAAGAAAACAGGATCAATGGCAGGTAGCTATTCATCTTGTTCTTTTTTTCTAGGCCAAAAGTACCCAGACAATTATGAATTTGGTAGAGGCACTTACAGTGTTTTCCCTGAAACACCCCCTTACAAAAAAGATAAAAATAAATCCATTTGTTAGAACTAAATTCCCTTCTCATATTCTTTTTGACATAAGTGTTATTACTTTTTAATGGGAAAAATATTAACAAAGTTTAATAATAATCATAATAATAATCATAATAATAACAACCAATGGGCTGGATCCAGATTTAGAGTAGGCCCATTGGAATTGATAGAACAGAAGTTAGTCATGTGCTGGCTGCAAATGAGGCCAGTAGATGTTGAATGGGTCCTTATATAGGACTTGAGATGGACTGAAAAACATGACCCCTTGTGAAATCTTCTACCCACTCAAACCTCACAATGGCTGGAATCTTCCAGTCCTCTCAGAGTAGCCTCTGGCAGAGGCAGCTTGTTTGCACTGCTTTTCCTGGTCACTACAAGCTCCCCTGTTTCTCAACCATTGTTTCCATGAGTAGAAGGCGGGGGCTTTCTGCCAATTTTGGGATCCCCCCCATGAATATTAGGTGTAACATAGGCTGCATTAGGTAATCAGGAAAAACGTCCTGACTGTTAGAGCTGTATGACAATGGAACCAATTACCTAGGGAGGTGGTGGGCTCTCCCACACTAGAGGCATTCAAGAGGCAGCTGGACAGCCATCTGTCAGGTATGCTTTAATGTGGATTCCTACATTGAGCAGGGGGTTGGACTCGATGACTTTATAGGCCCCTTCCAACTGTACTATGATTCTATGATTTTAATAATAATAATAATAATAATAATAATAATAATAATTATTATTATTTATAACCCGCCTCTCCCTACGGATCGTGGTGCATTTGTATTCCTTCCATCAGGATGATATCACTTCTTATACACTGGCAGAGAGAAGGATGTCTATCTATCATTTATTTATCTATTTATCTGTCTATGACATTTCTATACTACTCAGTATCTATACATCACATTTCCTGCCTTTCATTCAAGGAGTCAAGGTGGCTTAGAGTAAACACTTTCTTCCCATCATTTTAACCTCACAGCAACCCAATGAGTTAGGTTAGGCTGATTGCCCCAAGGTTTCAGTGAGCTCCATGGCTGAGTTGGGATTTGAACCTGAGACTCCTCGATTATACTCCAACTATATGCACTCTAACCACTGGACTGATGTAGGGATAAGTATATACTGTATAAATGATCACCCACAAAGGTTAACATGTGTTGTACAATGCACGCAAACACAAAGGCAATGTGGTATAGTGCTGGATTTGGATTGGAGTGTTCTGTGTTCAAATCCCCACTTAAACTTGCTGGATGACATGGCAGGTCACTATTTCTTAACTTAACTTATCTGACAGGCTGTTGCAAGTATAACATTAGATAGCTCCAGAGGGTACTTCCCTGACACCTTTGTAGGAAAGGTGGGATTCAGACAGGATGGGTAACTATCATATTGTAACTGGGCATATATTACATTTGCCATTGCGATATCAATATAAATACTCCTGGTATAAGAGACTCACCTGATAGCACTGGTCCAATTAGTCTCCAAATTTATAATAGAAATACTCACAAGAACAATTGTGCCAATTAGTTTACAGATGTACACAACCCATCAGAATTTCAAAACAATTGTATCACTTAGGCTGGCCTATTTAACAACCACTTTGACAGTTATTGCACCATAAACAATCCAATCCTATACCTGTCTACTCAGCCCTATTGAGTTCAATGGGATTTACTCCCAGATAAATTGTTGTAACCTAGTTCTAGTTATCCTGCCAAGAAGTTGCTCTGTATAATATTAATGTAGGGAAAAAAAGTTCCTGGAAATATACCAACAAAAATATCTTCATTCTTAAAGAGGAACGTACATGTTACCTTCATTTTTATTAAATAGGCTTCACAGGCCAGTACAACTTTCAGCCTTGTTGCTAGAGTTCAATGAAATAACAGAACTGTTGTATGATAGAACAATCTTGACTAATAATTCCCATCTTACTGTTTGTCATGCTCCATCAATTCAAACTTTCTTTAGATGAGATAGACCGTTCATTCAGCAGAGTTTATCCTGTTTAGAATACCAACTGTGGTATTGATGCCTTTCTGAAAGATCACACAATGTCATCTACTCTTGCAGTTGCTGAACAGCTAAAATTAAAAGGCATCTGAAGATAACATAACCATGAATTCACATTGTCATAGGATGAGTGTCACTATTATGTCATAGCCTAACTGGTTTGAAACCTCTATCCCATTGTTTGTCTGGGGCAGCCTTTTCATTCCCTGGAAGCAATACTCATCTATGGGGAAGGGAGCTTGCATATCTCTTATGCCCACTGTTTAATAATTTCCATATGAATTTGTGATGCCAATCTACAGTATTTAGATCAGGTGTTGTGGACTTCAACTCCCATCAGCCCCAGCAAAAATGGCCAATAGTCAGGAACCCTGGGAGTTGTACTCCAAAACATGTGGAGGGAACTAGTTTGGGAAAGGCTAATGAGTAAAGTTTCAGAGAGTTTATTTTCGAAAGCAAATTGAAAATGTAACTGTAATCTCCTTTATATCTCCATAATTACAAACAAAGCTATAAATGGAACCCACTCAATCTAATTATTTAGATGTGGCCTTAATCATTCTTAAACATGTGGCATACTAGCAGCATTAGGGCACAATCCTATGCATGTTTAGACAGCAAAAAGTCCTACAACTCCCAGCATTTCCCAGCCAGCATGGCAGACTGGGGAATGCTGGGAGTTGTAGGACTTTCCTCTCTCTAAACATGCATAGGATTGTGTCTTCATCTTTTGTAACATCTAGGGATGGACGAACCTGTCAGTTATGCTTTTGCCTGCATTCTGATTGTTTAAATCTTAAGTTCTTCCTTTCTCGAATAAGAACTTTGTGAATTTTGGTAAATTCTTATCAAAAACAAACTGAAACTAAAATTTGGCACCAACCAAATTCAGTAGGGACAGGTATTCCCAGCATGGAGAGGGACATGATATACTTTTCTGCTATAAAGCTGTTGAAGACGAGGAACTTTTAAAGAAATAAATAATAAAAAAAGAGTTGGCTACCCCAATTAAGCACTAACATAGGGGCTCATCTACACCTAAGGGTGGAGAGGGAGGGAGGGGGAAGATCGTGGACTTACCTGCTTCTGTGATCTTCCTCCATGTGATGTCCCAGAATGGAATAAGGACCTTGTGGCTGCTTTTTAAAAAAAACAAGAGTAGCCCCTCTTGTGGCAAAAAAGGTAAGAACCCCCACCAAACTCTGCACCCACCCTCCCCCGCCATCCTGGGGCTGGCAAAAATGATCCCCCCATGGGCACAAAGCCACCCCATGCGGCTCCATGCCTGTTTCAGGACTTGGGAGCGAGCAGCACACCAGCCGTGCTCCTTGGGATGGCCCCGGGGCCATAGAAAAACCGGGATATCCCAAGTTTCCATTATTCTGGGGTCATCCCTAGGTCATCCCTGGTTGATCCCGAATCTCCTGTGCATCATATGGATGCACAGGGATGACCTAGAGATGACCCGGGGATAAATGCCTGGTGTAGACATGGCTATGTTTGAAAACACAGGGATACAAACTCAGACCTTTAAGAACAAAGCCCTCTGAATTTGTCAGTTTCATTTCCCCCCCCCATTCATTTAAAAAATAAATAAATCCCAAGCCCTCAGGAATTGAGAACTTTGCAAATTTTGCTAACTTCATATGAAAACCAAACTAAAACTAAATTCTCACCCATCCCTAGTAGAAACTTGACATACGACAGCCAGAAAACATGCTCTTTGACATATAGGATGGCGAATAATGAGCACCATGTCCTTGTAATGCTGAAACCGGTGATGGAATTATGGGCTGACTCAGCATGTCAATGGACTGGCACTGGTTGGCCAGCAAAAGCCATCATCAGGTATGGCACCATATAAACCTTTATGCAGGGGTGGGAAACTTGTGGCCCACAGATGTTTTAGGCTGCAACTTTCATCAGCTCTAGCAAGCATAGCCAATGATGAGGGATCATGTGCTGTCCTAAGAGCACTTTGACCACAATGGGGACAGCCATATTGATGTAACCTGGTCTGCAATGTAGTCCCATAGTGGATTGCAAGTTTGCAATTTCTCATTGTGCAATGAACATTATCTAGAGTATGAGACAATCAACAAAACATTAATGGGAGAGAGAGAGATAGAGCATCTGTATTATATTGACAATATGCAATATATTGTTGTAGGTTCTTTTTTTAAAAAAAATCTGAATATAAATAATAGGGTGTTCCTGCGTACTGACAGTGATATAACAAAGAAGAATGTTGCAAGGCATGTGCGAAGCCTGGGTCTTGGAGTTAGCCTTCCTAGCTTGATCTCTCTTTGAGCTCTAGGGCAAATGAGCTGTCCCCTTTAGCAGCATCCCTTTAGAGGCCGCCATGGTCCCTTGGCTGGTAAGAGACATGTCCTTGAAACCTCTGTGGAATCACTCTTTCTTTCAGTTTCAGCTTGAGGTTATCATTAGAGTACATTTTAATGATACATATCATTCCTTGGTTCCTACATGGAAGTCATACAAATTATTGATTTTCATCCAAGATCATTAAGAATTTTTAACACAGACCTTGGCTGCAGAGATAAAAAGAAGTCCTACTACTGAGCTTAACAAAGGTTAATTTTGGCATATAATTAACTCATCACCCAGCAGCACAAAGACAACTGTATGAGTTCATTCACACATAAGATTTCAGAGTTCAAAGAAGCAGAGGACATTTTAAAATAGCAGAGTACTAGTAAAAGTTGTTTTGCTGTACTAATATCTTCATGTCTTCAGACTTGTAAAGTTGAAAAGGAATGGAGAATCATGGTAAAAAAGAGACAAACAATATATTTTTAAAATGAACATACAAACTTTAGTCTAATTCCTGGGAACATATACTCCTAGGAGGCATGGAGCATCAGAGATAGAAATTATCCATCCTAATCTGAATATGCCACAATGTTGTTGTTGTTGTTGTTTAAACCAAAGATGAGAAAGAAAGAGTACAGAAACCCCTTGAATCTGAATCACTGAAGAGATCAGCTTTTAGGGAGGCCATGTGTCTTACTTTACAGAGTACAGTCCTATATTAGAGGATGCCTTCAAATAGTCCTGAAATCCCTGGCCTTTTTGAGCCTGGGGTCACATTTGGAAATTTTAGAAATTGTCATGGATGGGGCCTGGCTAGTCACAAAACAGCTGCTGTGAGGACCTATCTAGTCACCAAGGACAAGTAGCCTGCTCAAAAAACTGTGCGCAAGGCAAAAGCTGAGTTTGAGCATCAAATGCAAAACAACATATTTGACCCCATGAAGCACAACAGGATTCCCATTTCACCGAAATAAAAGGTAGGGTCCAGTACCCAAATGCCAAACCACAAAGTTGACCCCATATAGTGCAGCTAAATGCCCATTTTACAAGTGGCAAGCCAATTAATTCCCCCAAATCACTTCTAAATAAATTTATCTAAAACTTATTTATTCCTCCAAAATAATAAGATCACCCACAAATCAATTTCTCCCAAATTCATTACCCAAATCAATTCCTGTTTAATTTACTCAATCTACTCATTTCTCCTCTGCCAGCAAATGTATTCCCCTACCACACTTTCAATCACTTGAACCCCTCTGGATCCCCCCCCCCCCACTTTCTCATACAGACTCCACACATACTATCCATTCACATAAACACACTCATCATTACACACAATATACATATATACCAAACATAGCATGGTAACTGGAGCTTGGGCTAATGCTTGATTTTGCAGTGTGCTGAGATGTCCAAATGGGGGGGCATTATTTATTATTATTGTTATTGTTGTTGTTATTATTATTATTTTAATGGGGAGGGGTTCAGGTGCTGGAGCAGTGTGGCATGGTGCAGTACCTTGATCTCTGTGGGGTGCTGCACTGGGAGGGCTCTCCGCTGAGCACTTTCTGAAAAGTAGGACACACGGCTACTCTACAGTGCCCCCTGCACATGGATAACCTGTGTTTGAGCCACATATGGACTGCCTAAATGCTTGTTTGAATAGGCTGTAATGGTTTTGTTGGCAACATAATAATGGACTTCAGTAGAATTATGTTGTGTGATGGTTGGTATAATGTCATCATATATTCTGCCCTGTTTTCCTTTTGCAGTCTCAGGATGGCCATGATTGAAGCTGTAGTCCACCATTTTTTCCACACACATCCCATGGCCGCCTTCTATGCACTGTAAACAGAAGTTTCAGATATGGAACATTGGACATTTGCTGTTCATGGCATATATATGGTGACAGACAGATCCATGTTTCTCCTGTTAGGATGAAGAAGAGCACAGCCAAGGGCTTGACGGGTTGCTCAAAGCTACAAGGGAGCACATTGGCGGGAAGAACGATGAAGGCACTAGGCAAAGCAACTCCTATTGGATGAAAATCACTGTTATAATGTATTGCACGATTCGGCGCATAGAACACAAAAGCTTCCGAAGCAGAACATCTGATATGGAAATGTTAAATTCCAACACTGAATCTCCAGCTCGCCCTTATCACTTGAGCATGAAATTTAACATAAGATGTTCTTTCGTCCTTAGTCCCACCAAACCCCTAGCAATTTGTGAGAAACTTCCCTGCAAACAGAATCTGAGACACTGACAAACTGAATCCTCATTAAAACAAAGAAAGGTTAAGGGGAAAAAATAACCTATTTAAAATGAGGTAACTTACCAGTCTTTGAGCTGTAAATTGACAATAGGATTCATATAAATCCATAATTGTATCTTTTTACCTGCAGTTAGGCTAGTTAATGATGAAAAAAGCGAACAGCCCATCGTGAGGTTTTAATGAGGATTCTTCTCTCTCTCTCTCTTTCTTTTTGCAGAGTTAAAAAAATCCACCAAATTAAATTTCTGCCAATTTACTCTATTGCAAATTGAGCACCACCCTGTGCGCAAAAAAAACCCACCAAGTACCTTAAATCAGTTACAGCTAAATGTGTAAGTCAGCGTGTGCTGTAGCCTTTAGTCATGAAGAATATATTAGATTTTAAAAATAAATGGCTTTCTGCTGAGTCTTCATTGCAATGGCTTTCTGACTTTTAATTAAATTTTCAGTACTTGTGGTTGCTTCTTCATGTACTTTGGACATAGATCTCACAGTGTATGTATCATTAGGTGCTGAGAAAAAGACCCAAATTGAAGATTATTAAGCTTGTTCATTTCTTTGTTATTCACTAGCAAGATGCCTCGGAAATAAATTCCTCTCTGTTGTAACATAAGAATGTAGCATTTACTCTACCATCTTACTCTATAAGAGTGAAACAGGCAACTCCTAAATGGAACATGATTAGTCCTCCTGCCACTGTAAGTTGTTAAATGGTACTCATTAGACATTTCTGGCCTACTTCACTGGTGTTAAATGGATTTAATGTAAATTAATAAAACTGGCTTGTGCCATTAGCAAAAAGTGGAAAAGGAAGATAGCTTTAAGCAACTCTAAACTCAAGAAATAGCATTGAAATTTGCAACTTTGTTGAGTAATGGAGTCTTTTTAAAATTATATTTAAAAGGGCTGGCATATTTTGACATTGAGCATTAAGGTAAGCACAACTTGGTAAAATAAAGATCTAGTCTTTAAAACATTATTAGGGTTCAATCCTCTGCATGTTTAGACAAAAAAAACCCTCCTAAAACTCCCAGCATTCTCCAGCCAGCTGTAGGATTTTTTCCCCTGTCTAAACATGCATAGGATTGAGCCCAAAACATGCTAACTAAAACAGGAGAGGTGAAACATTTTCCTATGAAGGACCTCTAGTGTAGGGTGACCCGATAAAATCCAGGTCAGGGCTCATGTAACTTTAACAGTTGTAGAGCAAAGGGAATTTCAGCCAGTGTCATTTGTATGCAATTAGTTCCTGGTGAAATTCCCTCTTCATCACAACTGTTAAAGTTGCAGGGGCCCTGCTTTCTTTTGTATATGGTCACTCTAGTATAGTGCACGCACCTTTAACTGTTGTGATGAAGAGGGAATATCACCAGGAACTAATTGCATACAAATGACCCTGGCTGAAATTCCCTTTTCTCTACAACTGTTAAAGTTACATGAGCCCTGTCCTGGATTTTATCTGGTCAGCCTACTCTAGTGATAATGGATGGAAGCATCACCAAAGTTGGAGTTTGCAGGATTGTAGGACTGTATGGTTTCTGTGTGTGTGCTATCCTAGGCTGACCAGATAAAATCCAGGTCAGGGCTCATGTAACTTTAACAGTTGTAGAGAAAAGGGAATTTCAGTCAATGTCATTTGTATGCAATTAGTTCCTGGTGATATTCCCTCTTCATCACAACAGTTAAAAGTGCATGCACTATACTAGAGTGACCATATACAAAAGAAGGCAGAGCCCCTGCAACTTTAACTGGTGTGATGAAGAGGGAATATCATCAGGAACTAATTGCATACAAATGACACTGGCTGAAATTCCCTTTTCTCTACAACTGTTAAAGTTACATGAGCCCTGACCTGGATTTTATCGGGTCACCCTATGCTATCCCATCCGTTGGCCACATGGAATTATATCATGAAGGCCGGTGGCTCCCATTTCTTTGGGGCAGTAAATCCATTCTGGGTTTCTGTCAGAAGCCACCAGAACAATAAAGGAGCTACTCAAGGCGCTGAACCTGTTTTGGGGATATGACTCAGCACCTTGGATTGCTCCTTTAGAGTTTTGGTTGATTCTGATTGAAACCCAGACCGAATTCACAGCCTCACCGAAATCAGAGCCACCAGCCTCCACTGGAAATTAAGTCAGAGGCTACAGCTTTCCCACCCAGTACTAAATGTTTGCAAACTCCAGTCCCACCTAGACACAAGAACAACAAGCTAGATGATGTGGAGGCTTCTTCCAACAGCAATGCACCTAGTGGTAGTCCTGGCCCCTGTGCGTGTGTGACCTGTTCCTTTGTGATGCCTGCTTGTTCTCTCTGGTTCAAAAAGGTTCTCAGACTGAAAGATGGAAAGGTGTGGAATATCACGGGAAGTTTGAATTAGACATGCACTTTTCTGCATTTTTGGTGAGCTTTTTCTATTTATGCAACCTTCTGGCTCTTTTGACTGTAAAAGAATAATGAAAATATATGTTGATTGTCTAAACAAATGGTGTAGAAGCCAATAATTCTAAGCATGCTTATACAGGAATAAATCCCATTGATCTCAGTATGATTTCTTTTTCTAACTAAACCTGCATAGAATTGCGCTGTAAGAATTGATTTTAAAGGAAGCAAAAGCTGAGTGTAGCCATACGCATACTCTGGATTTTAGGAAAGCCGATTTTAATATACTCAGAACTATGATAAGTAAGGCCCCAAGGCAAGTGGCCGTAATGAGAAAAGGAGTCCAAGATGGGTAGGAGGTTTTTTTTTCAAAAAAGGAAATTTTAAAGACACAATTACAAAAAATTCCAACAAGGAAAAAAAAGATAGAAGACAACAGGAGAAACCAATGTGGTTCCACAAAAAGCTTAGAGATGGCCTGAAAACAAAACAAAACAAAAGGATACTTATAGGAAGTGGAAGGAAGGCCAGGCTACAAAAGAAGAGTACAGATAGGTAGTACAGAAGTGCAGGAATGACATCAGGAAGGCTAAAGCTGACCTGAGGCTAGTAAGGGATGCTAAAAGCAACAAAAAAGCTTTCTTCAGGCATGTGCATAGTAAAAGACAGAGGAAAGAAATGGTGGTTCAACTACTCAATGAGGATAGCAAACTGATAACAGATGACAAAGAAAAGGCTGAAGTGCTCAATTCCTACTTTGGCTCAGTCTTCTCCCAAAAGCAGGTTTATGACCCACCCACCCACCCCGCCAAAAATGAAGTACAAACTGAAGGGGCAGAATTGAAGCTTGAGATTGATAAACAAATGGTCAAGGAACACCTAATTTCTTTGAATGATTTCAAATCTCCAGGGCCCGATGAACTGCATCATAGAGTAATAAAAGAGCTGGCAGAAGAACTCTCAGAACCACAGTCTATTATCTTTGAGGAGTCATGGAAGACGGGTGAAGTGCCCAATGACTGGAGGAGGGCTAATGTCCCTGTCTTCAAAAAGGGTGAAAAGGAGGAATCTGGGAATGACAGACCAGTTAGTCTGACATCAATCCCTGGGAAATTTTTGGAGAACATTATAAAGAAGTCAATCTGTAAGCACTTTGAAAACAATGTGGTGATTACTAGAAGCCAACATGGATTTGTCAAGAACAAATCCTGCCAGACTAAGAGCCTATCTACACAGTCCCTTGGAACGTTTTAAATAGTATTTTAAAACATTCCAAATAGGTGCGTTCTAAAATGTCTTAGACCACATTACTGAGTACTCACGTTACAGGAGAAAAATTCTTCAGTCTTTAAAGTGGTGTGTGCGGTCGCACACTCTTCTAACCTGTCTCTTTCTGTTTCGTTTTTACAATGAGTTTAGGGCAAGGCATTGTGGGCATTGTAGTTCAGTCACCCACTTCCTCCTTTGTTCCTCTGTCATTCCCTAGCGAGTATAGGGCTAAGAATTGTTGGTGTTGTAGTTCATTTGCCCACTTCCTCCTTAGCCCCGCTTTCTTCCCCACCAATCAACTGCTAAGCATTTGGGCACCAGTAAACGAAGCACTGCCCCCATGAATCACAAACGGTAAGGAAGGACACATTATTTTACTTAAAACAATTTATTAAAAGTGAAACCATTGTATATAACTGAAGTGAGTTTTAAAAACCTCAGATATACAACGTTATAGGGAGTGCGTCATGTGGCCCAAAGAGTGTTCATAACCCTTATAAAATGTTAAAAATCTAGCGTGTAGATCGGCTCTAATTTGATCTCATGTTTTGATTGGGTAACCTCCCTTGTGGGCTGTGGGAATGCTGTGAATATAATATACCTTGACTTCAGCAGAGCTTTTGACAAAGTACCCCATGACATTCTGATTAGCAAACTAGCTAAAAGTGGGCTAGATGGACAACTATTAGGTGGATCCACAGTTGGCTACAGAATTGGACTCAAAGAGTGCTTATCAATGGCACCTTCTCAAACTGTAGGGAGGTAACGAGCAGGGTACTGCAGGGCTTAGTCCTGGGCCCAGTGCTCTTCAACATTTTCATTAATGATTTGGACGAGGAGGTGGAGGGAATGCTTATTGAATTTGCAGAAGACACAAAATTGGGTGGGATAGCTAACACCCTGGAAGACCAAAACAAACTTCAAAGTGATCTTGAAGCACTGGGCTGAAAACAATAGAATGAAATTTAATAGAGATAAATGCCAAGTTCTACACCTAGGGAAAAAAGAAACAAATGCACAGTTACAAGATAGGGGCTACTTGGCTCAGCAGTACTACAAGTGAGAAGGAACATGGAAATGTTGTAGATCACGAGCTGAATATGAGCCAACAGTGTGATGTGGCTGCAAAAAAGGCAAATGCTATTTTGGGCTGCATTAATAGAAGTATTGCTTCCAAATCATGCGAGGTACTGGTTCCCCTCTATTCAGCACTGGTTAGGCCTCATCTTGAGTATTGCGTCAAGTTCTGGGCACCACACTTCAAGAAGGTTGCAAACAAGCTGTAGGGGGTTCAGAGGAGGGCAATGAGGATGATCAGGCATCTGGAAACAAAGCCCTATGAAGAGAGATTTCAAGAATTGGGTATGTTTAGCCTTGAGAAGAGTAGACTGAGGGGAGACATGATAAGCACTTTTCAAATACTTGAAAGGTTGTCACACAGAGGAAGGCCAGGATCTCTTCTCAATCATTCCAGAGCGCAGAACACAGAAAAATGGGCTCAAGTTACAGGAAGCCAGATTCCAGCTGGACATCAGGAAAAACTTCCTGACTGTTAGAGCAGTATGACAATGGAACCAATCACCTAGAGAGGTTGTGGGCTCTCCCACACTATAGGCCTTCAAGATGCAGCTGGTCAGCCATACTGTCAGGTATGCTGTAAAGTAAATTCCTATACCATATACAGGTGCCTAGCACCCAACCACGCAAAATATAATTAGGACCCCCAAAAATGATAAATCTAACAGTACTTGTATTTATATTTATTAAATGCACATTGTTCTTGAATTAAGGTGGGAAGTTTGATTCTGTTTATTAAGAATATATGAGTTATCAAAGTGTGAATTTTGGCTGCTATAATGTTGTCCATCATGTTTTATTACAGCATATTCTGATGAAGTTTAATGAAACAGGTTGAACACCGGAGTCCTGTTATTATATGCTGAAGTATATATATATATATATATATATATATAAAATAATTTTTATTAATTTCAACACTATAAACATACACATAATAAAACATTCACAAAATAAACCAATCTACAACCCTCGACAATCCCCCCGTGCACCCCCCCCCCTGAGACCTACTCATGATCATTCTTCCTCCTTCCAGAATTTTAGCGATTCTTTTGAAGGCGTTTGTCCCTTTCCCGATCTTAAAACAAATTCCAAAAAGGGACTCCATATTTCTCCAAAATCACTCTTACTGGACATTCCCCTCTTTATTTTCATTTTACATGTCAACATATCATTCAAGGCCATATCCCAAATTTCTTTATACCAATCTTCTATTGTATAGCTTCCTTGCTGAAGTATATTGAAAATGTATTACACAGAGGACACACGTTGGAACCGATATACTACCGAACTGTAATGTGTTTATGAGTGTCACTCTGTAACATGGACCTATGTGCTTTGAAACATTTGGTTGAACCAATATATCATGTGTGCACATATATAAAAATACTAGGGGTGTGCACGGACCCCCCGGATCGGATCGGGACCCGGATCGGGACCTCCAATTTTGTCCCGGACCGGTTCGGACAAAATCGGAGGCCCCCCGGACCGGATCGAGTCCGATCCCGATCCAAAAATCGGAAATTTTTGGATCGGCCGCCATTTTTTTCCCCATAGACTTGCATTGCAATGCAAGTCTATGAGGAAAAAATGGCGGCGGGTGGGTAAGGGGGGGCCTAACTCCCTCCCCCCCCCCGGGGCCGTCCGCTGTGGACGGCCCCGGCAGGTAAACCCCCTCCCCCGCGCTCCCTACCCCCCCTGGGGCCGCCTGCTTCCATCCGCTGGCGCCCGCGGGCGCCAGCGGATAGAAGCGGACGGCTCCGGGGGGGGGTAAGCCCCCTTCCCCGCCACTTACCTTCTCGGCACGTCCGGCGCCGGCGGCTACTACCAGCGGGCTCCGCGGCCTACTCTCGAGTAGCGCGCCGGGTGATGACATCACCCGGCGCGCCACCCTGGAGCAGGCCGCGGAGCCTGCTGGTAGTAGTAGGCGCCGGCGCCGGACGGGAGCCGCCGGGCCGGAAAGGTAAGGGCCCCCCTCCCCCCTCCGCGCGCCCCCTCCTCCCCTCCACGCACCCCCTCCTTACCTTTCCGGCCCGGCGGCTCCCGTCCGGCGCCGGCGCCTACTACTTCCAGCAGGCTCCGCGGCCTGCTCTAGAGTAGCGCGCCGGGTGATGACATCACCCGGCGCGCCATCCTAGAGCAGGCCGCGGAGCCTGCTGGGAATAGTAGGCGCCGGCGCCGGACGGGAGCCGCCGGGCCGGAAAGGTAAGGGCCCCCCTCCCCCCTCCGCGCGCCCCCTCCTCCCCTCCACGCACCCCCTCCTTACCTTTCCGGCCCGGCGGCTCCCGTCCGGCGCCGGCGCCTACTACTACCAGCAGGCTCCGCGGCCTGCTCTAGAGTAGCGCGCCGGGTGATGACATCACCCGGCGCGCCACCCTAGAGCAGGCCGCGGAGCCTGCTGGGAATAGTAGGCGCCGGCGCCGGACGGGAGCCGCCGGGCCGGAAAGGTAAGGGCCCCCCTCCCCCCTCCCCCCTCCGCGCGCCCCCTCCTCCCCTCCACGCACCCCCTCCTTACCTTCCCGGCCCGGCGGCTCCCGTCCGGCGCCGGCGCCTACTACTTCCAGCAGGCTCCGCGGCCTGCTCTAGAGTAGTGCGCCGGGTGATGACATCACCCGGCGCGCCATCCTAGAGCAGGCCGCAGAGCCTGCTGGGAATAGTAGGCGCCGGCGCCGGACGGGAGCCGCCGGGCCGGAAAGGTAAGGGCCCCCCTCCCCCCTCCGCGCGCCCCCTCCTCCCCTCCACGCACCCCCTCCTTACCTTTCCGGCCCGGCGGCTCCCGTCCGGCGCCGGCGCCTACTACTTCCAGCAGGCTCCGCGGCCTGCTCTAGAGTAGCGCGCCGGGTGATGACATCACCCGGCGCGCCATCCTAGAGCAGGCCGCGGAGCCTGCTGGGAATAGTAGGCGCCGGCGCCGGACGGGAGCCGCCGGGCCGGAAAGGTAAGGGCCCCCCTCCCCCCTCCGCGCGCCCCCTCCTCCCCTCCACGCACCCCCTCCTTACCTTTCCGGCCCGGCGGCTCCCGTCCGGCGCCGGCGCCTACTACTACCAGCAGGCTCCGCGGCCTGCTCTAGAGTAGCGCGCCGGGTGATGACATCACCCGGCGCGCCACCCTAGAGCAGGCCGCGGAGCCTGCTAGTAGTAGTAGGCGCCGGCGCCGGACGGGAGCCACCGGGCCGAGAAGGTAAGTGCCCCCCTCCTCCCCCCCCCCCCCCGCTGTCCACTTTCATCGGCGGGCGCCCGCTGGCGCCCGCCAATGGAAGCGGCGGTGGGCGCCAGTGGGCGCCCGCCGATCCGCCGATCCGCCGAACCGGTTCGGAGCTTTTTCGGACCGGTTCGGATTGGATCGGCCGATCCAGCTGCGGGATCGGAAATCGGATAATTTATCCGATTTCCCACTGGACCGGACTCGGATCGTGGATCGGGTCCGATCCAGTGCACATCCCTAAAAAATACTGTGATTAGATGGAATACTTATGTGCATTTAATGAAATATATGAGTACAGTTATACACTGATAAATATAAATACAAATACTGTTAGATTTATCATTTTTGGGGGTCCTAATTGTATTTTGGGTGGTTGGGTGCTAGGCACCTGTATATGGGATAGTATTACAATCACTGTCTCCTTTTTTGTGGGTAAAGTAGATTCCTGCATTTAGCTGGGGGTTGGACTCAGTGGCCTTACAGCTCCCTTCCAACTGTACTATTCTATGATTCTATGAATTCTAAGGGAAATGTTAAGGGCCAAGATTATACAGGTCATCTTGGCACCATTGATGGGTCCAGTGGTCTCACCACTTCTCCCTTTCTCCCAGTAAAGATTGTTCTGTTTCCGTGGGCTTTCTCGTTTTGAGCTTCTTAAGTCAAATATTGCTGCTACTGCTTTTCAACTTTGGTGAACTGGATCTTTGCATTGTTTGTTTGTTTGTTTTTAAATAATAATTTGAAGCCAGTCTTGTAGGTATGAAGACCTCCGATCTCTGCCTCAGGCTCATCCAACAAAAAAATATTCCTCTGACTACATTGGACCTCCCCACAAACATTTTTCCCCATTTAGGCATCCAAACAGAGGCAGACTAATGGAGATGTAAAGTACCACAAGCTAATCTCTGCCACTTTCTCTGGGACTGTGTTGTTATATAAGTAATAATAAGAATCAATATGACCTTAAACAAATCTTATTTTGTTCAATTTCTTCAGGATACCACAAGACACATACCTTTAAAATGAGGCATGTCTGAAGAACAGAGAGTCTGTTTCTATTGGTCCACACTCATTGCCAAACATATTGTACTGCAGAGGTGAATAACCACCAGGTCCCTTGATATGGATCCATGGGTGAAAGACCTCTTGG
Organism: Anniella stebbinsi; assembly: GCA_029215795.1. Taxonomy (NCBI): domain Eukaryota; kingdom Metazoa; phylum Chordata; class Lepidosauria; order Squamata; family Anniellidae; genus Anniella; species Anniella stebbinsi. Next base: position 98,668,975 of record JARDYH010000004.1, on the reverse strand, counting down.
AGCTTGCAGGTTATGAACTGATCATTTACATAAAAAAGGGAAGGCTGACTTCTAAAGAACTCAGTGCATACTGAGAATGAGAAGACATGTTCCACCCCCTTGCACTGCCTGGCCAATTACACTATCAACACCATGCTTGGTTTTATTTTTGTCATTTCCTTTCTTTTTAAATTGCCCCCTTCCTTCCCCCCACATTTATTTGCTCTCTCTCTCTCTCTCTCTCTCTCTCTCTCTCTCTCTCTCTCTCTCTCTCAATAAAATACCACAATAGACAAATTAGCAAATATGAATGTGATAATTGTAAAAAGTTTAATATGTAAGACGTAGAATTTAACACACACCAGCGACCTGAAGGGAAGACGAGGGTGAGAGGGAAACATGGGAAATGGACACTTATGGTTATCTGTCTTGTACCATCAATTGTATAATTGGGAAGGATGGGGGGCAGCTTCTGTTGTTTAAAAAAATCTTTAAAAAAAACCCTTTCAATAAACAGCAACAAGAAAAGGGTGTTCAATCAAGTTGACTTGGAGCCATCTATACTACTGCTTTAAAACGGTTGAAAACGGTTTATAACACTTTTGAGAATTGTTGGGGCCCAGGACACACTCCATATACAGTTTTCAAAATGTTTTCAAAGTGTTTTATCCTGTGTGCGTGGATAGGCTCTTGGTTCCACACACACAAACTAAAATAATAATTTTGAACGATGTGTTTCTGGATTATTGTTTTATTTGTTGGCTTGTCCATTTTCAGTCGAGTACTATTCAGATGAACTCTGTTAAGTGTGGTGATAGAAAGGTGAGGTACCAAGAAATAGAGGGCTTAAAAGAAATGCATACATAAAGCCCCATGTTCCTTTTATCAGAGCATTGGAGTGAGGGAGGAAGCATGAACCTGAAGGCTACAGAACTGTGGAAAGATGGACGCCCTACCTGAATTGGCATGGCCTAGCCACAAGGCCCTGGGCCCTTTAATTCACACCCTGCTCCTTTCTGTCAGAATGCATTTTTGCAGATCCCTGCAGCCTGTACAGAAACAGCACTTCCTTCTGCTTCTGCCTCCTAGTGGGCTATCTGAAGGAGGCTATACATATGTATTAACTTATTAAGCAGTGGTATAGATTCTCACAAGCAGAAACACAAGGCATGCTGTGCCCTGTGCTCAAGCGTCTCCAGGAGGCTCCAGATTAATAGAAATGCAAATGGAGCATCCGCAGAGGGCTGTATGATTTGAGCCTCCCCCCTCATATCTCAAAGTTGAAAGCAGCAAAACGCTGCATGCAAAATACCCCCCCCCACACACACACCAAAAGTGATACAATATGCAAAGTCTGTTTCCAGTTACAACTGCAATCAGCAAAACATTCAAACCCATGCCATGCGGAACAGCACCGGTCCAGCATTACAGACACTAATTGTTTTAATCAGTATCGGTATGCTGGGGGATGTCAGAGTTCACATGGAAAAGTCTCCGCAGAATGTTGACACAGCCCAGTGTAGGAGAAATTCTAGATAGGGAAAATGTAGGCAGGAGATCACGCTAAGAAAAAGATACACCTAAGAGTTAATTTGTCGTTGGGGTTTTAAAGATATAATTGCGGGATCATTTTGGGTGTAAAACTAATGAACTGCCCTGGATGCATGCAGGGAACCATGTGTGCAAACAGGGGTCACGACGGTGGAGAATGCTTAACAGTCAGGTGGAGGCAAAGAAGGTTTCTTATATATAAAAGTTCAGTTCTACTCAACATTTTGTGTGTCTTTTGTAACCAAGCAAAGTTTACTTTCCCAAGCCTTCACTTGGTGGGCTCGGGCCAGATTTACATCTTGTGTCAAATCATTATGAATGTGGAATAAAAGCAGGGTATAACACTGTGGAAGTGGTATATGGAATGTGGATTGTGCCCCAAAAGTTATCAGTGTACTTCAATACAGCTACAAAGCAGTAGTGTAGATCTAGCCTCAGTTATTCAGCCGCTTAGGCTAACAGGAAAGGTATTACTCTTTCCTACTCACTTACAAATCATATCAGTACATAACATAACCACAATACATCATAATCCACCCAACAAGTGCACCCCTCCCCCTGGGACCAGCTACTACATATTTATCTGTTGTTATACTTTTCTTTAAGCATTCTTCCAAAACTGCATAGAGTCCTGTGCTGGTAGACACCCCTTCCCTTTTTTAAATACAAAATCTACAAATAGTCCCCATATATTCCAAAAATAATTTCTTGTTAATATTCCTCTTTTAACTTTAATATTAGTTGTTAACTTATTATTAATAGCAATTTCCCACACTTCTTTATACCATTCTTCTATTTGGTAATTGCCTTGCATTTTCCATTGTCTAGATATCATTAACCTCGCTGCTGTCAATAAATTCGTAATTAAATCTTTAACATTTTGATCTCTTTTTACTTTGTCATAAATTGATAATAATGCTACCCTAGAACATATCTCTAGCTTTAAACTTGTTATCCTCTCTACTTCTTCAAATACTCTTTTCCAATTTTTTTGTACATGATTACAAGTCCACCACATATGGAAATATGTTCCAATTTCTTGACAACCTCTCCAACACAGCTTCGAATATTTCTTATCAATTTCATTTAATCTTACTGGTGTTAAATACCACCTCCATACTACCTTATAGTAATTTTCCTTTATTCTTACTGACATAGTATTCAAAATATACAATTCCCATATTTCCCCCCCCCCCAGATTTGATCACTTATTTGTTCCTTTAAATCTTCTTCCCATAATAATTTCAAATATTTTTTCTCTTCTCCTTTTAACAATATTTTATAAATCTCACCACCCCTTTTATATTTTTATTTAAATCTTCTCTCGCTATAATCATCTTCTCAAATTTTGTATACTGTTGAAGCTCACCCTACTGTTCTTGAATTTAAATGTAGCTCAGAATATTAATTTAAGTACAGACTTTTGAATTAATTCAAAACCAATTCTTCAACAGGAGTTGAAAACAGATTTAGGGTGACCTTATGAAAAGGACGGGCCTTGTGTATCTTTAAAAATTGCATAGAAAAGGGAATTTCAGAAGATATCATTTTTATGCATGCAGCCCCTGGTGAAATTCCACCTTCATCACAACAGTTAAAGTTGCAGGAGCCTTGCTCTCTTTTGTATCTGGTTACTCTAGTATAGCTCCTGCAGCTTTAACTGTTGTGATGAAGAGGGAATTTCACCAGGTGCTGCATGCATACAAATAACACCTGCTGAAATTCCCTTTACTACGCAACTGTAAAAAATGCAGGAGCCCTGTCCTCTTGTTCATATGGTCACCCTACATAGATTTATAAAACTTTCCAGAAAATGACATTGACCTTGCAATTCACTGCCCTGGGCTTTACTTGAAGTGCAGGGAGGTTGCTTGGCTTCCAGAGATATGATAACGCAATGAAAGATAGGATACTTGTGCACACTTTTGAGCCACCTCACAAGTAAGGTAAGAACATGAATCCCAAACCCCACTTATGAGAGTTTCTCCGAAATTGTCTTCTCCTTTGTACATTTTTTTTTGTACAAAGCAATTTCTTTTCTATCAAAAGGAAAGAAAATGGTTGAAATTGGGGTGTTGTTTTAATTTCAGGTTGTAACACAACAAAATGTGGACAACTCAAATTGGGGGTGGGGTGAATACTATGTAAAAGACTTTAGAATTCAGTGTCACAAGATGTAGAGATGGCCAGTGTCTTAAATGATTCCCTATTCACAGTTGTTTACAGGTTCTTTAGACATCGTTGTGACCCTCCAGTTTCTCTTCTGTTTTGGCAAGGTTTTTTTAGAGCAGGAAAAATGCACTATTATTTTTGAAAGCGAAACAAAACACTACCACTTGTGTAATTCACTATTCTTCTATACTGCACTGCCACCTAGAGTTTATGCAGCAGGAAAGCAGGAAAGGAAATGCTCTTCTGGTTTCAGTTCCGCAACGAAACTGAAAGTAGATACAGCCTCATACAGAAAAGTTCTAAAAGCTTGCCTCTCAGATTAGATGGTCTTGGGTATCTTTTGTTTGTCTTTGTGAAGGGGTTTATTGTGACTTTGGCCCCCTCTAAATGGATTCCGTTTGACGCCTGGTTAGCCGATTATGCGCATAATCGCTGAAGCACATTATTGTAAATGCTTGTATGCAGGGGGTAATTGAGCACTCAACGGGTGACCTTACTGGTTGTTTCAAATGCGCTTTACAAGTAGTTAATGCAGAGAATCGCTTGTTCACATAGGCAAAATGTGCTTTAACGGCCGGAGCAAAATAAAACTCCCTATTTAACGTGCATTCGATAATGCGCATAATCGGATGTTTAAAGCGCCTCTACGCCGGATTTGCGCTCCATTATTGTAGAGGTAAATTTTTAATGCGCCTTGAAAGAGCTTTAAATGCCTCTTGTAGAGGCAGCCAGTGGCTTACTATTCCAGGGCATCCATTCTTCCAAGTGCACATCTTAATTCCAGGTTGTGGTTACAGCTTCTCACCAACTATACTTTTGTTTGGTCAGTGGCCCATTATGGTTGCCTGATAGGGGCTAATGGCTGAGAGATAGTTGACAATCTCTCTGGAGATTTGAATGAGAGAGCCAACAGAGCTTAGAAAAAATGACAGTAACCCCCCCCCCCCCCACGCACACACACAGCTACAGGGAAGGGTTGATAATGAAAGGTGCATGTGTGGACAAATAGCAGCATTTCTGTTTGGGGGCAGGAAGAGAGAGAGAGAGAGAATTGATTGAAGACTGAAGCACCTTGAGATTCAGGGTCTCTGGAGATTTGGAAAATGGTAGCAGATCTGTGGCATTGTCGAATTGCCTGCGGTTTCCCTCCACTTACACTCTGTCTGCATATTTGTAAATACAGCATGTATTACAGACATGCCTTAAGTCTGCAGTCCTATTTGTCATCCAAGGAAACCTAACTAGGCTAGCACTGGCCCAGGACACTTCTCTCAGGAAACCAGGAATGTCCATTTGGAGGTATGATTATCGCCCCTAACCTTTAACCAACTTACCCCAACCCACTGCCCTCCAGATGTTTTGAATTTCAACTCCCACTAGTCTCAGCCAACATGGCCAGTAGTGAAGAATGCTGGGGTTGCAGTCCAAAACATCTGGAGGGCAGCAGGTTGGGGAAGGCTGCCTTAAACAAAAAAGCCTACTGTAATCCTATGTAAATAGAACTCTCATCTGGAAACCTAATTGTTGCCTGTTCTGGAACTTTCCTCGTCCTGCTGCCACCATTCATATAAATGAGGTGGCAATGTACACCTCTTGCATTATTTGTGTTAGCATAGCGAGCCTTTGGAAAGCCTCTTGGACTAATTTGCTTGCAACTGCACTTTTAAATCTTGCTTACTATCAGTGACTTTGACAGAGAAATAAGTCTGAGTGTGGTTTTTCACATTTTGTGAAGGTTTTATGATGTTGAACCTTGAAAGTGACTATCCTGATGGCACAGTTGGCTCACAGCTGCCGGTGTACTTACTGTCCCTGTAAATGAAATAATGGACTCTTGAGCACTTTCCCTTCCTCTGAATAAGACTCACGAGCAGCTGTTGCTGCCTTCAGAGTAGTTTGGTATAACATATGAAGAATAAAAATACATCTACCTTCCATTTGAAAGGGCGCATGGAAGCTTGGAGGCGACACGGAACACCTCTTCATGTCAAGCGCACACCCTGCTCCATGCCTAGAGACCCACCTAACCCAAGCAGCCCCAGATTTACACAGGAGGAGCCAAGAAGGGATTCAAAAGCATCTTAGGTGTCCACTTTCACATGGTTCCCTCCAAAAGAGGGGATTTGTCTCACCAGATAAAGAAGACAAAAGCGGACACTGCTTTTCATAACATTTGCATATGCTAATTTAGATGTGGAACTGGAAAATTAGAAATAATTATTATAATTTAAATAGGCATTCAATAGTCTCATCATTGTGGGGAAGACTGTGACCAGATGACACATGTGCCTGTTCTGCCTGCTTCGGGCAACTTCAAGTCCCTTTCTTGTCCTTCTTATGATTCCATGACTTTACACCAGATGTGGACAGGGCAGCCCATCAAATAGAGGACTGTCCTCCGTAAAGTAGGGCTGTTTCTACACCAGCTGGAATGGTCCCCAGCTGGTCCCTGTGCATTCACATGATGCACAGGGACTCCCGGGGGCAGGGGGGATGGGCACGGGTATTCCCCAAGATAATAGATCCCTGGAGAAACCCGATTTTTCCACAGTCCCTGAAAGTTCCTAGGACCACAGGAGATGTGGCCGCCTGTCCCAGCTACTGCTGGGCTTATTTGCGAGTAAGACGGCAGCAGAAATGGGCACAGCCGCACTGTGCAGCTCCGTGCCCATCAGGGGAGGGGGTGGCACCAGTTTCGCCACCCCCAGGAGGGCAGGGAGGGGGTGGGGGGTGATCGCACACATTTTTTTAACTTACTGCAGCGCACGAGCGCTCGTGCATGAAGCTCCGGGGCCACAATGATTGGCGTGATGAGTGTGTTGCGCCCGGGAGGAAGCGGAAGAAAGAAGAGGACGATCCCAGGAGCAGGTAAGTCTGGGATCGTCCTCCTGCCCTCCCTCTACACCCCGTGTTTTAGAACGGGCCTATGACTCTTGGTCCCCTTAATTGTAACCCCATGGGCAAGGCCTCCTCTCAAATTAAGGGGATTTGTGAGGAGAAAAAGGCAGCATTGGGTGGCCCCATGATCTTGCGGCTTGATAGAAATGCCAGTCAGTGTACTTTGAGGCAATCTTGGCATCTCTTCCTCCCAATATCTCATCTCATGCTAAGAAAATGGCACACTGATCCTGCTTCTTCCTCAGGGCCGGACACCTCAGGTGGTTGCCTCAGGCAGCAGATTGTGTATGCCATGAAAGGGAGACAAATTGCTAGGCATTTAATTTAGTATTTAATTTTATTTTATTTCTAGGGAAAGGGAGAGGTGCTTGGGGGATATTCTGCTTTGGATACAGTGCACCTTAACTAAGGGTGCCTCTACAAGAGAGGTTTAATGCTCTTTGAAGGCTCATTATACATTTTACCTCTACAAGAACGGAGCGCAAAACGGGCATAGAGGCGCGTTATCTCTCCGATAATGCGCATTTTCGAATGCGTGTTAAATCGCGAGTTTTATTTTGCTCCGGCCGTTAAAGCGCATTTTCCCCGTGTGAACAAGCGATTATGCGCATCAACTTCTTGTAAAGCGCTTTTTGGACATCTATTAATGCGCTTCGCCGCCTCTCGCCGCCTCCCGTGCAGAGGGATTAGGAGTAAATGCGCATCTGCGATAATGCGCATAATCGCCTAACCGGGCGCAAAAGCGCATCCTTGTAGAGGGGGCCTTAGGTGGTTGGTGGGGGTGGCATTTGGAGCTCTGCTTCAGGAAGCAAAATGTCTGTAATATCTCAAACCCTTTTGAGATTGTGCCTGCTTTGAGCCATCATTTCCCTCCATGGATTCGGGCCTATGCATGTTCTTGACTGAATTCTGTAATATCTCTTCCAAGTAGCCTTCTTATGTTTAGATCCCTATTCTCACAAAAGGATCAGTGGGTTCCTGTCAGATACTGCAAAGCAGTTGACCCTTCCCCAGTCCCATAACCTGAAGTATGCATGGCTGGGCGTGAAGAGCTATAGTTCTCCCCCTGGTGGCAGAACGTAAAAAACAGATTCAGGAGGAATGGGGGGGAGGAGGAAAGTCTTGCAGACCATTGACAAAAGAACGTCCTATGGAAGATGCAGGAGGAAGGCCAGAGGATGGATGTGATCCTTCCCTGTAAGCCAGGAGTGTTGAACCTCTTTTAACCCAAGGCCTGAATTTGATTTCGGAGAAGTACTTGTGGGAGGGAGGGGGCTCATTTCAGTGGTGGGCAGGGCTAAAGATAAAAATGGGTGGGGACAAAAATACAAAACAGACCAAGACATTTTAGCTTAAAGCTCTTACTGCCATCAACCAAGTCTTAGGAGAGGCATTTCAACCTTTTAGAATGGGGAAAATTGTGTAAAAGCTGGAAATCACCAAATGATCAGTGTTGGGGAAAAGGCTCTGAAGATTTTTCAGTGGTGATAAGCACTGGTTGGTGATAAGCAGAGTGGACCACCATTAACTAGGTTTGACCTAAAGCTAAAGGGCTAGAACCTCAGGCCTGGGGGCAAAACCCAGCCCTCTGGCAATCCCAATCCAGCTTTCTCAAGTTTCCACCCAATCGCCCCCAACTACCTGACCATTTGGTGGTTTCATAGGAACATAGGAAGCTGCCTTCTAATGAGTCAAACCATTGGTCCATCTAGCCCAGTATTGTTGACACTGACTGACAGCAGCTCTCCAGGGTTTCAGGTGGAATTCCTTTCCACGCCCTACCTGGAGAAGCCAGGGATCATACCTGGGACCTTCTACATGCAAAGTATGTGCTCTATCACATGAGCTATGGCTCCTTCCAAAACTCTCTGGAGTTTCCCTGCTTTTGTGCATTTTGCCCCAGTCTAAAGGGTTGAAATGCTTCCATTAAGGCTTACTTACTGCCAATAAGAGCATTTAGCAGGTATTTGGGGTTTGTTTGGCCTTCCAGCCCTCGAATGCAGCCCCTAAGAGCTTCTCCAAAATGGAATCTGGTCCTTATGCTCAAAAAGGCTCTGTATCCCTGGGCAACAGCTTCCATGAGTTGGCCACTTGGTTCCTCTGAGAATGACCTCAGAAGATGATTTTTTGACTATCTCGATTATGAGTTCTTCTGCTTCACATGAAGCCAAAAGGAAAGCAACATGAAGGGGCAGATTTATCACAAGGCAGAGTAAGTTGAATACTGAAGGTGTCAGTTTTGGGTACCTTTCAAAGCTGACAAATGACCCATTGTTTTTTATTGTATTTTTATGACAAGATGTGTGTCTGTGTGTGTTAGCTTTTCTGTTTGAGGTCCCAAAGTGTCTTTTGTGGGCTTTGTAAGCAGGTTTGCCCCTTCTTCTTACCCTTGGTGCTAATGATACTGTGGCAAACCTTAGAACATAGGAAGTTTGGAACCACCGGTGTGACCAAACAGTCAGATTCCCAGACAAATATCAGGATAAGCTATGAGGCTCATCTGATCCTATTTCTTAAAGAAAAAGAATTAACCATTTATCTTTCCTAAATAGTCTCATTTGTACTTGGCCAGAAACCAATGACAGTGTATGGGATAGAATAAAATCTGCCTGTGTGTAGTATCCTCAATGAAGAGGAGTGGGGAAAGGAAACAGTTTTTGTCAGTCGGATAGTCATCCCTTTTTATAAACTACTCTGGCATAAATTTATCATAAATAAATTCCCTTCAGATAACTGCTCGATTAGCTTTCACCGGAAGACAGCAGGGATAGGAGAGGTGATTTTTGAGCTCACCTAAATTATAAAAAAAATACTTTGAAGGTCATTTTGACTCACTCCCCTTTTTGTTTTCAACTTTGCATGGATCTACACTAGTGCTTTTCATCAGTATTGAGGTGCAGTGATAACTGTTGGGCACATTACGCATCCTGTATGGCCTTTTCTAGCGTTATTTTCCGCTTTTCCCCCATATTATCCAAAATAGGGATGTGTATTGTATAGTTAAAATGTCCGATAACGATACGATAAGGTCATTATCGGACATTCAATTAACGATAACAATATGATAGAAAAACCTCCGATAAATATTAAATCTGAAATTTTTCAGCCTGATTATATCGGATTATCGAACGATACGATTAACCTATGATATTATCGGAGACAATAATTTTTTTGGTCTGAAATTCTGATAATGATAAAATACGATATTTTGGGGCGTGCACATCCCTAATCCAAAATACCACAACAGCTTCATTGGACTCCTTCAGAGGGGAAATCACATTTCCTAACCATGACTCTGCTTCCTGTTTCTCTTCCACAGCAACCACATGGCTTGTACAATTCAATGCAGTTCAATGGGACAGCGCCCTCTAGTGGGTGTTTTATAGAGCAACTTTACTTGCACATGGCAGGAAATCCCAATAAATACCTATATATCTTAGAAGAGTCAGGTTTTCCGAGGTTTATTTTTTATCGCTAAAACCAGGAAATGGAGCGGGAGATGCGCAGGAGGCTGATGGCATTGTCAAAATGACCGCAAACATCCATGAGTGGCCAATCACGAGCGTGCTATTAAAAGGTTCATTTAAAGAAGCTCATTGTGTGCACTGTGAGATATAAATGCGCCAGAGGGATACGCATCACCATGACAGGATTGTATTGATATGACATGAGATGTAGATCTGGCTATGTTTTCAGCTTGTTCAAACAGGAAAAGTGCAAATTTTGAATGGGAAAAGTACACATTTATGTGTGCATTTTTCAGAAGGGTGCATGAAAATTCATGACTAAAGCATGAAAATTCTTTTTTTAAAAAAAATCACATAAAGTGCACAGGGTTTTTTTGTTTTTTGTTTTTTTAACTGAATGATATCACAGATTTGGGAATTTGCAAGCATTTCTTAACAAAAAAGCACTCTTGCTCTTGTACTGGATTGTGAATGGGTTATTTTCACATAATTTATGAACAGAAAGGAAATTCTTATACATCCCTGTGGACAGACATCCTGGCTTTCCATTATGTCTGTAGATTTCCAGGCAAAGTGCTTTGTCTATGTAATAAAGTGCAGCAGCTCTCAGTTCTTAGAGCATTTCCTAGTTAACAGTAAACCCCTTGTATAATACCTGCAAAGCCAGATTTAGGTTTCTGGGGACTCAGTGAGCTGAGTCAGTGGCATCCTGTGGCTGTACTCTATGTCAATACTTCAAAACCCTTTCTATTGCTGGCTGGGAATTGCCAAGGCACTGCTGGGTTGCTTCTCTCTCCAAAGTATGAGGAGAGAGCGCGAGAGAGCAATCTCAGCTTGTTACATTTCCCTTTGAAAAACAATGAGACCTCCCTTTCCTGCTACATATTAGCAAGATGCAAAGACGGGCACCCAAGTGATTCCCACATCTGAAGCCAAAGTAGCTGGGTTCTCTCCCTAGGTGTCGTCCCCCCCGCACAGAAGCCCTGTTTCAGATTCCATTGGGTTTTATTATACTGTCTCTGATTATTTTGGATGGTCATTCAGCATTACAAATGCTGAAGACTCTCATGCATTAAGCAACCAGATCAAGTGGTTTGATTTATTAAAGCTGTAATTCTATGCACACTTATCTGGAAATAACCCTGACTGAACATGTTAGGTGGGTCACTTCCAAGTAACCTTGCACAGGATCAGACTGCACATGTTTTGAGGATCTGCCAACAACATCTTGATAGGTCCATTAAACACACACATGAACACACACACACAGACACACACGAGAGAGATAGGGAGAGAGGGGAGGGAGGGAGAGACAGAGACAGAGACAGAGAGAAGGAGAGACACAGAGACACACAGAGAGAAGCCTGGTAGAACAGTTAACTTGAATTTACATGAATTTAAATGCAGACTCAAATTGGTACTGCACGGCCAGCATTCCAGTGCTGGATGAAGTAGTCTTCATATTCAAGGTTTTACATAGTAGCATGTTGAATGCATATTCTTTGTCAAGCATCATCGGACTTGAATCCTGGCCTGCAGTTTTCCCACTCACTGTATCACCAGACAGATTCTTTGCCCCAAGGCTGCATTTCTAAATTTCTAACACAAAGGACTTATTCACACACAGCTGGGGGAAGGGTGGTTAGGGTAACTACAGAGCAGGAAAAGTTAGCGAAACCATGACGCGTGTGCCCGTCATACTAGCGCAGAACCACGCAGTGGCGCATGGTTCCCTAACCTCTACCTGCTCCATGGTTACTCTGTCATCCTCTCACTGTTGCATCCATGTATCCCAGCATCCACCATGGCAGGAGTTGGGTTACGCCAGACACTGTAGCCAGTGCACGGCAATCTCTACCACCAATTAAGTCCAGTCTGGCTAAAGCATTGTCGTAAGTGGCAGCTGGTCTAGGCAGCTGATTTTATGATTTCCATGTCCTCCCCCCCCCAAGAATGGCCATTTTTACCACCGGAGATCCCTGTAAGCCATCCTGGGGTCTCTTAACCCCATTGCAAAGGGATGGTGCCCCAGGGAGGTTAATTAGCCATCGTTTTTCTCCTCTAACATGACATGTTAAGCCACTGCAGTTCACTTCACAACGCTAAAACAATTAGAGTGGAGCCAAAGGCAGGGCCAGCCCAAGACATTTTTTCTGCCTGAGGTGAAGAACAAAATGGTTCCCCCACCCATTCCATGTAACCCTTTCTTCAAGACTGAACATCTTTCTTCAAGAGCAATGATGGAAGACCATCCTGCACCACACTTGAAGGCAGGATGCTAACTTAGGGGATGTAGGGAAAGCCACATGGTACACAATCCTCTCCCCCAATGCCTTGCTGCTGCTTCCCAGTATTTGCTGCCTGAGTCAACTGCCTCACATTGCCTAATGGTAGGGCTGGCCCTGGCCAAGGAAGCATTGCACGAGTGAAAGTCATTTTTATTGTTAAGGAATGGTGGGGGAATTGGCAATTTTGGCAATTTCTGCTTTTTACTGCATGGCCCCTTTGTTCCATGCCATTCTGTTTCAGAGGGTCCCTTAACTATCATGAACAGATTTTCAGGAGACACAGGGGTTTACAGATAAAAGAGGGAGGTGGGAAAGTCTCATTCCGTGAATGGAGCTGCATTGCGTACACAGAATAGAAGTTAGATTCTAACCATAAGAATAGCCCATGCTGGATCAGACCAAAGGCCTATCTAGTCTGGCATTGTGATTCCACAGTGGCTAACTGGCTGCCTGTACTTTCTGGCATATCAAGTCTTGGAGGAGTCTTTAGGGCAAAGATACACCATCCCAAAGCAAGCAGAAGCCTCATTCATCATGCCAAAATGGGAAATGGTCACATAAAAACAACTGGTTTCTACATGCATTGGTTGCTTATATTTTGATAATTTAATTAACTGATTATATTTTTGCATAAGAATAATGGACTATAATCTACTTCATCAAATGCATGAAGAGTTATCAAGAATTTCAGGTATATATATAGTAGACGTGTGCACCAACCCCCATTTTCAACTAAGACTCCAATTAAATGCTTCGAAAAATGACTCAATTTTGCTCAGACCAATGAAGATACTGTCCACTTTGACTCGGTACCAAACCCATGTTGAGATTGGGATAAATGAGGCTTCATGCTTCCCACTGAGGATCATAGGGAATCAAAAACAACTATAACTTTTTTCTCTTTGTCAGAATTTGCAGGCATAATAGCCTCTTGGGGAGATGGAGTTGCACCTGCCAAACGTCAGAAAAATAGGTGCAGGTTTTTTTTGTGCTACATGCCTGTATATTCTGATTTTTTTTTTTTAAAAGGAACAGCTGACAACATTTTTATTTCTTGGCAGAATTGGATGAAATTTGCAAGGAAACTTGCCCCCTTTCTGCCCCTCTTTGCGGTGTCTGTTCTATTGCCTGACTCATGTATTTTAGAAGAGAAGTGAAAGCCCTAACAATAAATCGCTGACCACTTTACAAAACACACACACACACACACACACACTTCCCAAAATAACACTAACAATTATTAAACACAAAAAGTCCACATTTCTCCCATATTTTTCAGTATGTAACAGTTCTTAACACATTTTTACGTTTGGAAGCTCTTTTCCACTATCACCATAGTTCCAACCCCCCCAGTTTGCCTTTGGCTATATTTTTATTTTTTCCCTCTAGTCTTGCTCCACTTTTTTATTTCTGATATGGTTTGATTGTTTAGAACTGTTTCTCTCTGGGTTTCCCTCTTCCTTTCTGTGACTCTTGTATTTATTTCTAACAATTCTTTTCTGTTCCTCTCCCCACCCCCACCCCCACCCCTTTTTTCAAACTGCGGAATAGGCCAAAGCCCGAGGCTGTATCCTAAACACAGATACTTGAAAGTGACTTCCATTAACATCAATGGGATTCACTTCTAAGTAAATGCGTTTCAGAGGGGACACATCTACCACTCAACAAGGCCTGAGCTAAATAAGTAGAATACTCTTTCACATTAATTGGAGGTTACTAAAAACAAACATTATAAAGAATATCAGCAGGAAAAGATGTATTTATTGATCTCATCACCAGAGAATGTATAAATGCACTTTATTACTTTCGCCAATATCCCACCTGTTCTCTGGGGCCTCCTAGATAGTCTCCAAATTTTGACCAGTCTCAGTTCTGCTTAGCTTCAAGATTGATGCTCTACATCAGTTTTCTTTGTTGTATGTTTATGTAGTCTATGAATACACAAGAACTGAGAAGTAAATGCTCATCAAATCATCTACTCCCAATCAGTGGTCATCACTCAACTACAAGCACAGAGCAATAAAGCAATTCTCCATTCACACTGCTATTTTCACTGTAAATTACCTGACCAATGAAATTTCCCACTGGCCTTGTCTAAATCCAGTAGATGGTGTGGGATGTAAGGGATTTGAAGAAATGAGTCCCTAAACTGTCTCACTTCCACATTGTTATGGTGCAGTTTCAGTTAACGCTAGAGAAAGAAATCCAACAAGAGCAAACTTTGTGAGTTCTAAATATAGGCCATGAAGTGGATTGTAATTAGGGGATGACCTAGTAACAAGCACTTCCATTTTTAAAAATAATGAAAAAGCCATTCGTACATTGTTCAAAGTTGCAAAAATAAGCCACGACATGCTCTTTGAATGGGTTGTTGATGAAATTATACATTTTTCATTAAATAACCAACAATTACTGTTGGGGAAAGGGAAATAAAAGCATCATGCTTCATATGACTGGAAGATGCAGTGGGTCTTAGCTGCAGCCTCTCCAGTGAAAAAGGGTTAGTAGAAGCTCTGCATTAATGGAGACAACAACAGCAGCAGGAAAACAGGTTAATCCTTTATTTATTAGAGCAATAGGATATAATGCATTGGGCTTTTATCTCTTTTGAGTGTGACAGGAAAATCTGGAGCAGTCATATTAGAGGGAGGGCATTTGTCTGAAGTGGAATTAGGACTGGGAGGCCACCCCACCAAGCTCTTCTTCTGATCAATTCCTTAAGCCCATATGAGCTTGCCTGTGCTCTGAGATCTTCTGGGGAGGCCTTTCTCTCAGACCCACCAACATCCCAGGCACACCTGATGGGTATGCGGGAGAGGGCCTTCTCAGTGGCTGATCCAAGGCTCTGGAACTTGCTTCCTAGGGAGGCTAGGCTGGCTCCCTCTGTACTACACTTGTGGAGGCAGGCAACCCCTTTTTTATTCTGGCAGGCTTTGGGAAGTACTCTGGATCTGTGCTAATGTGTTGGAATTAATCTGTTACTTTTTTAATTTTTAAAATGTTTTTAGTTTTACTGCAGGTTTAATTCTATTTTAACTTTTGTAAATTTATATTTATATGTTTTTAATTGTACATGTTTTAATCTTGTAAACCGTCTTGAGTCCCAGCCCTGGGGAAAATAATCGGGATACAAATAAAATGGGATACAAATAATCTCCATGCAGCTGCAAATCATTCCATGTGGCCATTTGCAGCTGAGCAGTCTGTATGGTGGACTGCTGAATATGAACAGGTTCAGCATTTCCAGGAAGCCATAGGAATGCAATTTCAGCGCAAGTCAGCATGGCAGCCTTTTCATGGGGCATTTTCATTGGACAACGATTGGAATGTGTAGTACTCAGCATAACCCATGGGTCTGTAACAGAAAATATTATAAAGAAATGCAAAAACATAAAAGAAGCACATGGGGGGGGGGGGGTTGTCCATAGAAGTATTCTAGCAGTAGAAGCCCTAGAATAACACAGATAATAAAGAGCTTTTCTGATCCTTTTACAATTTAGTTCAGCGCTGGACTAAATCTAGTCCTGTAGAATAGGAATGGGCAGAAAGTAGATCTCTCAATAATTGAGACTTCAACACATAGAAGCCCTTACCAGCATGGCCCATGGTGAGGATGCTGGAGACATCTGGAAATCCACTTTCTGCCCACCCCTGCTGTAGGAAATCTATATTTAGGAAATCAGGCGTCATTTATTGTGAAATGAGAATCAGGTTAGTTAGTTAGTTGGGTCTGCATGGAAATAAATAAACATTAGAAAGATATATGAGCTTTAGGAATGCATTGCTGAGGAACCTCTAGTCCATGGTCCAGACGTGGCCCAGCAGGCCTCCTAGGGTGGTAACTCATGAATTGCCAAAAAGAGGACATGCATAATAAAAAAAGTACAAAAGAGGGTGCCAGTTTATATGTTATCAATGCATATTTAGAAATAGTTATTGTAATTTAAATAAAAAGACAGTACATTTCACTATAGTGTAGAAGACTGTGACCAGGTTACCTGCATACCTGCTGATCAGTGTACTGCCCAAGTACTAAGAGTCGATGGGCAACAGTTCTTATAGAATTTTATCTTGAAACTGGAATTGGACAGGACAGCTCTTCAAATAGAGGACAGCTCTCTGTAAAAGGGGACACATGCCCACCCTAACTGGCCTCCTCATATGGCCTGCTGAGTCTTGGCGAAGGCCCCGCATCCTCCCTAACGCCCTGCATCTTGGGAAGAGCACCCAAGAAAGGGGGCGTTTCTGTGTTGTGTGGTGAGGAGGGGACTCCCTTCCCTGTGTGTCTGGGTGACAGAGAGAATATGGTGTGTGTGTGTGTGTGTGTGTGTGTGTGTGTGTGTGTGTGTGTCTATATGGGGGATATATGTATATGAGTGAATGGGGTGTTTGTGTGTGTATATATCTATGTAAGTGAATAGGGGTTATGGGAGGTATATATGGATATGTATGCGTCAATAGGCACCAGCACATCAGGACTCTATGTCAGTGATGGTGGGTGGCTCCATCTACTTTGTGCTGTAGCTCTGCTCGCTGCTGGTATGCAGCCCCGATGTGCATGTCCAGAAACAATTCAGCCCTCCTACCAGAAAGGGTTCTTCACCCCTGCTCTAACTGCAGTTGACATGAGGGAGATTTGTTGCTACTAATAGTTAAATAAATCTTAACTTTACAATTTTAACTTGGAGAATGTCCATTTTAGAAAAAAAGCAATAATTAGAAGGAAGGCATGGTTATGAAAGATACTGTTTGGATGTAATGGTGACATTCACCAGCAAATTGTGGATTAATTAACCTATGCATTGTGGGATGTGGGCCATGTGTGAGCTGCTTCCTGTTTCCTTTAACAATCCTCAACTGTGGCATTCCAGGGTTGTTTCCTTGACATCTGAACAGGGACACTTGGGGTTGTTCGTGGGTTAAACAACCCAAGAACAAGCCATGGGTTAGCTTGTGGCTGTTTCACCCACAAGCAACCCCAAGTGCCCCTGTTCAGATGTCGTGGAAACAACCCTCAAATGTAGCATTCAAGGGGTGTTAAAGGAACAGAAAGCAGCTAGTGTGCAGTTTGCGTACAGTGCACATTCCTGCAATTCTTGGGTTAATTAACCCACAATTTGCTGCTGGACATCACTGTTACATTCAAACTGGGCCATTAAAATATTCCAGCCAAGGATGGCCAACAGATGCAAAATGTATTAATGACTTTTAGAGCCCATTTTGCTCCCATTTTCAAAAGGATCCCATTCAGCGCTTTTTCTGCATTTGTCCACATTAATCCCTTGCTGCCTTTGTGTTTCCGTTCCCTCCCTCTCTTGTTTTCCCAAGAGTTTATATTAGATTGTGAGCTCTTTGAGAACAGAGGATCTGACTCTTCTTTATCCGATGAAGCTTTGCCATGGCATGATATAAATGAGCCTCTCCTGGCCTGATGCCTTCCAGATGTTTTGGACTACACCTCTCATCATCTCGATGGGAGATGTAGTTGGGGTGTCTGTTGTTGTTATTGTTGTTGTTATTGTTGTTAGTACTTAATACTATGCACAGGCTTATGGCTTGTTGCTTATGCCTCTATGAGCATCGCTCACTTTTACGTGTTATTTAGTTTCTTTGGACAGAAAGGAACCCCAGCCGTCAAAAGAAACAGGCATGTTGATCATGTTGGAATAGATTCATGTTTCAAGGAGACAAAAGGTTCTTCCTGCCTCTGACTCATTTTTTAGCAGCTGGTTTAGTTTGGCAGCATTATAAATGACACTGGGAGTTTAATAAGGAATAGTTGCTTGGGCTGCCCATATACCTGCAAGGTTGTACAAACATTGCCAAATGTAAAATATTACTAATAGTGGGTTGTATCCAATGCTAGGCTGACTGAAGTCCATTCATTCAATGGGTCTACTCTAAGGAGAGTTGCACTGGATGAAACCTTGTGAATCTATCATTGTCAAAGTAATTCCATATAAAGCAAAAGAAATCCAAAGGCACTTAAGAAATCATTATTACAGAACAGTCCTATCTATGTTACTTAGAAGAGTAGACAGAGATAGAAGAGCTTCCAGGTGTCAATTCACCCCATGTAAGATACTGGAGGCAACCCCCCCGGCAGTTTGCCACTGAATTTTGGTGGTGCAGTGGTGGCGGAATGGACCAATTTAGCTTTAAAACAAGATGTATCGTGGCAGGAGGGGCAGTTGGGGCCATGTGAAAGGCCACATGAAAGGCCATGGGGACACATGCAGGTCACGGCCCACATGTTGTCCTTCCCTAACTTAGAAGTAAGTCCTATTGCGGTTGGTGGGAACTCTCAATGGCAACGTTATAGGACTGTAGCAATATTCTCCCAATGAGGTGCCAGTGTTTACTGGCTTATCATGATTGCTTTCTTTTATGCAACAGTGTCATTGGGTAGGTACACACTTAATGTATTTAACGCCTTGATTGTGTCCACTCCTGTTCTGGTAGATGTAACAGGAAATTGTCCATGGCGTCCTTGCAGCCTGCCTCTAGTATATCATGGTGTCACATTTAAATTACTCTGTGTACCAACTGTTGTTGTTTTAAATGGCCTGTGTTAATGGGTTCAATATTAAACCTATGAACATCGACTGGACCGCCGATGGCAGAAAACTCGACTTATATCCGACAAGACACGACATAGAGAACATCTTGATTTCTATGAGGTGGCAATACGTGCAGCGAAGAAAGCTTTCTTCTCTGCATGCATTGCGTCTGCGAATTCACATCCAGCAGAACTGTTCAGGGTGGTGAGGGGTCTAACCCAGGCACCTTCTCCCCTGAATCCGATTTTAGAGCCTTCGGTAATTTGCTGTGCTGTCTTTAACGATCGTTTCTCAGATAAAATCTCTCGGATAAGAGCCGACTTAGATGCCATTGTTATAGCAGAGGCTGACAGTGGAGTGTCCAGTGACTCCGCGAGTAGGATTACACTTGATCAGTTTCAGTTGGTAAGTACCGAGGATGTGGACAAGGTACTTGGATGTGTGAGGAGGACAACTTGCCCTCTCGATCCCTGTCCTTCTTGGCTGGTTGTCCAGGGAGGAGATGCAGTTAGATCACATTTACAACATATCATTAATGCATCTCCCAGGGAGGGGAGCTTTCCATCATGTTTAAAAGAGGCAGTGGTAAGGCCGCTTCTAAAAAAAACCCTCCCTTGATCCCCTGGACCTTAATAACTACAGGCCAGTATCAAATCTTCCATTTTTGGGCAAGGTGATCGAGAGAGCAGTTGCCTTTCAACTCCAGGCAGTCTTGGATGACACTGATGTTCTAGACCCATTTCAAACCAGCTTCAGGGCAGGATACGGAGTTGAGACCGCTTTGGTCGCCTTAGTGGATGATCTACGCCTTAGTATTGACAGGGGGAGTGTGTCTCTGCTGGTACTCCTGGATCTCTCAGCAGCTTTCGATACCATCGACCATGGTATCCTTCTGGAGCGCCTGGGGGAATTGGGAATCGGGGGCACTGTGCTTCAGTGGTTCCAATCCTATCTCTCGGGCAAGTTCCAGAGGGTGATGCCTGGGGATAGCTGTTCTTCAAAAAAGGAGTTGCTACCACAAGGTGCCATCCTTTCCCCAATGCTGTTTAACATTTACATGAAACCGCTGGAAGAGATCATCTGGAGGCATGGGGCGGGGTGCTATCAATACGCTGATGACACCCAAATATATTTCTCTATGCCTTCGACAACATCGTCAGCTAAGGATAGTGTGTCTCCTCTGAATGAATGCTTGCAGGCGGTAATGGGCTGGATGAGGAAAAACAAACTGAAGCTGAATCCAGACAAGATGGAGGTGCTCGCTGGCAAAGGCCCCAACCTGGGTTTGGAGGTGTGTCAACCAGTTCCGGATGGGGTTACACCCCCCTGAAAGACTGTGTTCGCAGCTTAGGGGTACTTCTGGATCCGTCGTTCCAGATGACAGCTCAGATTGATGCGACGGCCAGGAGTGCCTACTATCAGCTTCGGCTGATACGCCAGCTGCGCCCCTTCCTAGAGTCGGAAGACCTAAAGACGGTAGTGCATGCGCTGGTAACTTCGAGGCTTGACTTCTGCAATGCGCTGTACATAGGGCTACCTTTGTGCCTAGTCCGGAAACTTCAACTTGTTCAAAATATGGCAGCCAGGTTGGTCACCGGTACATCTAGGGGTGTCCACATTACATCAGTTTTAAAATCACTTCATTGGCTGCCAGTCAGTTTCTGGGCAAAGTATTATGTGTTGGTTGTTACCTTTAAAGCCCTACATGGTTTGGGCCCAGGCTACCTGCGGGATCGCCTTCTCCCGTACAATCCACCCCGCACACTTAGGTCCTCTGGGAAGAACTTACTCAAGCCAGCCAGAACTAGGCTGGCGAGTGTTACCCAGAGGACCTTCTCTTCCATCGCTCCCAGACTATGGAACGGTCTGCCGGATGAGATTAGACAAATTAGCAGTCTTCATGAATTTAAGAGAGTCATGAAGACTGCTCTCTTCCGGCAGGCCTATCCGGATGAATTTTAAGATGTTTTAATGATGCATTTTCGCTTGTTTTAATTTTTTTTTAACTGTTTGTGATTTTTGTATTTTACATTGTGTTCCCCGCCTCGATCCGAAGGGAGAGGCGGGTTATAAATCATCATCATCATCATCATCATCATCATCATCATAACAAGAGCTGTGGTGGACCAGACAAAAGACCTGTCTAGCATTCTTTTCACACTGTTGACCACCATGGGAAGTCCATAAGAAGGATTTGGGTGCAATAGCAACCTCCCACACAAGTTCCCCTACTTTTCCCCAGCTTAGATGCTAGTTATTTCCTAGTTCACATTAAAAAAAAGCCTGCAATCCAACACAAACTTACCTGAAAGAATACAACGAGACTTACTTCTCATTAAACAGGGATAGGATTCTACTGTTACTCCATGAAACAACAAAAAATGTGATGTAGAGTAGAATGAATGTAGAAATGAGCAGCAACTTGTTCCAGAAAAGAGCATAAAAATGCCCAAAGAATTGATACCAAGTAAAGAAAACACTATAGATTTGTGAGGTAGCTATATTGGAAATGGATGGCGGCTGCTGTTTCAGATGACTGGGAACATGTCCCTCAGTGATCTTCTGTATTCATCTATTAAACAACCTATGTTCTGAGGCAAACTATATTTCTTTTTCAAGTCAACATACAAATTAATTACTCTGGTTCATGACACATCGTGATGTGGTCACGGTCACAGCTCACAGAAGTCCTTAGGGGCAGATTTTACCTTCGGCTACATCTCTGTGACTCTACTGATGGCAATACCAATGGACAAGTGTTAACTGAGGAGAGAATTTAGCTGTAGGCGGTTTCTGTAAATGGGTTGATACCTGGTGCTTAATGTGCTTAATGCTGATCAACATAGGCTTATTTATTAGCATACAAAGCACCATGGGTATTTGATAAAATGAATTTAAGTACACCCACAGAAACCATTTACTTAATTTGGATTTAGAGCACACCAACCCAGTCTGGACATATTACTTACAGCAGTTATATAGGCCCTTGTCTTATAAAGCAGAAGTGTTGACCCTTACATCTGTGGGCCAAATCTGGTCAACCTGGGGTCCCAATCTGGCTCTCCCAGATGCCCCAGATGGCCACACCCCCTCTGCATGATTGATAGTGGTTTCCTGGCTTTTGAACAGCTTTTCACCATTCTAAAATGTTGAAATACATTCCTGCCAGTGAACTAAAACATGCTGGTATTTTTTTTGTAGTTTGGCCACACCCCTTTTGCTTTCAGTACCACCCACCACTGGCATGTGACCCCCAAGAGCTTTTCTGAAATTGGATTTGGCCCTTGGGTTGAAAGAGGTCCAGCACCCCTGTTATAAGGTCTGATAACATGAAGGAAGATTTGTATAACTACTTCTTATGTGGTAAAGCAACCAGGTGTAGAGGACTGGCCAATGGAATGTGTCAAGCTTATGACTGACCACATCTTAGAACCAGGAGTTCACTATGCAGCCACTATGAAAACTGTGCGTGAATTGGCTATTAGTCAAACATGGGAGAAGAGAAAGAAGGGATATTATTTAAATACTTCTATAATATATGCGAAAAATGGCTTGGAACTGCTGCCATCCCATATTACTTTTTTCTCTTTTGCTTTCAGTATATTTCTAACAGTAATTCCCCAGCTGTTTCCTGAGTAATTGATACCAAAGGCCAGGTCACATAACAGAGAACAGTTATGTCCTGGTTCCACCTTTCTTTCCTTGTTTCCAAAGCCTAGACTTCAAAATGCAGACTGATACTTTATTGTGTCACCATTGAACAACACTTGGTAGCACAACACTGTGGAAGCTTGCATTTCAAACCAGGATTTGAGGATACATTGAAGCAATCAACTTGAAAGTGGAGTGAAGCAGACACAATAGTCACTCTCCTGGATAATCAAACTCATCCATATTATTTTAAACTACTTTGGGCCGGATTCACATTTAATAATAGTTTTCGCTGATAATCAGTAGAACATGAGAATAACACCCTCTGGGTTCATTCAGATGATTGACTCCATACATAGGTCCTTTCTACATCTCCCAGCATTCTGGGAGGAGGGGGGAGGCTCTCGCGATATCCAGATCGTGAAAGCATCCCCCAGCATGCACACGAGGCGTGCAATGTCCCAGGAGGAAGCAGGGGCATTGTGGCCGCCATTTTTTTTAAGCAGTGGGGGCGGTCGCGTAACAGTGAGGCCCCGCTCCATAAAAAAAAAAGTTTATTTTAAAAAATCCCCCCTGAAATCGTGCCCCTTTACCCCCACCCCACCATCCCATGGATGATGAAAATGTAGCCCTCCTCTCCCGCAATGGACACGGAGCCACGAGGCACAGCTCTGTGCCCATTTCTGGTGCTGCACTTACTCGTGAGTAAGTGAGCACCAGGCGGGACAGGTGCCCACACTTCCCGCGATCTCGGGATGGCCCTGATACCGCTAGAATAATCAGGTTTTCCCAGCGTTTTTCCATTTGAATGCACAGGGAGCACCCAGGGACAACCCCAGGTCAAAAGCCCGGTGTAGAAACAGCCTTAGTCATACTTCGAGTAGACCCACTGGAATAAATGACAGTCCAGTTGATTTTAATGGGTCTACTCTAATAAGTATGAGTAAGTATGGATCCAACCCAGTATGTGTATCATACATCAAAGATGGAGGTGGGGGCATAGGAAAGTACTGAAAAAAGAAGAACATTGAACAAATTGTGATGGGAGAGGGCCCTCTAGGTGGTATTCCCCCCCATTATGGAACAGTATCCCCGATGAGGCCCACCTGGCACCAACATTGTTATCTTTTCAGCATCAGGTTAAGACCTTCCTTTTCTCTAAGGAATTTGGTAGCGTATGATGAGCTTTAATCCTGGACTGTTGATGGTTTAAAATTAATTTAGGTATATGTGTGCTTCTGTGTGTGCCGTTTGTTTATATGTTTTGATGTAAGTGGTTTTTATAATGCATTTGTAAGGTTTGACACAAGGTGTAAATCTGGCCCAATTTTAAAAGGGTCAGGCAAGGAGTAATGTGGAAGACCTGTGACTCTGGAGAATTGCTGCTAATCAGAGTAGGCAGCACTGGGCTAGATCCAACTCCTTCAACTTGGTGCCCGGTGTCATCACCCGGCGCGCTATTGAGAGGCAAGCCGCAAAGCCTGTTTCTTAGTAGATCGGAGCAGCGGAGGGAAGCGGGCACCCCGGCAGGTAAGTGGGGCCCTCGTCCTCCTCCTCCCTTGCACTCTTTACCTGCCAGAGCCATCCGCTGCCCCCTTCTGCTGAGAAACAGGCTTCCCGGCCTGCCTCTCAGTAGCGCACCAGGTGACGTCATCATCTGGCATGCTACTGAGAGGCAGGCTGCGAAGCCTGTTTCTCAGTAGAAGGGGCAGTGGATGGCAGCAGACGGCTCTGGCAGATAAGGAGCGTGAGGGGAGGAGGAGGTCCGATCCTCCGATCTTATTCAAACCAGATCGGGTCCTTTCAGACCGGTTCAGATCAGATTGGACGATCCAGAAGCCGGGACCGGAATCAGATAATTTTCTCCAATTTCGGTCGGATTGGCTCCGGATCGTGGATCGGACCTGATCCGATGCACATCCCTACTTAAAATCCTTTAAAGTGTCACATACTTTATATAATAACTTTAGAGACTAGAGGCTTGATGGCATTGAATGAAACTTATGAATATTTTACCAGCAAGGTAACACATTTGGAGGGCACCAAGTTGAAGGAGTTGGATCTAGCCCAGTGCTGCCTACTCTGATTAGCAGCAATTCTCCAGAGTCACAGGTCTTCCACATTACTCCTTGCCTGACCCTTTTAAAATTGGGCCAGATCTACACCTTGTGTCAAATCATTACATCACAGTAACTCTATATCCCTCTTACACATTTCTATCTAGTAGGACACACAAAGACCTTTGTCGCAGTATTTGGGGTTATGTAGAATAAAAAGCAGGAAATAACACTATGAAAGCGATACATGGAATATGTAACGTGCCTCAACAGTTATCAGTGCACTTCAATACTGCTATAAAGTAGCAGTGTAGATCTGGCCCTGGAGATGCCCAAAATTGAACCTGGGACTTTCTGTATGCAAAGCATGTGCTCTAACAGTGAGCTATGGCCCAGGTTCCTCATATCTCTCCTCCACTTTTGATGTCTGTATAACTTGCTTATTATACAGTGGCAGTAGCTGCCTCTGGCTCTTACTAATGAAGAGTGTTGTTCCATAAAATGACTAAATGCCAGAACCACTCAGTTTGGTACCTCTCTGTCACCCAAACAGCTTGTTGAACTCTCCTGCCTGAGGGTTTTTTGTTTTGTTTTAGATGTTATCTATGGGTGCACATTTTCATTTACGATTTAAATCTAAGGTTACCAAGGTAACAAGCAGGTTAATTGTCTGCACCTACGACTTCCTTAATTGAGGGAGAACACTTCATTTCTCCACTTCAGCCAACTTTTCAGTTGGCACTTTATAGATGGTTTCTCAAGCACTTGACTTCGAAACAGCTCCCTTCTCCTGATAGTAAATAACACCACAGACCTTACCGTAATGACAAACGTGATTGAACTGCTGAACACTTGCCCAATGGGCTCTTGCTTATTTGCTAGAATAAATTGTTTTAAAATGGTCAAGAGGC
This sequence comes from Anniella stebbinsi, assembly GCA_029215795.1. Lineage (NCBI taxonomy): Eukaryota > Metazoa > Chordata > Lepidosauria > Squamata > Anniellidae > Anniella > Anniella stebbinsi. The sequence continues at coordinate 98,643,441 of JARDYH010000004.1, read as the reverse complement.
AATGACAAACCGTGTAGAAGCAGAGCATTGCACCTAGTTCCAAAGATGTATGGCTGTTGGGATTTCTGTAAACATACATATCAGGTGTCTAGGAGACCTCTAAGCTGGTCTAGGTGTCCCCCCCTTCATTTCTCCATGAATTTCTCAGGAATGCAACCATGTGGAAGAATCTGGGCCAGCCTAAGACATTTTGCTACCTGAGGCTGAGTAGCAAATGACGCCTCACCTCCATAAATCAAAGTGCATTGTACCCAAGGCCAGCCAAGTGATTTTTCTAAGGCAGAAAATCCCACACATACCTCTCCCCCTACCTGGCAGTAAAAACATAATGAAAATAAATGAAATATCTAACCATGTGCTGGCTTTTCATTACATACAAAATCTGTTCCTGAGGCAGCTGCTTCCTTCTGCCTACTGTTAAGGCCAGCCCTAGAGTCACCACCTCCTGGAAGCCATTCACATGAGCTCACCAGCTAAAAAATATGTTTCCATACCATTGTAAACAGCAAATTCCACAGTAGTGGGCCTTAGTTAAGGTCCTATGCCTCAACCACCATGTCCTAGACTCTTTCTTTTTCCATTTATTTTTCTTGGTGGCTGGGTGTGCTGCAGAGGAAAGCATCTTCATTTCCTGAGAATGCCTCTGAGTCCCATTCATTTGAATTGAAATGAAGGTGGCCATGGCTGGAGACCCTCGGTTAGGCTGACCATATGAAAAGGAGGATAGGGCTCATGTAACTTTAACAGTTGTAGAGAAAAGGGAATTTCAGCCAGTGTCATTTGTATGCAATTAGTTCCTGGTGAAATTCCCTCTTCATCACAAAGTTGCAGGGGCGCTGCCTTCTTTTGTATCTGGTCACTCTAGTATAGTGCCTGCAACTTTAACTGTTGTAATGAAGACGGAATTTCACCAGGAACTAATTGCATACAAATGACACTGGCTGAAATTCCCTTTTCTCAACAACTGTTAAAGTTACATGAGCCCTGTCCTGCTTTTCATATGGTCATCCTACCCTCGGTTTGCTTTGAAGCAATCCCAGCTGCCATTAAGAAAATATGTTTTTTAAGTGGGAGGAGTAGGCATTTTGACGGACACCAAGAAAGGCCTAGGGGGGGCACATCGGTTCCCGTGGGCACCACATTGTCTACAGGCTAATAGTATGGGTGAAAATTTCCTTTGTTTATTTAAAAACCCTGTTGTACTGTCCTTTAGCAAATTCTGGTTTGGGGGTAGTGTACAATAAAACAATATAATATCAGTATTATAATAACATAATCAGAGGTGGCAAATAAAATCACAAGAACAATGCAGACACATTAGCTAAATTCGGATGACACATTAAGCAATGGAGGGGGGGCAAACCACTCTCAGTTGCGTTGTTTATCGTGTCGTGTGGGGAGTAACACACAACACACACACAGCCCACAGTACGCTAATCGGGAGAATTAAACAATGGAGGGAAACAACGCACTTGCACGTTGTTTAGACCATAGTCAGTTGACTAAAATGTCGTTTGGAGGGGTGCGTGTGTTAATCAAGTGCGTTGAGTTAGTTATCACAAAAGCCCATAGAGGGAAGCGGCAGGAGCAGCTGAATGCGGCCAGCTGCTCAGGCACACCCCCAACAGCTTTTGGCCACACCACCATAGCAATCAACGACGCCCACCTTCCCCCACCCAGCAGCCGGCATGAAGCTCCTGCAAGCACGCGGGCCGTACGCCAGTTCAGAACCCAAATGGAAAAGAACGCCACCATAAGGGAATCAGGGCAAAGGACGGGTGAGGCCACGGGACACATGCCACCCCCAGGTGCCCCCAGGTGCCCAGTAACAAGGGGCGCCCCCCACCCAGCAGGGAGCACAGCAACCCAGGTAACATCAGCCCCCACAGGCGCGCGTCCCCACCTGTCGCCTCACCCGGAAGCAGGCGGGCCAGGGAAGCAGCGATCACCGAGCCCCCCTTCAGCCACCAACATGGCCGGACAGCGCTCACCGGCCATGGACATCCCCAAGACGTGGAGAATGCCAAGGCAAAGGGCGCCCATGGGCAACCCACCTCCACAACATGCTAGTTGGCCAGCTGCGGATGTTGTGGGAAATGGGCAAAGGTATGCACAACAATCCCAAGGACACGAAGCGCCTGCAGCCAGCAACAATACCGCCATCGCCAAACAGGGCATATTCCCACCAAACATGACAGCCCACAAGCACACGGGACAGGGAACACCAGGTGAGGGCAGAGGCACCTGGCACCACCGTAACGCACCCCCACTGGCACCATGGACCTAGAGGGAGAGGATAGCCATGGCAGTCAGCCCGAGGACACCAGCTCCCAAACCCCAGAAGAGGGAAGCAGCCAGGACCCCATGAGAAGACACACAGCACAGCACTGGTCAGAGGCAGAAATCAGGGACTTCATAGAGCTGTGGGGCAGCCAGGAAGCAAGGAGGATTATGGCCACATCCAGGCACGATACTTCTGCCCCTGGATCTCCAGGCAGATGCTGGAACGGGGATATAATCGCAGCGCCAAGCAATGCAAGGACAAGCTGCATGGACTCAAGAGGAAGTTCAAGGAGACTGTCATGCACAATAACAGAACTGGGGTCGAGCCACACACCATGCCCTTCTACGACGAGCTGGCATGCCTGCTGGAGGAGCGCCATGACGTTGTGCCAGGCCACACGGCAGTCAGTGGGGTCGCAACCAGTGATGCACCATGCATGTGACAATGAGCCTGACAGGCCCAAGGGCCACGCCATGAGGACACTGCCACCCGGGCACTCCAACCACCACCAAGGAGGGACACCCCACGCCCGCCACCAACCAGCACGCTGGTGGCGAGGGCACCACCAGACCCATGGCCAGTCGCGCTGAAGCCGAGGAGCGGGTCCACGGGATCCCAAAGCCCATCACTGCTGCCACGGCCACCACCTGTGCTGCCCAGAACAGCCTGCTCCTCAAGGAGCGCCTCCCCTGTGACAGCCTCCTCCAGCACCAATAATAATAAATAATAATAATAATAATAATAATTTATTTTTTACCCGCCTCTCCACTTGGATTGAGGTGGGGAACAAAAATATGATAAAATACATAAAACTGATTAAAACATGACACACATTATTAAAACTGCATTAAAACATCCTAAAACATCCTAAAACATCCAACAGCCCTACGATGTTCCTGTGGATGATCTGTGCAGAGTTGCAGGTAGAGGACCCCACTCCCGTCCCGCTAGTGCCAGAGACACAGCAGGAGGAAGATCAACCAGAGCCATCTTGCCCATGGGTGCCACCCATGAGGGCACGACCAGCTGGCGCCGCAGGGGGAGCAGGGCAAGAAGAGGCCACACCACATATGTGGGTGGGGTAAGCGAGCTGCAGCACCATGGTGAGGCGTTTACCTGCAGCATCATGGATGCCATTACGGAGATGGGGCCAGTGTCACAGGAGGAGCAGGATGAAATGGAGCAGCTCATGGAGCTACAGGTGGCCGATGTTCTGGAGCCAGAACTGTCGCCTTCCCAGGAAGAGCTGCGGGCTATCAATACACAGGCCACCAACGAGACCTTCGTGGAATTGGACGAGATGGAGGAGGACGAGCCACCGGAAGCCGAGCTCCAGGTTGGCAAGACCGTGCTTGTGGAGATGGGGGCCCCTCCGCAGCCAGAGGTTGCGGAGATGGAGGACGCAGCCCCCCTAGAGGAGGAGCCACCACCCCCGCCCGCTGGTGAGGACGTCGCGGGACCGGCCGCTCAAGCCTGTCCCCTGGCCAACGCAAAGAGGTGTGCCCATATGCGCAACAGGCGCAAGGCAGACTGGCTCCAGGTGGCGAGGGACCTGGACATGGCCATGGAGGTGACAGGGGGACGCATCCACGAACATTTCACATGCATGGTGGGTGAGGAGGAGATCAGGCGCACCAAGAAGCACGCCCTCACCGTGGGGGTGACGCGCACAGCCACCCAAGCCATGGAAGGATGCTCCCAAACCATATGGGAGGTGGGGCGGGAGGTGCGCCGTGGTCTGGAGGATCATGTCACTGGGATGACCGAGGCCATGGCGGCCACCGACACCATCATCGACCGAGGCATGTGCGAGCTCACAGCCGCCATCGACCGCCAAACCGAGGTCCTCAGGGAGCTTGCCCAGGCATTCCAGGGAGCGTACATGCCCCCCCGCAGCCCACCTCCTACATGCCGCTGTACGGATACTTGCCTCCCCAGCAGCACCTGCCTCTGCCAGCGGCCGCAGCATACCGAGCCCCATGGGTGGCGCCAGCTGCAGCAGGTGCCTCAGGGATGGCAGGGGGGGAGACCAGAGGGCAGGAGCGGCAACGCTTAGGCAGCTAGGCCAAGCAAGCCTGGGATGTCACAACCGACCCTGACGAAGAGGGAGAGGAGGAGGGGGAAGAGGAGGGGGAGGGTTAGGGAGCCCTCCCCGCATGACATGTCCTGAGCCACGGGCATGTAAAGTCCCCCCCCCCCTGGCTCATCCGCTGAGGGTCCTTGGCAGTAGACATCTCCTCCCCATGCTGCGATAAGCCCCCTATCGCCTCCCGTTGCTCTGGCAACTGCCTCCCTTGGCCCGTCCAGGCAGCTTAAGGCCAAGTAGATGCAGCGTCTGCCCGCTACTATGTTGCACATCCTGGATTCCATTCATTCCTGGCCTCACTGTTCCTCATTGCAGCCCACCCCCATCGAGATGGCAGCACCCTACAGGTCCGCTGGGCTTTACACGAGCTGCCCCGGCCGACGCTGCAGGGCCCTGCGGCGTGGAGGTTGGTGTGCGGGTCGGTTGGCCTGGGTGCAGGGGAACTGCTATGGCCTCCGTGTTACTGATGGTTGTCCTCCCTCTCCTCCCCTCCCCTTCTCTTCCCCCCTCTTAGGGAAGCTGAGCTCCCTGCACTGTGCCGTCCGCTGAAGGCGGAGGGCCCATACGGCACGGTGCCTCCACACTCTGCAGCTGGCCCTGGGAGACCTCCTTGATCAGCGTGAGACCGTGTGCTGCTGGGTGCTCCCCCAGATGGATGCCGTGTGGAAGGAGATGCAGAACTTGGAGGACTGGGACGACGAGCATTTCAGGGGGGAGCGTCCACATATCTTTCGCAACGTTCGAGGTGCTGGTGGCCGAGGTGAACCCTGTCCTGCAGAGGGAGTGTACCGTCATGCGCCTGTCCATTCCGGTCTCTCGCTGTCTGGGCCTGACGCTGTACAAGCTGCCGTTCAACGTGGGGTACCTGCCACTGTCCACGATCTTCAGGGTGGGCGTGTCCACCGGCTGCGAGATCTTCTGGGAGACAATGAGCGTGCTGAATGAGCTGTACCTGGCCAACGTCATCCGGGTCGGAGACAAGCGGGAGAATATGCGTGGCTTCCGTGCCCTGGGCTTCCTGTGAGTGGTCGGGGCTCTGGACTTGACCCACGTGCGCATCCTGCCCCCCCTGCGGTGATGAGTACTACAACCGCAAGCATTTCTACAGCATGGTTCTCCAGGTGGTGGTGGATGCCAAGGGTCGGTTCCTGGATGTCTATGCAGGTGTGTCCAGGTGGAGCCACGACACAGCCGTCTTCTGGAACTCCCCCCTGGTGGCCAAGCTATTGTCGGGCCACTTCCTGACCTCTGGGTCTGCTTCCATGTGCGGGTGTGCCATGGGTCCGCTGCTCCTGGCTGACCAGGCCTACACCCTCCAACCATGGCTGATGGCCCCGTACCGCTACCCCCGCAATGCTGTGCAGCGTAAATACAACTACTACCACTGACGTGCCTGCCTGTCTGTGGAGTGCACCTTTGGACCTCTGAAGGAGCATTGGCACTCCCTGTTTAGCTTGCTGGACTTGCAGGTTGACATCATTCCCAACATCATGGTGTGCAGCTGCATCCTGCACAACATCTGCGAGTCCCGTGGGGACGTATTACTGGCCGAGCACCCTGACCTCCCCTGGCTGGGCGAGGACGCTGATGCCATTGCTGTGGATGGGCGTGCCGTTGCGCCGTTGCCCTGGCCCGTGAATCACATTGGGGAGTGCCGTATCCGTGTGGAAGCGGCACGGGTGCGTGAGAGTATCAGTGACTGGATCTGGCTGGATCTACCCCCACCCTGTGTGATCTCCGGCTGTGGGGTTCCTTCTGTGGACTGCCGTTGCTTCCTGGCGGTGCGCCCCTATCTGCCTTCCCGATGTCCCTTTCTGCCACTTGCTGCTTCGAGGTGCCCTGCTCTGCTGTCCCCTCACCACTGTGCCTTCCTGGTCGGCTCTTCTTGGCCCGGGGGCGACTGGCCTTTCCAACGACTCCGCCTGCGCTTTGCAGTGGCTCTGTGCCCATATAACCATTTTTATATGCCCCGCTGAATAATGTTTTTCACTTTACCCCCTCTAGCCTTCTTTCCAGTGTTTGCAGGTATTGCAAGGGGGGTGGGGGTTGTCTTGGGTGGGGGCTCAGGGATGTCAAGTGCCCTCACGGCTGCCACGCCTCCTGTGTAGAGTGGCTGTGGGCTGCTCCCGGGGCAGGGTTGCCTGCCATCCTGTTCTGGCGCCCGGGTGTGCATGTCGGCCACGGCTTGCCTGTGCATTGGCCGTGCTCGGCCTTCCTCAGCTCTGGATTGGGCTGTGGTGCACTGTGGGGGATGGATCAGGCAGGCATGCTTTGTGCCCGTCTGATGGCTAACTGGCCGGCCCATGCCCAGTCCCATTGGAGCATCGGGTGTGATGGGGTGTGGGTGCTATGGTTGGGGTGCTGTGCCGGGGATGTGGGGCGGCCGCTCTGTTGGTGTGGCCTCTCCTCCTGTCTGCTTCTCCGCCTAGGGCTGGTGTGTCCCGCCCAGGGCTTGTGAGCGTCCAATGGTGTTTGAGAGGCATGTGCTCCTGCAGCTTCAATGGCGGCGCCCATGGATTTCTGGCCGCGGTGTGTGCTGGGATACCTCTGGGAGGACTAGCGGTGGTTGGTGGGTGGGGAACATGGCGGGCAGGTTGTCAGTCCCAGCCACGTTAGTTGTTAATCACTGGTGCATTTGCTGGTGCCGTGCAACGCAGGCTGCAACGTGTTGTGTAGGGAGTGCCGCCTGCTTAACTCCTGGTCAGTACGCTATTTACCCCTCCGTTGCTTAATGTGTCATCCGAATTCAGTCATTGGCATCTGAATTCAGTCACTGAGGGGTGGAGGAAAACAATTGTCAGTTGTGTTGCTTATTGTGTTGTGTGGAGGGTAACATGCCGCTCACAAACTACTGACGGTATGCTATTCCGCCCAAATAAGCAATTGAGAGAAACAACTGGCTTGCAAGTTGTTTAGCTCAAAGCCAGTTTTTTTAAGTATTGTGTGGAGGGGTGAGTGTGTTAATGGCGTGTGGTGAGTGGGTTAAAACACAAGCCCATAGAGGCAGGTGGCAAGAGTGACCAAAGCTGCGGCTGCCACTCTGTTACAACTGGTGCAACTTGCAGAGGCTGCTGGGATAGAGCTGGGAGGACTGAGGGAGGAGGGAGGGTGGGGAGAGGGGCAGGGGCTGTGTCAGTCAAATGCTGGGTTGGCTATTAGTCCACTCAACACCAGCCCCAACTACCCACAGTTGTGTAGGAATATGTTGTGTGGGGAGTATCCACAAAATAACTGTGAATTGGCTACTCAACCCACTATTGACTAATGTGTTGTCCGAATGCAGCCATTGTGTACATTTGAAATGCCTAGTTAGACAACAACTTTTTTTTAATGTCCAAAGGTTTGTAAATTTGGAAACAGGCACGTCTTTTTAAGGAGGGCATTTCAAAGCTGGGGTGCCACCACTGAAAAAGCCCCCTACTTTATAGCACACTTATGATAAGGAAGGCACTTGGAGAGGGCTTCAAGAGATGATCTTAAGATGCAAGCAGGTGGGTCTGGGAGGAGCTGCTCTTTCAGATGTTTCAGTCTCTTTCCTCCTCAGTCAATTTACAGTGATAGCCAATGGTTCTGACTAGCCCTTTAACATGCACATTGCCAAAAAAGAACAAAAGAGAACACCAATTTGCATAACATTTGCATATACAATTAATATGTTTAGATGCAAATTTAGAAATAATAATTATCATTTAAATAGAAATAAAAGTGGGGGAAAATTGACCAGCACAGTCCTCAGTCCAGATGCTAATTGTTGATGAGCAACTTCAAGGCCCCTGCTGGCTCTCCCTTCTTATTATGCTTCTTAATCTTTCAGCCAGACTTGGACTGGACAGCCCTTCAAATAGAGGACAATTTCAAATAGAGGACTGTCCTCCAACAGGTCTTCAAATAGAGGACTACCTACTGTAAAGTAGGATATCTCGCCATCCTACCTGTGATTGGAGAAGCTCTCACATTTTTAAGGGAGGCTCTTCACAAAGATGGTGCTGTTCAATTGTTGACTTTTAAGACCCTATATAGACTAGGCTCAACTTACTTTAAGAAACACCTCTCCCCTGTTTGAGGCTCCACATCTCTCAAGGACAGTGGCAGAGGTACCACAGGCAGCTCTGGGGTTTGAAGGTAGTAGTAACGTACAGGATGGGAGCACTAAAATGAAATTTATAATTCTCTTTCAGACATTCTATACATGGGACAATTCTCCTCCTCTGCAAAATGCAGTTCTACCTGCCATCTGGATTAGAAATGGCCCAGCTCCTAAAATTAGCAGATTTCATTGATGCTTCATCATCAAAGCAGGAATGTCTCTTCCTTTGTGAAACAATCCATAAGGTAACAATTTGATTCACCCTGAATAAAGAATTGGGACTATATGCTTGGAAAGCATAACATCTTTTAAAAGATACTGAGCCTATCTACACAACTGCTTTAAAACGGTTTATATAACAGTTCTAAACCAGTTAATATTAACTGGTTTAAAACTGTTATAAACCGTTTTAAAGCAGTAGTGTAGATAGGCTCACTCTCCCAACAACTATCCCATTTATTACTCGATCATTAACGATTTCTGCCAAGTAAAGATACTTTGGGACCAGATACTTTGGGACCAGAATTTTAAAAACAAAACAAAACCCAGACTTTCAAGTCTCTCACAGGTATATTGTATGAAAAATTCCAATTGTCCACTTCTGAAAGAGCTAGGTAGCCAGAAAGAGCTTGCTTCCTACAGCATGTAAAACAAACACTGAATCTCACCGTAGTCCATGATTGTAAATATTACATCCTGTACTTCTGGAAAAAGAGAAACTCTTGATATATTTGCTTTGACTCCAGACTATGTGCTACATAAAAACGGCTCCTGTTGTTAAGATCTTCCCTTTGCTACCAAACAGGAAACATATAATAGGCTTAATGCTGAAGTCTTGGGCAAAAAGTACAATAAGACAAATCTCCTGTTTGAGGGACAAGGCATGAAGTTTCGTTTGGGGATGTGTTCCACATAGCACATTTAATCCTTGCAATCAGATAGGGCTGAATACCGAGGCCAGCCTCCTGTCAGGTGTAGGGAAGCAGGAATCTATTCAGCCTGAGTCGTGGCAGCTACGCTGGCTTCCTGTGAGATTCTGTAACTAATTCAGGGTGCTGATATTGCCTTTTAAAGACCTTCATGGCCTGGGATCTACCTATTTCTGAGAGCTCCAATAATGATTAATGATTAATAATAATAATATAGGGTGACCAGATAAAATCCAGGTCAGGGCTCCTGTAACTTTAACAGTTGTTGAGAAAAGGGAATTTCAGCCAGTGTTATTTGTATGCAATTAGTTCCTGGTGAAATTCCCTCTTCATCACAACTGTTAAAGTTGCAGGGGTCCTGCCTTCTTTTGTATATGGTCACTCTAATATAGTGCCTGCAACTTTAACTGCTGTGATGAAGAGGGAATTTCACCAGGAACTAATTGCATACAAATAACACTGGCTGAAATTCCCTTTTCTCAACAACTGTTAAAGTTACAGGAGCCTTGACCTGGATTTTATCTGGTCAGCCTATAATAATAATAATAATAATAATAATAATAATAATAATAATGGTTGGCTATGAAGATAAGTCAAAACTGTTGGGTTTTGAGAGGTAGGAGTCATAAATAATTTTCTAAGTGTTGATATTTCTGTGTTCTTTGCTGCATTTAGTTCTTAGACTTTCATCTCTCTCTCTCTCTCTCTCTCAATAGATAGATAGATAGATAGATAGATAGATTTTTAATATACTAATGAGACAAAATATTTCAATTGTTTCAGATCAGGCAATTAGCTTTAACTCCAAGGTACAAATGTAGGAATCACATTTAATATTGTTACTATATGTGTCCAATTTTCTCCTCCCCCTTTCTCTGTCCCTCCCCTCCTCTCTTTTGTTCCATCTTCCTCTCTCTCTCTCTCTCCCTCTCTCCTCACCCCTAAATACAAAACAAAAAACACATCCTGTAAACAAAACAACATAAAAAAACCCCAGTTGCTATTTTTAAATGCCTATGTTTGGGTCATGACCCAGCAGTTGACAATCAGTGTAATACTAGGCATGGCTGGATCAGTCTATTTCTGCCTGCCTGTGTGTTTATTCATAATTCACTTCTGTCTCATTTCCATATCAATCTGCAATTTTAAAACAAGCATGAAAATTTGCAGTATTTTGTAAACTCCACCCCCTGCAAAACATTCATTTTTGTACACATTTTATCTTAAAATAGGCAATCTTGTATACATTCTAAAATATATATTTTCATATGTATTTTGATAAGTCTTTTTGAGCTGAAGGCTGAATCACAACACTCAGAGAAGTACAGCAACAAGGGATAACCATTTTCTGTGTTTTAGTCTGGGAAGTGTGAATCTTGCACTTAAAAATGAGGATTGAACAACATCCTCAAGCATGCCTACATAAATACAGATGATGATGAGGTGTCCTGTTTTAGAGGTTTATATTTAAATTTATTGTTATATTGTTCCATTTGTTTGATCCCATGAGCTATGGAAGTACGGGATATAAGTTAAAAAAATGAAATTAGTACATCTCTATGCCTGGGAGCATTCTACTAGGGCTGGTCACTTGCTCTTTTGCATAACAGATAGGGGCAATAGTTCTGCCTCTACATTCCAAGGCATAGCGTTGGCATATTATGTGCCATATTAATATTTTTCCAGGGTCTATTGATGCCAAAGCACCGATTTGCAAATGGGAGGAACGCCATTCAGGCTCATCCAAATTTATGAGGCCGCAATAATTTTGACTTATCCTCTCTTGGAATTCCTTCAGTCTCTCTGTATCAGGGGTGGGAAATGGGTGGCCCTCCAGATGTTATTGGACTGCAATTCCCGTCAGCCCTAGCCAAAATAGACAAAGGTGCAGGATGATGGGAGTTGCAGTCCAACAATATACGTAGGAGACACGTTTCCCACTCCTGCTCTATATCTTTGTAGGGGGTAAAGCATTACCTTCTGTCTCCACTGAGTTGTCTTTCTTTACTTTAATTTTTTTTTTAAAAAAAAGGAGAAAGCTTTTTTAAAAACAGAATAGTTATAAAAATAAACATCGAGTTAATATTTTAGATCTATGGGTGTTATGCGCTAAAAATACAATAATGAGCATCTGTAGGATGATCGATTCAGCCCACTTGTGACAAACACCTTCATAATTCATTCCGGTCTGAAGCAGTCTTTGAGTTATGAGATGTGTCGTTCACTCATGGGATAAATTACGCAGTCCTCGGATAACCATTATGTATCTGGAAATGTCTGTTGTTCCTCATTGTAGCTTTGGGGAACAGTCAGAGGCCGTACTTTTCTACTGCTTTAGTTGAATGTGCTTGTCTGATGTTTATTGTACAGTGCTTATTACACAGGAGAAATACCATATAGCAGGGAACAAAATTTACATGGTAACTTGATTGCACTGCTCAGCAGCGGGCTTTTCGTTTCATTTTTTTAAAAGCATCTCTCTTAAAATGAAAGATTTTGAACTAGATTTAATCTTTCTTTTCTTTTTCTTCTTCTTCTGGCAACGCTTCATGTCCAAAGAACTGGCGTTTAATCTCTGTTTAACTGAAATTTAGTCAGCAGTGTTGACACCTCTACATTTGAACACTGGGATTTCTTTGTGGGATGCAATCCCTTTCACTCTACTTAATATCCCATCTTGGTCTCTAAGGGAAAATAATTGAGTTTAGGCTAGTTTTAAATAGCGATAAGGACAGCGAACACAGATGGGTATTTCATTGATTAACACTAACACTGGCCTAAGGCCTCGGTGTCAGGCATTAGATTAGGACATTATGGAGAGAATGACAGAGTTTTGGCACTTTCTTCCTCCTCAATAACATTCTTTCACATATTAGGTTTATCCCACCCTAGGTAGCTACTTTATCATGCAGAAGGCCTTAATCCACTGATGTGACTCTATGTGCTCTCACTTTGATGCTGGCTCTGTTTACAAGAGTAATGCAGCCAGTGTCAGACAAAGTACTCGTGACAAGAACAACTGAATAAGGCTTTTAGATGCACAGTGGCTTGACCTAAAAGAAAAAAGAAAATGAAGATGAAGAAGGAGAAGAAGAAGAAGGGTGGGGGGAAACCTGAAGCTTTTTGAAATGAAGTTATGTTGTTTGCATCATGAAGAAACAGACATGAGTTTGTTCATCAAGAAGATTCAACTTTACTGATCTTCTTGTACGGCACTTTATCTTTTTCTTCACCTTTGACCTTCCTTTCAGTGCCTCCTCAAGGCATTGCGAACGTAAGCCTTGTGGTGTTCTTTTAGAAGTAGGATTGCTGGTATCCCCTCCGGTGAATTTAAGCAGCTGTTGAAGTCAGCGACAAGGTTGGATTCAGAATTGGCCGGCTGGCTGGGAAAGAGATTATGGGTCAGTCCACGGTGCTGGAAGACAAAAGATTCAAGCCATTCAGGATTTTTGGGATATCCGAAAAAGATTTCATGATATTTGTAAAGATCTAACAGTGTATTGCAGGTTTCATGTGGCCTTAACAGCTTATAGCAAGTAAAACTCTAGGCAGCCAGTAAATGGTGTTTTCATAGCTATGCTGGATTCCACCCCACCCCCTCCAATATCTTTTCGGACAATGTAATTCCTTAAAATTGTGCAGCTGACTGAGAGGTGGCATCTGGCCCCCACAGAAATGACACATAGCTTCAGAGCCAGAACTCGATTTAAAATCTACTTTCTATGCAAAAATGTGGATAAGAAAAATGATGCCCTTTCCTAGGGGTTAAGGTTTAATGTGCAGAATGTACTAGTTTTTTGTTACCGACAATATTCTACATGGATAGCTTTTTAAAAAGCCAGAATAGTCCATCTTGAATCTTGGTTTCAGTTTCCATTAAAACCAAATCCCTACATGTCTGGGCTGCATTCCTACTTGTCTACAGTTATTCATGATTGTCTATTGATATCAATAGAATATTGCAGAATGTATCTGATTATAAGAGTAAAAACCTAATAATTAAGGATGATTATTGGTGAGAATACCAGTGCAATCTATATAAGGAGTTTCATGTACTACAGCTTTGGTATGTTCGGGCAAAATGAGAAATACAGGAAATCAATGCCAGCTCAAAGAAAGCGTGCTGTGTGAAGGATCTGCATGCCTGCCATGCTAGGGTGGCCACCAGATGAAAAAGAGGCCCCTGTATCATTGATAGCAACCTTGGGGCTGGCTTAAGGTAGTCATTCTTTGAGACTGAGAGAAATAGCTCAAGATGCCAAAAGGAGAGTGAAACTGCCTTCGAGTCTTTCCTGGCTAAAGGGGAAATTTGAACAAACTAGTGTAGCAGATTCAAAGTTATAATCATCTTTGCACAGCCAAAGTTGTAGTGAAGGGTGTGTGGGCAGCTTCTAAATACCACCCATGTCACTTTGGGGTTTGCTGATTAAAGGTCAACATAACACATTTAATTCCAGCAAATCCGAAGACGTTGGTGTGCCATTTTTTAAAAATTGTTTCTGCACTGTTCAGCTCCAGCATATTTAATTTATTCTCCTGCACATACCCAGCTGTATGCATGTGTGATTCACGAATCTTGATTGAATATAAACCAAGAGGGTATATAGAGTAGGCTGACCAGATAAAATCCAGGTCAGGGCTCATGTAACTTTAACAGTTGTAGAGAAAAGGGAATTTCAGCCAGTGTCATTTGTATGCAATTAGTCCCTGGTGAAATTCCCTCTTTATCACAACAGTTAAAGTTGCAGGCACTGTACTAGAGTGACCATATACAAAAGAAGGCAGGGCCTCTGCAACTTCAACAGTTGTGATGAAGAGGGAATTTCACCAGGAACTAATTGCATACAAATGACACTGCCTGAAATTTGCTTTTCTCTACAGCTGTTAAAGTTACATGAGCCCTGTCCTCCTTTTCATATGGTCAGCCTAATAAAGAGGGTTGCAGGAAATGGGTATTCTTTCAAGTGGAGTATGGGCCAGGTCCTGCAAAGCAATGAAGAATCCTGGTCTTCCCTGGGCCCGGTGGATGGCACCACCCCTATGGAATGACTTAGCCTCAGCATTCTATATGGTGGTTTTAGATATTTGGCCCGAACTTGGTTATTTAGGAAGGCCTTCAGCTAAAAACATTTATTTCCTCACTGTGAATATACGTTAAGGCTGCTCCCTTTTGTCAGCGCCTTTTTGTTTTTAGGCAGCTTTATAACTTGCTGCTTTTGTTGATTTTAGACATTTGTTTTGTTTTTATGATGATGGTTCCTTCTGTAGTGTATCTTATGGATTTGATTTTATTGTAAGTGTATTTCACTGCTGTAAGCCTTTTGAGGTTTGTTTTTTTAAAAGGCGGCGGGTGAGTGGGGAGGAAGCAGAATGTTGAACTTTTAGCAGGTTTCAGTCTTCAGACTACCAGGTTGTACCATTACATTGTGTACCACCCTAAGCTCTCTTGGAAGGAAGGGCGGGATATAAGTAAGTAAGTAAGTAAGTAAGTACGTAAGTAAGTAAGTAAATAAACAAACAATCCTTTCTTTTGATTTTACTGTGCAACAGGTTTGACTTGTTGTAATTGTTTGTTGTAATTGATGCTCCTTATTATTTTGTTTTTAAAAATTCCTCACATTCTTCATAATTTGGCTTGAAATGTGGCTAGAAGATGTGTGACTAAGATCTACTGGACAACTTTGAAGAAAAGGAGTCTTATACGTACCTAGGAGGCATTATTTTTCTCATTCCTCTCATGCAACCTGATGAGCTCAGGGTTTGGGATATTCTGTTCTGTACCTCTGCCAAGGAATAAAGGTGAGGTTGCTAAAAGTGCAAAAGGAGTTTGCTAGCCTTTGAGTGGTGGTGGGTCTTCATGATGACTAGAAAAGAGTAATCTCAGGCTGGTTAAAAGCTTGTTCATGCCAGTTTGGAGAGCAATAAGACTCACCTGGATCTAGGCATGGATGGGGAATATGTGGCCCTCCAGATGTTGTTGGATGGCAACCATTGACTAGGGCTACTAGGACTTGCAGTCCACCAACATTTGAAGAGTCACATAATCCCCCATCTCTGATCTAGAGTTTCAAAAGGTCATGCAACACCTCCTGGTTCAGGAGATGAGATGGGCTAGAGCAGTTTCTTAATTGATTTAATTTCTCTAGAATACTCAGGATGACATATTGTTTCCATTTAAATACCATTCAGTGCCTAAGCCATGGCTGTCAGCCAGAAGAGAGAGATTTAGGGGAGCGGTATACATATATGCTACACTTGACATCCCCCTAATTTTTGGTGTTCCAGTCTGCCCTAGAGCCCCATGAGGAAGGGATTTGGAGAGATGGTACTAATCCTTACTGCCATTGCTTTGGAGTGGAAATAGCAGGAAGCAGCCTCATCCAAGAGCCTCAAAGATGTTGTCCCTCTATGTTGGGAACATTGGTTGTGTTATGATTCTAGAAAATAACCCTATCACCGACCCGGAGAGCAATTCAAAAACAAATATGATAGAGGAATTCTGCACAAATACAAGTTCATGCAAGTTGGCATGGCCCATATTAAATAGAGGTGCTGCAATTTTGACCAGTTGGAAATCATACACATTGAAACATCAGAAATAAGAGATTGCGGCCAACGTTAGTTCTACTTAAGCCCCATTCAGTTGTTATTTAAATATGTTGTTTAAAAACATGAGGAGGGGGAGTGCACTAGCCCCACCCCTTCTGTTGTCACTCTCATCATGCTGAAAGTGTGAAGGGTGGCTTTGTGAAGAGGACAGCTACATAGGAAGTGTTCTGGGTCTCATGGAGAGCCCCTCAAATACAGGAGGTTCTCTTCTTCACAAAGTCACCCTCCACAGGTTCAACATGATAAGACCTAGACCTTTATCACATGGGCGGTTTGATCCAAACCCGCCGCGACTTTGATCCGATTCTTTCACATGATGTCGTCCCCCTCACGCTGCTCTCACACCCTGAGTGCTCCTTTTTTCCTTCCTTTTTCGAAATATCCCTGAACGGGGATTGTCCGTTTTCTCCCCTCCTCCGCAAACTTAGCTGAGGTATCGGAGCAAAACCGACCACGTGTGATCAAACACTCACATAGGAAATGGAGGGGGAACCTGCATTAGCAAAACAGGTAGGTGTGATAAAGGCTCTACAATGGAAGGGGTGGGGCTAGCAACATGCTTTCATAATGACTGAATAGGGCTTTAGAGCAATCCCAATTGATTCCCTCATGATACAGAAATTATTACAACTAGCATACAATGTGTTTAGACAGGTTGATTGTTAATGTTTTGATAACAGTAGCAGTTTTACTAAATCTGAATTGGCACATGTAACGCAAAGTTCCTGTACAGGTTCCAAGCCATCCTGCTTCACTTCACTATTCAGCACACCCATCAACAGCCTGTCCCATTGAAATGCATGGAACAACTCAGACTAACATTGTATTCAACCCATGGCATATAACCACAGCAAGGAACCAAACTTTCAGGTCTTTATTTATATTTATTTTATTTTATTTATTACATTTGTATACCACCCCATAACCGAAGCTCTCTGGGCAGTTTACATAGGATTAAAAAATTAAAAACAATATACAAAAAATTAAAACAGCAAAAACATACAACATACACACAATACACACATACATTTAAAACCACCGCAACAACCCAAAAAGCTACAAAAACAAAAACAAACCCAGGCTCCTCAGATATTGCCAAATGCCTGAGAGAAGAGGAAAGTCTTGACCTGGCTCTGAAAAGATAACAATGTTGGCGCCAGGTGGGCCTCATCAGGGAGATCGTTCCACAATCTTTTTGCAACATGGCTGAACTTCATCAGCAAATTCACGCCTGTTTTTAATCGGAACTCCAAGTAGTCTTAGTAAATGATTACATTTAAAAGTTTTAATATTACTCTCTAAAAGACGTGTTCCCTGACATCAATAACAAAATTAGCACAAATGTAAGGGGAAAAACAGGGTACTTGATTGACATGTATTAAGTAGTGAGTTTTTTTATATGAGTTTAATATATATTGGGGGAAAGTTACAGAGCAAAAAATGGCTGCAATCCTACATATACTAATGGAAATTAGGGATGTGCATGCCCAAAAATATCGTATTTTATTGTAACTGGAATTTCAGACCCCAAAAATTATCATCTCCAATAATATCGTAGGTTAATCGTATCGTCTTCACGATAATTATTGAAAATCCGATATTTAATTTGCAGCCCCATTGTGTCTTATAGAGCTGAATTATTTAGAAAAAATGGTGCATTCATTCGGACCTGTCAAAAAGTTGCATGAACATTAATAAATTCATATAAAATTGAGGGTTGGAGGGATCGATCTCAAATTTCATACACATGTCTAGCACATGTTGCTACACATATGTGCCAAATTTCAGATCAATCCCTCCACCCCTGTATTTTATATGAATTTTTTAAAGATCGTGCAACTTTTTGACAGGTCTGAATGAATGCATGTGGCGAGCTGTCATTCTGACCTGTCAGAATTTAAATGATTTTTAATAAATTCATATAAAATTGAGGGTTGGAGGGATCTGTCTCAAATTTCATACACATACTTAGGCATACCCCATAAGCACTGTGACCAAGTTTCAAGCCTCTAATTTTTAAAATACAGAAGTTATACGTTTATTTATATGGCAGTCCAATAATCCAATTTAATCGGGCTGAAAATTTTCGGATTGGATATTTATCGGTGGTTTTTCTACCATATTGTTATCTTTAATCAGATGTCCAATAACGACCTTATTGTATCGTTATCAGACATTTTAACGATACAATACACATCCCTAATGGAAATGGAGGACCAGCCTGATGGAATGGTTTGAGAATTGGACTGACAGTTCCTTAATCTGATCATATGTGCCTGTATAATTTGGACAAATTGGAGAACAATGTATCTGCATCTAAAAGTAGAAGAGCAATTTTGAAATTATAGGTTGCGTACAGATGTTTTTGATACATTCCCATTTCCACATTAAGCTCTAGAAAATCTCTGAGGCCAATGTGGTGCTGGCCAGCTAAATTCTCTGCAAGGGTACAATTTCACAAGCCCCTTTTTTGATGCAATTTGGCAATTGGCAGATGTTCTCTATATCGGGGGATAAGCCAGGACTATGACTTAGGCCACTTGCAAAGGGTGTGGGACGCTCCCCTGTGGGTATCTTTAAAAGGCCATAAGCTTGAGTAGCAAAAATGAAAAGGTCCAGGGCTGGTGTTAATTACTCAGAAACCACACAGAAAGCGCTCACTGTCACGGAGTTGAGAGGTTGTGCATCCCTTCTTCCACAGATAAAAGACCTGGTATGAAAACATTTTGCAGTGGACAATGAAGCTGAGATTAGCATAATCTTTTGCGGTATCCCCAGTAAGCTATCCAAGAGGGAGCTGCTTTTTTCTCATTGCTTCCCTGCCCCCCTCCTCTCTAATATCTGGATGTAAGGAACGGCATTGTAAGAATAGACTTTGTCCTGTTTGAAGCCTAACTGTTGTGTTTTCCCGCCTTCATCTGATCATCCCAGTTGCTAGTATGCTACTTTTCAGATTGTCAACAATGGAGAGAAAATGAAGTGTCAGTTCATTGAGAGAACCTTATCCTTCCTATTTATTTTTCTTAATCCAGTTTTATCAGATCCCTCTCATCTCCATCTATTATTTATTCTAAGGGGTTGGCAGGCAAGAATTCTTGTTCTTTGCAGGCTTTTGTGAATCTCGAGATTCATTCGGACACATTTTTAAAAAACACCCATGTTTCTGGCCCTCCTGATTGCAGAGATAAATTTGAATATGTGAAGGCCGTCAATTGCCCACTGTGTTCTTCTCACTGTCTTCTCCCTTAAGGTCATCCCTAATCGCTGAAATTATCTGGAGAGGTTTTGCTTCATATTTTTCTTCTTACTGTGGTTAAACAAATACAGACAAGGCGCAAAACAGCATTTTCTCTCTGGCACCCACACTTTGGGACCCCTCAGGTGAGTAGAGTGGTTCCTTCTTCATAGAGTTTCCACTTCCTGTCTGTAGAGATGTAGGAACATAGGAAGCTGTCAGACCACTGGTTCATCTCACTCAGGCCTATCTACACTGCTGTCTGTAGTTCCAGACAGCACCTTTTCCCAGCCCTATCTGAGGATGCTAGGGATTAAATTTGGGACCCTTTGCATGCAAGGCAAATACTCTACCACTGAACTCTGGCCTTTCCCACATTTGCTGAGCATGCTGGTTCTGGGCTTTGTTTGATGCACCCTGTAGTTGGTTCTTTCATATAATCCATTGTTTGAGAGCAACCTGCTGCCTTCCAGATGCTTTGAATTGCAGCTCCCATAATTCCCAGCCAGCATGGCCTTTGGCAAAGACATGAGTGCAATAGCGCTCTCCCACCTCTGTATACCAGTTGCTCGGGCATATGAGCAGGAGGCTGCTATTGCATTCATGTACTGCTTTTGGGCTTCCCATAGGGATTTGGTTGGCCACTGTGGGAACTGAATGCTGGACTAGATAGGCCTTTGGTCTGATCCAATAGGTATCTTCTTATGTTCTCATGGTCTTAATTAGAAGGGGCTGGTCTACACATAATGTAGCAAATCCATTAGCTAAGGGAGCAGGAGCGGGCCATAAACACCTCTCCTTTCCAGTGTGAATACACCCCCTATCCCTTTTTTGCAGGCCTAAACAAGGCTTGAGAGTTGAGTCTATACTGCCATTATGCATGGTTAATGGTAATCAGGCATGTCCAACAAGGCTTTGAAGCCAAGGTATGAAGCTCAATTCAGGGACCTAGCTAACAGAAATGGAAGCAACTCTCTAGAAGGGCTTCAGGTCTTCAAACCAAGGATGGACAGCCATGTGTCAGGGATGCTCTAGCTCTGGATTCTCTGAATCAAGCACTAGGTTGGGCTAGATAGCCAAGAACTGCTAACCACTGCTTCCTATGATGGCCTGTATAACTGCAGTCTCTCAAGAACTTCTGATCTCTGCCCTCATGTGGAGAGCTGTTCAATCACAGCCTCTCTGAAAAGTTCATTCAGGCTGGCCATTGGCTCCTTCCCAAGAGAAAGGAGTATGAAGCTTCCTGCATCACTGGTTGTTTGCTTGAACAACAAGTTCTGGTGTATCTCTGAACTTCTAGGGCTCTATCACACCTACTTTTTTTCCTGGTATGCGCCTGAGATTTTGACCTCCATTTCATTAGCTCAGCACACGCTGGTCCCTTTCATAATTGCTGCTGTTGTTTGCTCTCTTGCTATTGCACCCGCCCCACTCAGCCCCTTCTTTTCCCCCCTCCAGTTCATTGGTTCTTGTTGGGTGACGGACGTAGTTGCCCTCCCACTCCCTTGCTCTGGTTTTGTTGTCTAGGTTTTACCGATTCAGCATTTAATCAGCTGGGCGCTGTTTCTGCGGGCAATGAGGGTGGGCTTGGAGCAGCAAAAGTCCGTTTGACCAGCTCAGCACAAGTCCATTTGTTCGACCGACAGACTCAGCAAGCTGGGAGGAGAACCGCCCCATCCTCTTCTTTAGTGAGCAGGACTACCCCCAACAAAAGCAACATAGTGTGAGGATGACAATACACGGGACGGTATTGTCATCCATGGAGAAAATAAATAGCTCTTTTACCGCCCTAGAAAAAGATGGAAATGGAGGAGAAGAGGTGAGGTGACTGCAGGATAGGCACAACGTCATGTGAGTATTGTGTTTCAAAGTGGCAAACCAGGCAGGACAAGAGTGCAATAAAATGCTGGTGTGATGGAGCCCCTAGTCACTCTCCGCTCCTGATTCGTGGATTGTTCTCTGGTCCTGCCTCTAGTTTTGTTCTCTGCTCCTGGTTGCCCTTCAGTCTTGAATCCTATCTTGTTGACCAGTCCTGCCTTCTCGCTCATTCTCTGATCTTGATTACTCGGGAACCTGGACTCCTGACTTTGATTCCTGTCTCACTACAGGCTTCTGCCCACAGCCTGTCCTGACACAAATGGACTGCAAGCCTCCCTCAAACTCTATAATTCTATGGTCAATCCTTATTAAGATCATTCATGTTTAAAGCTTGCGATAACACGAGATTGAATCCAATGTTAGTATTACTTAGAGAAGACCCATTGAAATGAACTGTACTTAAGTCAGTCATGAACTGTAAAGTCCCATTCATTTCAGTGGCCTTCTCTAAGTAGAACTAACATTGAATTCAACCCATTAGTGTTAACCATAATTAAGATTGGTGCAAATAGGCAGAGGGAATTTTGTACCAGATAGGTAGGCTGACCAGATAAAATCCAGGTCAGGGCTCATGTAACTTTAACAGTTGTAGAGAAAAGGGAATTTCAGCCAGTGTCATTTGTATGCAATTAGTTCCTGGTGAAATTCCCTCTTCATCACAACAGTTAAAGTCGCAGGGGCCCTGCCTTCTTTTGTATATGGTCACTCTAGTATAGTGCCTGCACCTTTAACTGTTGTGATGAAGAGGGAATTTCACCAGGAACTAATTGCATACAAATGACACTGGCTGAAATTCCCTTTTCTCTACAACTGTTAAAGTTACATGAGCCCTGACCTGGATTTTATCTGGTCAGCCTACAGATAGGTGAGAGGCTGGAGAGTGTGTATGTGTGTGATCCCATGGTCCATCCCTTAACCACTCTGATGGACCTCATTACATTTGCACCAGCCACACAGACAAACAAAAGCCTTGGACTAGGTTCTAAGTGAATACAGTTTTCAGCCATTTCTGCTACCACAGCAACACTTTTCCCAGCCACCGCAGCAATCACGGAATGACCCGATATGAAAACATCTCTAACATCTGGAAATATCGCATCACAAAACCATGAAACTGTGAGCCTGGGGGTGGTTTCGTGGAGAGAAAGCTGCTCACATGTAGAGGGAAAGGAGAGTGACAATTGGCCCTAGGTCAAAAGGGTAAAAGCTCTGTAAAACAATTCAAAGGGGTGAAACAACAACCAAACACCCCCTGCTCCTTGCTGGTATCTGTTCTATATTTATAGTTTCTGAATAGCCACTTGATTAACATTCTAAAACAAGCTCTCTCCTTTTTTCAGGTACTCAGGCAGGCTGAAAATAGTTGTCCGGCTATATCACCTCCAAAGAATCTGGATATTTAGATGTAGCATTGTTATTATTTAAATCAGGTGAGCGTAGCCACATTCATGGTGCAGTTTAATGTGACTGTCTCTGTGTCTGGGCTGACACCGTAGCTAATGCTCTAGTTTGTTAGGCACTTTGATCCTGAGTGGCCTGTTTTAAGTCTTGCTACTCCTAGTTAAGTTAGCACTTTGTTACCGTAGGGATAACCGGAGGATTCTGAAAGTTGGACAGCACCCTTCCCAAGATCAAAATATAAAAATAGGTCTGGGGTCAGGGAACTGTATAGACCCCCAGAAGCTTTTCAGTTTTACAGCTGGAGATTGTCTCTTATGTATATACGAATCGTCATTAGGATTCTGACAAAGAAGTGCACAATGTGATTGCTGCAGGGCAGGCTCTTTGAACCTGATTTATATATATATATATATATATATATATATATGCAATCCACTCCTGGCTGGCTGAGAGAGGACAAGGCAAGTTCAAGGAAGGCATTAAAATCGTTTAAAAGTATTTTTAAAGAGTGTTTTTAACTCTATAGTTGTGTTTTATTTGCTGCGTTTTTCTTGTAATGGTGATTATTTTGATGTACTTTTGTTTCTCTTGTAAGCTGCCCAGAGAACCTGTATTATAGTAAACCGCCCAGAGAGCTTCGGCTATGGGGTGGTATATAAATGGAATAAAATAAATAAATAAATAAATAAATAAATTATAGTGCGGCTAATAAATGCCATGCATATATTTATAAATAAATAAATAAATATCATAAATTGATTGAAGGTGGCTGATGTGTTGGGATGAATTGTTTGGGAAGACCTTTAGGAGTAGGAAAGTGGTACACAGAATGGGGGACTGCTGACCAACTACAGATATATATTCTTTTCATTCTAATGTATTTTTCTTTTATTTTGAGTGTTTCTATACTGCCTTTAAAAGCCATACAACTCTCTCAAAGCAATTCACATGACAAAGCCAGGTTGATTGCAGGGACCAGAAAGTCTGAACATAAAACACCAATTCTGGCTAGCTTGCACTGGTTGCCTGTATGTCTCCAAGCCGAATTAAAGCTGCTGATTTTGACCTATAAAGCCTGACATGACTCAGGACCAAACTATCTGATGGAGCAGTGCTCCTGGTATGAACCTACCCATACATTATGATCATCATCTGAGACCTCTTCCAGGTTCTTCCTCTGAGAACAGTTTGGAGGATGGGAACAAGGGAGACGGCTTTCTCAGTGGTGGCCCCCTGTCTGTGCAATACTCTCCCCACTAAGATCTGCTTGGTGCCAACACTGCCATCCCTACAGGTTAAGACTTTCTACTACTATCAGCCATTTGACAGCATATGATAAGGTTTGAAAGGTCCTGGGAGTTTTTTGTTGTCATTGAATATTTTAAATTGTTTTTATATTTTAGTTTTTATAATTTCTTTTTATATTATGTTTTATATTGTATCTTAAAGATTTTAATGTTTTGTAATCCACCTAGAAAACTTTGGGTATTGTGCAGTATATTATTATCATCATCATCATCATCATCATCATCATCATCATCTAATAAAATAAAATTCACAAAAATATACCATCTAAAACAAACAATGATCATCATCAGCCAAGTGTTTTATAGCACGCTCATTACTGGCCAGTCATGGACATTCACAGGTCCTGTCACAAAAAAGACCCAGAAATTCCATTTTTTTTGGCTGTATTGAAACTTGCCGCCATTCCTGCTGTGTGCAGGAGAAGCAGCATGATAAAAATACCCACTAAATGGGCCATGTGGTCATTTTCTATGTGAAGAAAGAGGAAGCTGCTCATCCCAGTTGTGGGACAGAAGCAGGAGGCAAAGTGATGGTAGGGAAATGTGATTTCCCCTGTCTGATGATCCTCAATAAATCATTCTCATTTTAAAAACCTGGGCCAGATTCATATTAACTAGTTAAAACAGATGTGAACAGCGATGTCTTAAAATCCACTTAAAAGCCCACGAAGAGGGGGCCAAGTGAATGTCTTGTGAGAAGGAGTTCTTGGGGCATGGATCTTGGTGTTGGACCGTAGAACAGATTCTCAGTGACCAGGTAGTCTTAATGGCCAGGTAGTGGTCCTTCAAATGACCTAATCTCAAGCCATTTAGGGCTTTAAGGTAATGACCAACGTTTTGAATTGGGTCCACTCTTTTGGCAATTTATTAGTGGCCACACTACGGGTAGAACTGTCTGGAGGGGACATTTTGAGACCTAAATCCATGCTACTGGGCAAAGCTGGCCACTGCTACAATTTTACGCCTAAAAATGTTATTGAAGCGTGTGTAAGCAAGAAGAGGCTGTCATTGGGTCTCTCGTGAAGGCACGAGGAAACAATGTCATTTGTACTGGTTGCAAAAATATGCCCCGGCCTAATGCAAGTGGACAGGTTCAACGCTACCTCAAATTAATTTGCCTCGTCAGTGGTCTGCAGCATTTGCCCACTTGCAAGCACTGTGGACACCTTATCCTCTGCTCCACTGCCAGCTGACACAAAAAATTGAATCAGCTCCTCACTATATCTAAGTTGTTGTCAGATATCGGATACAAAAATAAATGTGCTTCCCCCATTGTGTTTTAGCTATCATGTCAGGTTATGTCAGCTCTCTGCAATCATGTTCTGGCTGATTGTGTCTTTTGGAGACAAACATGAGCTGCCTGTAATTTATGCTCATATTAATGGAAGATGGAGCCAGCTCTAGGCAGGTGAGCAGAACTCCTCTTAGACATTATTCAGCACAAACCGACTCACGGCCTACGCGCCGTTGGATTTACATAATTGTTTAAGCCATTGAACAGAATGGTTACATTTAATTACACCTTATTGTGGGAGATTTATTGCAATATTTGATTATATCTGAGAGAGTGTTAACTGAGGTACAAATAGCTGGACCTGCTGAGAAATAGGGAAAGGGCTGCCGTAGAGCTCATTATATCCTGACTAAATAAAAACAATTATTTTCTCCCTTCTGATGCAGCTCATAAGAAGGTGCATTTAAAGGGTCAGAAATAATGAAGAGTCAAACCTTGGTAAAGAATACAATACTGGAGAATAAAGATTAACGTCATGCAATGTAAGGATAGTAAGAAGGGAAAAATACCCTAAACATGAAGCATGCCATATAGGAGGTAAGGTGAAATTTTGTTTGCATGTGTATGCTCAGATATCTGAGTTTAATAGATCATTTTTTTCCAGATCTATGTTTTGTTTTTTAGATGAGCTACCATTTAAAGATATTAAGGGTGCAATCCAGCAAAAAGATTTTTTTTAAAGATATGCACAACATGAGGCTGATGTAGAAAATGACTTCTTCTCCTTCTCTCCCATGTAATGCTTTGGACTCCTTCCCTGATCTCTTCATGTCATCACTTTATGAGTGTTCCTCCCTCTGCTATCAGCAGTCAGTGGTGTGGAACAAGGGCAGGAAAACTCACTTGATCATGTTCTCATGACATGGGTAAATTAGGGTGACCAGATAAAATCCAGGTCAGGGCTCATGTAACTTTAACAGTTGTAGAGAAAAGGGAAATTCAGCCAGTGTCATTTGTATGCAATTGTATGCAATTGCACTATACTAGAGTGACCATATACAAGAAGGCAGGGCTCCTGCAACTTTAACTATTGTGATGAAGAGGGAATTTCACCAGGAACTAATTGCATACAAATGACACTGGCTAAAATTCCCTTTTCTCTACAACTGCTAAAGTTACATGAGCCCTGACCTGGATTTTATCTGGTCACCCTAGGGTAAATGATCTTTGAAAATATTACAAGGAGAAGGGAGAGCTCAATATGGGGATGGCTACTTTTGATGGCAACTCCATGTTATACATACCATGTAAATTCCAGCCTATCTGGGAAAGTTAGACAGATGCTCATCAAATCTGTTCCATTTAGTTGAGAGGAATTTGAATAAGTGCTTAATTCAATCTGAGTTGTGCCCTATATTTTGCACATGACAAATTCTTAATTTTAGATTTTATTTTTCTTAGTGCCTTTCCTATATATGTGGAAGAATGTACACTATAGGGTTGCTGTGATTATCTTCCAAATGGAAGTGGTTTCTCATATCATCCAAACAAGGGTGGCTTGTTGGGGTGGTAAGCAAACCATCCCATAACCCTACAATGGGCCATGGAGTTTTGGTGGTTTGTTAACCACCCCAACAAGTCACCCTTGCTGGGTTCTGACGTCATGAGGTTAATGAGAGAAATGAGCCAGTACGTGACCGCCATGTGTGTGGGTAATTAACAAGCCACCGTGACTTCTTAACCACCCTCATGTCGTGTGAAATGGGCTTTTGTGTGTGTCATTAATCAAATGTGCAAGCATTCAGGACTCTTTGCACCTTGCTATTGAAGTTTCTGGCCATTTACTGAGGGCTACTTCACACTTTACACAGGAGACATATACCATGTCTAGGTCTGTGCATGGCAGTTGACTAATAAAGCTCCTTTATTGCCTGGCAAAGTTTGGTCTTACCTAGCCCCCACCCCACCCTGATTTGCCTCAGAGGCTGATTTGGAAGCTCCAAGTCTACTCAGGGAGTCTCAGAACTGCCCTGGCCCACTTCAGATTTGGTTCCAAATCTGAAGTGGATTGGCTGTTGCAGTTTCCCAGGCAGCCACAGATGCCCAGGAAAGCCTGGTGCAATGCCAACTGGGAGTCCACAGGACTCCCCTTCCTTACCACTCGCCCCTGGCACTGGTGAGCCGCTTGTCCTCCAGGAGAGCCACCATCTTTAGAAAGATGATGCCTCTGGCCTGGTGTTGATCTATTGTTGCAACTGCAACTGCTCTGCCCCTGCACTCTAGGTCAGGTTATGCTCTCCCAAGCACCTAAGCTTAACAAGGCCTGCACAGATCTCCCACCATTGCAGATCTCCTCTGCTACAAAACAGTACAGTGGCCCTAGTTCAATCTATCACTTTAGGCATTCCTAGTCAGAGTATAATCAACCAGCCAGGAGGGAGAGTATTCTAGCTCTGCCCCCTTCACTGTCATGTTTGTCAGCCTTTACACATGGAGGGTGATTTTGTGTATCCTTGGGAGCTCTCCGTGCCATTTGGAATGTGGGAAAATCTGTGTTCTGGATCACGTGGAGCTTCATAAAGTTGCCCTCCACTTGTAGAGTGCTTCCCTTCCTAGCATTTTTATTTTTCTTGGATTGAGAATGCCTGAAGAAGACTTTTGTGTCTGCCACTTTATTTCTGGGTGGGGCTTACAAACTTTGTAACTCATTCCTAAACATAACTCAGTTGGACAGTTAGTCACCCAGGGACCAGAGACACATTCAAACCTGTATTTTATACAACAAACACCATAACCCATCGCATGGGAGTGCAAAACATGAACAGGTGACATGTTACCTACAAGATGGAAAGTTCTCAGTCTAATGGTTTGGCAAATAGTCTTCGGGCTCCATTACAACTATTTCCCTGGTTTGCCTCCGCATTTTTTACCTCCGTTTCCTAAACGCATCAAGGGCTCCATCACACACGGTCCCTTGCATGTGGGTTTTCGCTTGCTTGCTCTTCTACTCCACTCCACCCCGCCCCTTCTACTTCCTCCTCCAGTTCATTGGTTGTGGTACTCCGATGGGCATGGGCTCTTTCCCATCCTTGCTCTTGTTTTGTTATTATTTATTGATTTAAGGTTTCATCTGGGCTCCTGTTTCTGCAGGCAATGAGGTGGGGGTTGGACCACTAAAAAGGCCATTCAACTGACTAACAAGTCCCCACGACAACGTGCTGGAGGAGGAAAACTGCTCCGCCCTCCCCTTTCATCAGCAAGACTCCATTAGCACATGCCCTCACCAAAGGAAGAAGCGAGAGAGGAAAATAGTCCAGACTTTCCCCACACCAAAATAAAATGCAAAAAGGGGGGAAGGGGCATGATGAGTGCAGGACAGGGATGACATCATGTGAGTACTGCGCTGCAAAACCACATACCAGGCATGGCGAGTGTGCAATAAATCACTGGTGTGATGGAGCTCTTCGAATTATGAACTGCACTTGCTGCCATCAGGAGCCACTGAATGATTCAGGATGAGAAAAGGGGGCTACATTAATTGCATAATTTATTCACGATGAATCATTCGCACAGCGCTCTGTTCCTGAAAGCCTTTCTACCCTTGAATAAAGCTGATTTGCCTGTGCTGCCTGCCTGTTGTTCTGAATGTGGTTAAAGCTTCAATTAGACTTGGCTATGTTCAAACCTGACATTCCCAGCTTCGTTCTGCATATTTGTATAGACACGAGAAGCGAATCTGTGTTTGGGTTGTATTTGTGTGTTTGAGGTGTTTTTTTGTTTTGTCTAGTTTGAAGTCAAAAGGCTGGAGAAAAAAGCAACCACCTGAATGACTAAGGACACCGACTAGAATTCTGCCCTTCAGTTTCTGTGCAACATCAAAAACATGCAAAGTTTGGTTGTATCGGAGCGTCGGCTGATAAGGCATACATTAAAGAGTAAAAAGAAAGCCAAGGAATAAGAGACCTGTCAGTCTGAATGTTATTTAAATAAGTACATAAGATAAACAGTTCAAGGAGGGTTATGTAGCTGAATTTTCAATCAGGGTATACCAAAGGCTGTCACAACAGTTTCTTCCATTAGTCAAATTTGTTGCCCAAATAGGCAGGCAAGGGAACCAATCAACCAAGTACTACTGCTGTGAAACCTGGTAGACTGCATCCAAGGCTCACATTGGGGACTCAACCAGCTTTAACATCTATTCCAGTGTATCATGATAAATAAATGCAACAGTCACTCCATCACTGACTAACTCGGCAGTTTGTTCACTGCATTAAGCCAATGTTGCAGCAGTCCATGGGTTGCTATAACAGAGTTGCTACTCTGCTTCTACTCAGACTCAGTTCGAGGGTGAATCTTACATCTTTAATTGTTATTAATCACCAATCACTGGCACATCTTAACGCACAATAGCGACAAGGAATGGCGGCAAGTTTGTGCAGGATAATCTCAATTCAATTTTTGTCCCCCAACACAGAGAGGGAGGGTATGAAATATTTCATGAAAATCATTTTGAGTGAATATTCATCTTTTTAAACAAAAACAAAACAACCAACCTCTGGTGCCTCCCCAGTTACTGTGAGGGAAGGACATGGATGCCAAAAAAAAAAAAAAAACCATGGTAAAGAGTGTGTGCATGACATTTTTCTACACTGCAGAAAATACCTTCAAAAACAGTGAGTAGTTTTAGCTCAGCCCTAATGTGTTGTAACCTAAAATGTTTTGATTGATGTCCCTGGAAGATTGTCACATTAAAAACTTGCCTGCAGTCCAAGATAATTGTTGGGAGTGCACATTTCTACCCCAAATAATTTTGCTGGAAATGCATACCCCCATCCAAAGGGACGCACATTGTTGTTGTTGTTATCATTATTATTATTATTAATATATATCCAGCCTTTTTTCCTCCAAGGAGCCCAAGATGGCATACATAATCCTCCTCCTCCCCATTTTATCCTCACAACAACAACCCTGTGAGGTAGGCTGGGTTGAGAGTCTGTGACTGGCCTAAAGTCACCCAGTGGGTTTCCATGGCTGAATGGGGACTAGAACCTGGATCTCCTGACTCCCAGTCCAACACTTTAGCCACTACACCACACTAGCACATGCTTCCAGTCTACAAACACAGTTGTTCTTTATCCATCAAGAATATAAACTAGGTGCCTGTGGGAGGCAAACAGGGATATGACTTGAGATGGTTAGAAGAGAGATAAAGTCAGAGACATGGAATTAATGTACGAGTGTTTAGATCAGAGTTAGGATTGGAATGAGAGAGAGAGAGAGAGAGAAAGAAAATGAGTTAAGGATTCAGTGAAGGTCTGTGGAGATTGTTTCAGAGAGTGTTTTTGGAATATAATGTAAAGAGAAACTCAATTGATAGAACCTTTTAAGAGTTACTTGTTTATAATTCAACAATTAATTATTGTAATTTGTACAGCTTTCTTTGTTTATGAAATTCTATGCCTTCTGATCTTGGCCACATAAGAGGAAGATCATAAAGAGAACAGCACAAAATTATAAAGTCTGTGTGTCCTTTCAGGGAGTGGACTGAGTAAAGGGTTGGGCCTGAGCCTTATAGGTCGTGGTGGTGCGAAACCCAGTGCATGGGAGAAAAGGTAGTTCTTGCTTGGGGGTAAGAAAGGCCTTCGATAAGATATATCCTCACTAGGAAAAGTGGGAACACCACAGCTAGCTGCAGGAGAGGCTTTGTAGACCTTATACTCATGGCTTAGGTATTCTTGAGCATGCTCCATGGGATCCAATCCTTAAAAATGAGTCTCTAGGATCCGCCCCTCTTCCTGTCAGTCCAACCCACCAACCCACCTGGCTTGCCAGCATAAAAGCTGCAGGTGAACTCCCCTGGGCTTTCTTTTTCTGTGTTATTTTAGAAACTTCTTGGAAAGACCCTGAAAGTGTCCAAGAAAGCTTTGAAAACCCTAATTAAGAGGTGAGCTGAAGGTAGCTTTCTCATCACTAGTCATTAAGGTAATTAGATGCAAATGAGTGCTGATCTGAGCAGTTAAGAGTTATGTTGTGTAGAAGATACAATTTTATCCTATGCATTCTTGGGGGGCGGGTCATAAATTTGCTAGAGCAAACTTTCTTTCCACTGTATGCACCAGTCCACACTCTGGGCCAAAATGGACATTACTTTAAATCTATCTAGCAGCTATGTCTTCTCTCCCCACCCACTTGTATTCTAGAGTAGACAGATCTTAAAAGTCCCTTCCCCTGTCATGCTAGGGTCCTGATCCAGACTGACTCCCCTCCCCCTACTCAAAAGTAAAGTGGGAGGAAAAAAGATGTAGTTGCTGGACACATGTGAAGTAATGTTTGCTTTTGCCCTCTGTCTTCTACATGTGTATTATAGCTACAGGAGCCCTCTGCTAATTTGCATCTGGTCACCCAATCATCATTCCTACAAGGAAAGCTAATATTCCTGACTTTTTCCTCATGTATGCTTTATTTGGAATATATTATTACACACACACACACACACACACACACGGAGGATATGGGGGAAGAGAGAAAGGGAGACATTTTCTCTGGTGCTAATGTATTTTTTTTCCCCTTGAAAATGTGTAAATAGATATGAGCAAACTGTCTAAAAGTTATTCAGCTACTCAGTGAACCATGTAATCTGTTGGCTCATACAGACAACAGATAATAGAGTGAGATATTTCCTTTACATTGCCTGGGTAGAATCTCAGCACAAAGAGTCAATTTGTGTCCTGTCAGGGCATGTTACAACACACTATATTATCACTTCAGGAACAGGCAATTTGGATAATGAATATATGATTTAGAGAGCAAAAATGAAAAGACTATTTAGCAGATTAGATACCTGTGAAGTGGAAATTTTGCATCAGAGTTTTTGTTTCGTATTTGCTTAATTTTGATTCCCTATGCCTATTTTATCAGCTACAATTTGCTTCCCTTCTTGTGCTGCTCATATTTTAGCTGTACTATGCAACACATGATATAAGTAAAGCTGTAATTCTGTCTGTCTGTCTGTCTTTTTCTTTTTTAAAGATCACCACAGATTTCTGTAAATCCTATTCCAGAATAAGATTTCCTATGTTGTTTCTGTTTTGAAGTCTCCCTCTATTTTCTTTGGACAGTGTAGTACACTGGGTAAAATATGCATCCGTCCAATAAAATCAGCTATTGCAAACCATGGTAAACTGTGGTAAAAAATCTAGCCCTTGCAGGAAGTACTTGGCAGAATAGTTGACATTCCCCTGATAAATAAATACGAGCTCATATTATTCAATATGCTTTTTAAAACAAATGTTAGATGTATACACCTCCTTTGACTAGGCAGATACCCACATTTAAAAGGTGTCACAATTTTTTAAAAAATAACAAATCCAAGGGAAGTTAGTCATGCTATAATCCAATTGAAATACATACGACAAACTACTTGTGACTAACTTACCTTCACCAAAATTTATTTCTACCAGGATTTCCAATAGCATGCTATTATTATCTCTTCACTCCTTCACATCCATACAAGAGCTGTAAATTGGGATTAATGTGAGATTTCTGATCCTGAGTCATAACCCAGAAATCAGTCTTGACAGATAATCCCATTTATAATTCATACTCTAAAAGAAAGAGGGTAGAGCATCCATTTTGCATTTGAGAGTCCCGGGTTCAGTTCCAGGTATTTCCTGCTAAAAGATTTAATGTAGGAAGGTGGGAAAGACTTAGGCTTTTGGGGGGAATGCCAGTTAAAATAGATACAGTGGGGCTATTCACACAACATGCTAACCCATATTCAGTGGTTGAGCATAGGTTGTTGTTGAAGCCTGGGTTGTTCCATGAACCATAGGTTAGTGTGTTATCTGAACCCAGGACATTTTCCACAGGAAAACCATGCAGTGTAGCTTCTTAAGCACCCAGAACAACCCAACAACAACCCATGGATTGTTAAGATGGTTTAACCATAAGTCACACTGCATGGTTAGCATGCCACCCTACAGAAAATGCCTTGGGTTCAGACATGGTTAAACAACCCACACTCAACTAGTGAGTGTGGGTTCGCTGGTTGTGCGAACCCAGTCACTACTGAACTAGATGGATCAAAGCTCTGTCTTTTTATATGTCCTCATATATTTCTCATTCAGTGGTTCCCCAAATAATTTAGTTTTTTAAAAAAAAACATTTACAGCAGTGTAGCTAGGTTGCTCTTAGTTCCATGTTGATACTCTACTAAGGCAGATTCCAACTATGTCCAAAGCTTTTTAGGAGCTTAGAAACCACACTATTCCACCCCTCTCTGTCACTGCGATCCTATACATGTCTACTCAGAAGTAAATGTCATTGCAGCCAAGGAATTGGATCCAGACTTAGTCATGCTTAGTGTAAACCTATTGAAATTGGGGTGGGGGAATTTAAGTTAGTTATGTCCGACTTGTCCCATGGATTTCAATAGGTCTACTCTGAGAGTATAGGGAGGTCATGGAATTAAGGATCTGCAAAAACCCACTGAACATTCTTGCCTGTCTTCTTGTCATTCTTTGGCTAGCCTTAAAATCCCTTGGTTAAATCTAGAACTCTCATGAAAAATATTTCTCTTCTGCCTTCCCAAAAAAATCTTCCAATGTTTCTCCTTATTTACTGCTTTAGGTGAAATTTCAGAGGCAATATAAAAAAAAGAAAAATGCTGAAGAGGTGGATACCATTCAAACAGTAGAAACCAAAGAGGTGGTAGAACAAATTCAGTAAAGCCAATTGTTCTTTCAATTTTCTTTTTTGTTTGTTTTGGCAGAAACAAGAAAACCTGCATTGTGATATAAAACACTATTTGATTTGTACTCTTCTTCCATCTCCTATCCTAGGTTGCTTAGTCCTTGTGATTGGGCTGCAGAGGCATAGGTAGAAAAGAGCATGAATACATTCTTATAAGCATTAGAACACGTATGGAAAGGAAGGGCCCCCAGTGACCTCTGTCGTCTTCTGCTGATCACTTGTGTTTGTTGTAGTAGGAAGGCAAACACAAGCATAGAAGTGTTATTGAACAGCAAGCCCTTCAAAAATTTCACCAGTCTTTGTATTCAGGTTACAGAGCAGTAGGGGGCCTCCCTTTTCAGAGAGCATACTTATGCAAGTATTAAGAACTAGCTGAGATAAGAAGTAAAGCTTAAGAGACCTTCATCATTAGCCGCTAGTGGTGGAGATTAGTGATTCTACTATGGGATTACCAATGGAAAGAGTGTGAGCGCCGACTAATTGTTCATTAATGCTTGTAAAATAAGATAGTGGTAGTCAAAACTCGCCATTGTTTGCCCCCTCAAAGTAAACCAGACATTGGATACGGTCGTCAGTAACGGTATTGATGTTTGAAAGGAATGCACTGAATGGATCAGTTTACAGTGCAAACGCTTTTGCTGGATGTACTTCAAACATTTAATTGGATGGCTGTTACCCTAATAAGAAGCATTTCACTTCAACCCACCAGTGGGACTTAGTTAACCCATCTCATGGGTGTGCTTTTAATATTGATTCATTATTCATTTCTTTATTGCACAAATTTCTATACCACTTCCCAATAAAATTATCAAAGCAATAATAATAATAATAATAATAATAATAATAATAATAATAACAATAATAATAAACAATATATAAAATAAGTTTATTGTTGAGTGCTGAGTATTTTATTATGTTTGTCTTGGTCGCACTTCAGGGAAAGGAGCAAGTCCTAAGCACGCATCTAAAGATCAAAACTTTCGATGGTGGTCTAATAGTTAATAACTGGGGTTCAACTGTCAATTGAGGGAACATATAGCGCTCAATAATAGAAAGATGAAATTTAGTGGCCTATAACGGCTTACCAACCTGTTTGGATCTGTGGGCACATTTGGGAATTTCAGAAAGTGATATGACACCACCAGAAAATGGCTTATCAGTGGATCACTTCTTTGGCATCTTCTTGTCATGTCTATGAATCTTAGGCTGCATTTTATTCAGCAAATACGTTTGTTTTGTATCGGTTGGACAGTGCAGCATCTCATTAATAAGGAATTGTCTAATTCAGCTGATTGCTGGCAGTGGAATACAGCTAATGCTTCTTTTAAACATATGTTTTGGCGATGTCCGGTAGTTGCTTCTTTTTGTGGGGAGGTTATTACACTGATAAATTTTGCACTGGATCAACATTTAATACTCACTGATGTACACATTCTTTAAAATTATTTGCCTGCTTTAGGGAAATTGACAAATAGTCAGTGTAAATGAATTCTCTGTGCCCCCTTGAAAGCTAAAAGACTGATATTATAACATTGGAAAGATAAACACTCACCACCTATAATGCAATGGATTGAGGACCTCACAACACTTTCAGAATTTGAATGGGTGGTGGCATGTAGACACCACCAATACTTTTTTGGATATTGAGTCCGCTTTTGTTGAAGCCCATGTATAATTGCTAGAAAGCTGCATGAATTTCATACAAAG
This sequence comes from Anniella stebbinsi, assembly GCA_029215795.1. Classification (NCBI taxonomy): domain Eukaryota; kingdom Metazoa; phylum Chordata; class Lepidosauria; order Squamata; family Anniellidae; genus Anniella; species Anniella stebbinsi. The sequence goes on along the minus strand of JARDYH010000004.1, from coordinate 98,607,933 downwards.
ACATGTATGTATATTTTTTAAAAACCAGGAAATAAAAAAAAATTAAAAAATGTTCCAAGTGCCCATGGCCACCACATCGGGGGCCTCTTCATGGGTGCTATTGGAGGTGCCCTCAGGTCCTATGGCACCATTGGCACCATGGTACCCATAGTGCTGTATTAGGGATCCCTGGCTTATATTGTGCTTGGGGAGCTCCACCCACGGAAAGGTTTCCTGTTCTTTGCATGAATGCATCTGGAACAGGAAATACCTGTGAGCAAGTGGGTGCATGTATCCTTCTTGTACGCCTTGAGCATATGAAAAAGACCAGGGAGAAATATCTTTAATAAGCAAGTAATTTATTTATTTATTTATTACATTTATATACCGCCCCATAGCCAAAGCTCTCTGGGCGGTTTACATAGGATTAAAACAATTAAAAACAATATACAAAAATTAAAACAGCAAAAACATACAACATACACACAATACACACATATATTTAAAACCGCTACAACAGCCCAAAAAAGCTACAAAAACAAAAACAAACCCAGGCTCCTTAGATATTGCCAAATGCCTGAGAGAAGAGGAAAGTCTTGACCTGGTGCCGAAAAGATAACAATGTTGGCGCTAGGCGGGCCTCGTCAGGGAGATCGTTCCACAATAGAATATTGAGTATTGAATAGAATATCAATGCATGGCTCTGGATAGTCTCTAAAAAGGAGGTTTACAAAATGTGAGGCCAAACACTAGCATTTTTGTGTTTGATTTTATTTATTACATTTACATCCTGCCTTTCTTTCAAGGAGCCTGGGGCAATCTACATGGTTCTTCCCATCTCAGTTGTAGTCCAGTCATTACCCCACATTCGCTCTTTATTTAAGCACAAAAGCGGACATGCCAATTGAGAACAACGCTTCGTTCACTGTGCTGAGGGCATGACCAACGGAAAGAGGGGTAGCATATTCATTTCAGGTTTTACATTCTACATTCATGCTGCCTCTAGATTGGAATCAGACCTGCATGTACAATCATGCTGAAGACTGAAACCAAAGTGTCACCACATGTTCCGATGAAGCCACTCAACTTTTTTTATGATTTATGCAAACCACAAAAGGTATTAGTCCATCTAAAATATTGCAGTGCTCTTGCATCTCTAATGTAATCCATTCCCTCCCATCCTGCCATGTATGTGCCAACAAATTCTGTAAAATACATTTTAGGAAGAGTTTCAAGGAAAAGCTTCATTGTTCTCCTACATTTTGAATTTATTCAACAATGAACAATCAATTGCAGGTATCTTATCAATTGTTCACTATTAACTATGACTGTTGGAATGTTGCCGTATACCTGCTGCGTTTTGCTGGCATCGATAGTGTGGCACCTATGGTTTGCATTGTGTGTGTGTGTGTGTTTGTCTGTGTGTCTGTGTAATATAGCGTTCAGCCTTCTCCAACCCAGTGCCCTCCAGATCTGTCAGACTACAACTCTCATCGTTCCCAGCCAGCATCAATGAAGGCCACACTGCGTGGGGATAATAGTAGTCCATCACATCTGGAGATTGGGGGAGGCTGATGTGGTGCTTTCAAGATTTTCAGCACGCTGTTGCCTTTACAAAAGAAATTCCAAGCAGCCTGTTAAAGCAGATATGCATCCAAGTACCCCTGTTTGCTAAACAGCTCTACTCTTTGTCAGAACACAAGGTGATCCACGCGCTTTTGTTTTCCCCAAGGGAGAGCGCATGCCAAATGCAAGGGCAAACTCAGTACAAAAAGAGGTGCTTTAAGCTCAAAAGAGTAAAACATCCACATCCCATGAAAAGACAGGCTGGTGTTTAAGTTAAGGTTCAGTGGCAGGTCTAATATTTTCTTTGGCTATTTGTGCAGAATTTTCATTTAGACCTTTCACTGAGCCGGAGAATTAACCAAGGAACCTGCAGATGATATATTCAGGCACAGAACAACTTGAATGGCTTTCTTACAGGAAACCACTGTCTGCTTCGAACCAAGCCCAATGCAATCCCATGGTAATTGTGGCCATTACAGCATTTGTTCCATGGCAAGGCAGGTTGATCTGGCCAGCTGTGCCCCCAGGCAGGGAAACACTTCCTCAGTTGAAACTAAGGATCTAGGGGGGATTTTGTTTGGTCCACAACTTCAAGTGAACCAACCTCATTTGGATTTCCTAGACTGATGTGTGGATCAAACACAATTGTCCTTTAGATTGCGCACTTCTCCGAATTTTGCAATGCAGCTTTCAGCTCAGAAATTATGTACAAAGGCATGTATATAAAATGTGCATCTTAGGGAACCACGTATGCAAACGTGTGTATATGTGTTCAAAAATGAACACATTGGGGAAAATTGCATGCACAATGTACGTTATGAAAATTTTTGTATAAGAATAAATGAATGTTTTCAAACAAGTTTGGTTTAATTTGCGGAGTGATACAGAAACTGAACAGAACAGGCCTATGACTGAATGTATGCAAAACTGACATGACCAGAAATAGTCTGATTCATCTGTCCCTACTTGAGGCCAGCAGAGGAAAACATGGCTTCAATGGGCTGTGGCAATACCATTAACAGGGCAATATCCACCCTCTGCCACCCCACTCCACTGTGCCATGCAAATATCCACCATTTATATAGCACCATCCATGTACATGCTGCTTTATGAAGATCAAGTCTGAGAGGCCTCTACACCAGGGGGCTTACAAACTAAAACTAGACAAAGGGAAGCAACAGGGAACTACGTGATCTGGTGGCACCAGGGGTAAACAGGGAAAGAATGTGAGAGTATTCAGCATAGTAAGGTATTGGTTGTTCCAAAGGCTTCCCAAGAAAGGGGCTGGGAGGGAGGGGCACAAAAGCATTCCAGGAGGAAGTTCCAGGTATATGGGGAACAAGGGAGGAACGGGTGGAGTGGTTTGAGGGAGTGGGAAACTTCTGGACAACTGACGATGGTAGAGCTGGATGGATGCAGGTCACAAAAAGGGATGTGTCAGGATATCAGAGAAGAAAGATGGCAGGAGGGGGACAGAATGCCATGCATGGTTGCGAAGTAGTAGAAGCAATAGTAATACTAGTTTTTGTTGTAAGGAGTTTAAAATTGATTAAAATTGTACAGGTATTTTATCCACTCATTCAATATTTTTGCTTTTGGATTGGATGTTAGGTGTTTTGTTGAAGAAATTGCATATTTTTCAGCTAGGGGAGAGCTCCCCCTCCAGTGACTCCATACGCTGATCCACCAGGCTTTGGCATACCCCAAACTCATCAGACTCTGTTCCTTGACTGGTTAAAATCTCTCTCCTGCTCTTCCTGCTGAACCATACTGGCTTTGCCCACAAATCAGGTATTTTTAGAATCACGTTGGCAACCCTGACTTTACTAGCAATGAGCCAAGTCTGGGCAGGTTGATGACACTTATGACCATACCTAAGGTGTCCAGGTGTCCAATTGTACAAAGAACAATCTTGGATTTTAAAGTTCTGGTTTAAAGATAAAGAACCACAAGAAGTGAGAACTTAAACCTACCCAACCACAGTCAGCAACAGGACAGCAGACTGAGCAGGCAGACAAGTCACCTTGTCAGTCTTCTCCACTATGGTGGGATGTATTTTATTTCTATGTAAATATAATTATTATTTCTAAATTTCCATCTATACTTATAAATCATCACATGCAAATGTGATGCAAATTAGTACCCTCTTTTGTCCTCTTTTATGGCAATGCATAGGTGGACATCCTAACCATGTCTGTGTTCCAGGTCTTGCCCAAGGTCTAGCAAAGCCTTGCCATCACCACCACCACCATGGCCAATAAAGAAGAGAGGACAATGAAGTCTCTGCTGCTTCATTGGGACAATGGCAATGGTGGTGACACCACACTGGGCCGTACTAGGTCTGGCTTAAAGAAAGTAACGCTTGATCTGGGCTGTGTTAAGTGAACAATAAAGCTCCAGTACTGCTAGACAAGATTACATTTCTGAGCAGGTGTCTCTGCATCCATTCTACCTTTCATTACAACTGTCTGACTCATAACAGGAATATTTCTCGGTGTCGCAGCTCATTAGCAACAGTCAGACTCTGACATTAGTTAAAATGTTAATATATGTGACTAGTGGTGTGAAGTCTAATTTGTGTTGTCAGATGAGTTTTATCATCCCAAACTTGTGTTTTATTTTATGTAATCAATTTGCCATATGGATATTACACTGGCAAGATGACGTTCAGGACTGACACTATAATACTTGCTTGGTTAGTATGTCATGCTGATAGTACCAAGATCCATTTTGTGGTCTGTTGCACATTACCCGCAATCCATCTACTTTTCATACTGTTGATGACATTGAGAGCTTGTCTGAGGTTAGAAGCAAAACAGTTGTAATAGTACCTTAAACGTGTGTTGCCATCGTATTATTCATCAAGAGACATGAAGCTGCGGAGTTGAATTTGTGGACTGAAATAGCAGGGAGGCATTTTGAAACTCTGCCCGAGTGGTACCTTCCCAAGCTCTGTGGAAAAACTGTGCCCAGTGGAGAAACCTGCTCTCCCTCCACCACTGCCACTGTAAGCAGCTTTTTACTGGCAGATTTTAGGGTGGGGGTGGTAGGAAATGAGAGCAAGTGCATCCTAGGGCAGTCGCTTTTCAATAACATTGTCCTGCCTGAGAGCACCTGGTAAATCCAAAACACACTGTCAGAGAGCAAAATCTAGGAAGTATTGTGAATGCTCCTCCCTCCCTCTGTATTGTTGCAGAAATTACAGTCTGGTCCACCCACCTGACATATTTAAGGACATGCAGCCTTAAATCTGACAGTGAATGCTAGTGATGGCCAAACTCCACTTGGCTCATATCAGAATTGGTTCAGTATTAATGAGCCTTCTCAGAGTATTCTTGGGAAAGCCCCTTTGTCTTCTGACAATTTTCTGCAGGCTTGTGATGTTATGCATGCATGCTGATGGTGCCACAAACATGCACATTATTGCATTGCCTCTTGGGATTTGTAGTTCTGAGTCTATGTACACTATTGCTTTAAAACGGTTTGAGAACTGTTGGGGCCCAGGACACACTCCATATACAGTTTTCAAAATGTTTTCAAGGTGTTTTAACCTGCATGTGTAGATAAGCTCTCTGTTTCACTACTGTTTGCCCCACACTATTTTCTGTGGATCCCAACTATTATTTTATTGTTTAACTATTCATTTAATTTCTGATGGGGTAGCCATGTTTGTCTGTTGCAGCAAAAACAGTGAAGAGTCTTGTGTGTACCTAAAAGGATAACGAATATGTTCTGGCATAAGCTTTTGTGGACACTGTCCTCTGAATCTGATTCATGGACAGTATTCGTGAAAGCTCAAGCTAAAATATGTTTGTTCCTTTGCCTCAAGTCAATTGTTATTTATTTCAAAGATTTTTTTAACCTGCCTTTCATGGTGCACAAGGTGGTTGCTGATATGATAAAAACATAAATATACAAATTACAATTAAACACATACACATATACACCGCAACAGCAGCTAAAAAGATTTAAGAACCAAATGCAGACTGGAATAAAGTTATCTTCAGGTTATTGTTGTTGTTAAGGCCAGCAATGAAGAGGCCATACGTATCCCACTGGGGAGGGAGTTCCAAAGGTGTGGGGCCACCACTGAGAATACCCTATCCCTAGTACTCATGGCTCTATCTGGTGGTCCTTAGCATCGCTGGTGGTCCTGGTGCTGATCTTATAGGCGGTTCTTCAGATAATGTGGTCTCAATCCATTTAGGTCACTGAAGGTTGAAACCAGCACCTTGAATTGAGCCAAGACATTATTATGATACTGTGGCATCCATGTTCTCCCAATACATTTAGCTGTACATATGTATATGTCTGCACATGCACTGAAGCACTTTTCCCCCAAATAATTTATTGTATTTAAAAGCTGCATCCATATACACACAGCAAGCTCAGCCTGTAATTCATGCTTCTGATTTGGTGCTTCTGGCGTACTGTCCAAAGTAGAAACTGTCTTGATTCCGTGCAGTAACAGGCATGTTTTCCAAATGTCGGCACAACCCATGACCAAGATGTCCCACTCATTAGAGGCACAAAAAGAGGAAGTTGGGGTGCAATACATTTCCTCTTACTCAGCTTCTCTGTAAAGCTATCCTCAGCCTCCTTCTGTTGACTGAGGCCAGACCTGTATTTGCAGAAGTGGAAAGGGAAGAAAGTATATCCTTCGCCCTCCATTAAAACACTGAGTCACCTTGCTTGCCATGAAACATCAGGAAGTAAACTGACACAGGTGTATGGGCCAATGGTTAACAACACTGTAACCAATTATATTCCAGCCACGTGGTGTGTTGAAAGGCCACAATATTTCATGCTGTACCAAGGTTTTCAAGCCAGTCATTCCAAAGTGTGGACCATGTAATGCTGAAAGTACAGTTCTATTTGCCCGACATTAACATTGTCTTCTTTTCCTTGCCAAGTTTTGAGTGAATAAGGTTTATGATTAACTAGTGAATGGGCCTGGCTTTGCACAGGTTGTGATTGCCTTTGGACAGGTTGGAATTATCAATGTTCAGAGAAAACTTCAAGCAAATTTACACAGCTGTCACAGTTGGACACCTTGTGCCCAGCCCGCTTGAGTGAAGGCATGCCTCCTGGTACCCCTAGGCACAGCCCCTGCCATGGTCCTCCCCTATAGCCCCCTGAGGGAGGGGCCTGTCCACTGTATCCCCCTTAGATGGAGCTGCCCAATAGCAAAAGGGAGGGGGCAGACCTATAACTTGGCCTACTAATCTTCCCTGGCTTCAAACTGTGCTTGGTTTTTTATGTCTTAAGAAACATGAAAAACATGAACGTTGTATGATTAAAAACTGCTCACTGCAGTGCTGAATCATGATGCGAAATTTGGTTGAAGATCACAAGCTAAATATGAGCCAACAGTGTCAAGTGGCTGCATAAAAAGCAAATGCTATTTTGGGCTGCATTAATAGAGGGATAGCTTCTGAAGTGCATAAGGTACTGGTTTCCCTCTATTTGGCACTGGTTAGGTCTCATCTTCAGTATTGTGTCCAGTTCTGGGCACCACACTTCAAGAAAGATGCAGACAAGCTGGAGGAGGGCAATGAGGCTAATCAGGGGTTTGGAAATAAAGTGCTATGAGGAGGGACTGAAAGAACTGGGCATGTTTAGCCTTGAGGAGAGAATATTGAGAGGAGACATGATAGCACTCTTCAAATACATGAAAGGCTGTTGTGCAGAGGAGGGACAGAATCTCTTCTCGATCATCCCAGAGTGCAGAATAATGGGCTCAAGTTACAGGAAAGAAGCCCCCCAAAAAGCCAAAGGCAAAGGGGTAGAACCAACGCATTTCAGACAAACAGTATCCTTCTTCAGGGCAGTTCAATATTACAACACCTCTCATTTGAGTAAAAACCTCCTATGCTCTGGACATCAGGAAAAACGTCCTGACTGTTAGAGCAGTACGACAATGGAACCAATTACCTAGGGAGGTTGTGGGCTCTCCCACACTAGAGGCCTTCCTGCATTGAGCAAGGGATTGTTCATCCCTACTAATATCCCAAACTGATATCTAAAAGCAGTGGTTAGGTGGATAAAAATGACCAGACTGAAACTGAATCTAGACGAATGCTTCTAATCCTTAAAGGATCTCCTAATGGTTTTTAAATCCTTGAGGGGAAAGATCTGATTGTGATAGATGGGGGTTTCTATTTCCAGATTGGTACAGGTAAAAAAAAATTGACTCCTATTTTTGATCAGTTGTTTTGGTAGTCAGGAGTGCTTTCTGTCAGCTCTTTATTGTATAGACTACATCCTCTTGGATAGAAGGAACTTGCAATACCGATCCATACTTTTGTAATAAGAACATATGAAGAGCCGTGCTGGATCAGACCATCTAATCCAGCACTCTGTTCACACAGTGACCAACCAGCTGTTGACCAAGGACCCACAAACAGGGCATGGTGCAACAGCACCCATTTCCCCCAGCAACTGGTGTATATAGGCATGCTGATACTGGAAGTAGCATATAACCATCAGGACTAGCAACCTTGATAGCCTGCTTGCTGGGGCATGGTGGGAGCTGTGAAACGTTTTTGTCTAAACGTGCAAAGGATTGTGTCCTTTATTGCTCTTGTAAACAACTTTGAGGTGTGGTGAGGCAGTTAACAAATTGGTTTTTTTTAAAGTAAAGAAATTAATTAATAAATAAAGTAGTATTGTGAATGCATCTCAAAAAAGGAGTGGATGCCTTTTGCATTTTTATATTCCTAAGACCTGTTTTGAAGCTTTGGACTGGCTTGATGTGGGCTTATTCTTTGAGCCTTGCTGTTACTACTTTCCACTTCCTTTTCCTGGAGTAAAACCTAGCCTGGCAGAGCAATAGTGAGGGCCTGTGGTCTATTAGGCTCTAGATGGTACCACAACACATGCCCTTTCCGCATCATAGGGGCGGATAGGGCGGGAAGCGGGGAAACCCGGAAGTACCCACTTCCGGGTTCGGCGCAATGAGACCGCACCACAATGTGGTGGCCCAGGCTTCTCCTGGGCTGCTGCAAGTCGCGCCGGCCATTTTTTTTTAAAAAAAAGATCCCTGGAGGTGCGCATGGGTGCTTGTGCACAAAAGGTTAGTTTATTTTTTAAAAACCTGCACGCGATCCTGGGGATGGCGATTTCGCTGTTCCCCCCTCCTGATGGCCTTGGAGCTGCACAGCACGGCTCCGTGACCATCAGTGCAGCCGTGCTTACTCACAGGTAAGCGCGGCTGCGCCTGGGATGGGCGGCCACATCAGCCGCCCATCTCGCTTCCCTCCCGGGAGTAGGGAACAAACCAGGATAATAGCGTTCCCTGAACTCCCGGGAAAATGGAGGGCTGGCCCCTGCCTGCTTGCGGGATGCTCTGTGCTTCATGCGGACTCTCCGTGAGCAGGCAGGGGCAGCACCTCGAAAAATGGCTGGTGCGGAAAGGGCCACAGTCTCTAGCACAGATGTCAAGAATCATGGTAACTACATTTCCCATGGTTCCATGCAAGCCTGGACACTGCTGGAATATGTGTTAGCTGTAAGCCCAATGGATGCCAAATGTAAACCCAACATGAGCCCTTCCTGCCACTGGGGAAAACTGCAGTAAGGACTGAGTGAGTGTTTGATACTGGCAATGTTTGGTATTGAGTTTTTCAGTGTATTCTTTCATTTCTTTATGTTTGTGTAATGTAAGTTGTTATAGCAGTTATTTAAAGAGGATTAGGGCATTGGTTAAAAAAACATCCAGGAAAGAATAATCCCTCCAATTTTATGGAGAAAAAGCCCAATAGAGTAATAATCTTAGATGCTCCTTAGTCCTATCAAGGGACCTTCCATGGTTACAGAAGGTGGCCTACTCAACCCAAGAGAGCCCCACTGTGAGAAGTATAGCTCATGCAGCATACTGTGGCATAGAGCCTTTGCGACTCAAATGTCAACAAAAAATGATTAATCTTAGGCTATTCTCCGGTGTTTCTTTGGGATGTTAAAAGCAATGTAAATCGCACACATTTCATCCACTTGTTTCAAAAGAAGCATTATGAAACCCTAGTGACCCGAATTTACTGCTAGCACTTCTGTTTTTCCTCAGAGTCTCTCATTGTAGAAAAATATCCTGAGGAGTGTCTTGCCCTCCTTGAGGATCCATTTAGGACTGCAGATTTTCTATAAGAGAGCCTATCTACACAACTCCATATACAGTTTTCAAAACGTTTTCAAAATGTTTTATCCTGCTTGGTGTAGATAGGCTCACAGTCTAGTACCGCCTCTGCTGCAGGTTCTGTAAAATACATTGAGGATTCTACCTGCTCTCTTCAGTTGCTTATTGAATCAACATGACAAAGAAGATGGGTTTTTAAAAAACATACAAAAAATTACCTGGATTGTAGGATTGTATAAATTGAGATTATTTTTTTTAAAAAAACATGTAAAATAATCAGTTAGAGGCGGCTGAACCTTTAAAGGAGATTAATTCAGTGAGATAAACTGCAGTTAAGTAACTTTTATCAGGCAAACTGGGTTAGATGGTTAAAAGCGAGTACCAAAAAAAATCCTAAAAACATACAGTAGGTAGTAGTTTATATGTCAAGAAAAACTGAGCGAAATTTTGACACTCTGATGTCTAGCAGATAGCACTTAAATCATTTTTCTCCAAACTTCAGTCATAAAAACTTCAAAGACTTTTAGCCATAATACAAATTTTTAGACTAAGAAGTGGTGTTTGAAGTTATTTTATAGGATTTTGCTGTAAGGGCTCCAATTGATTTGTAGTAAGATAAAAGAAGAAAACTTTATTTTCGAAGCTTTGTCGGAAAAAGCTTAGCTTCCATTGGTCGTTTTGCCAATATGCCTGGAGGGGATGATGATGTCGACACGGATATTATATGCCGATCTGAACTGAACTGAGTTTACACCTCCTGCTGTTTGTGTTATGGTTAAAATCTGTCACAAAACTGGCAGTGATTTATTAAATGTTTAATGAAGTAAGACAAAAACTTCAAGAACTACAAACAGAAAAGTATAATAATAGAGGTTATATATCTGTATGGTTTTTTTGTATTTCTTTTGCTAAAAATATGAAAAACACAATTAGAAATCAAGGGAGTATCAGAAGATGATGGAGAGTTGCACATCATTCTAAAAAAAGAGTTATTCCTCTCTCTCTCTCTCTCTCTCCACAAACACCTTGGTTCCTGTTTTCCAAACAGAGCAGTAAAAATAGAAAGAATATAAAGTACCTACATTTCTTAAAGAAGATGCCTTGAAAAAGCTTTATGATAGGCTATTGTGCAGCAAGACTCTGCTAGATTGGTTACCCCCTTGTTCTTATGGAAGATTAGCCACTTCAGAATATTTCCCCACCAGCAATGTCAGATACACCTCCTTGTCTTAATTTCATTTAATTAATGAAAGGATGCATGCCATTTGAATTAAAATGTTCCAGACTGAAATGCAGAGCACAGGCAACAGTAATATTACCCTGGGAAACACCACTGAAATGAATGGGTGGTGCCCAATGTTGTTCTCTTGTGCAGTGTCCATTCATTTCTATGGGAATCGTGTAAGAGATATTGCTGGTGGATCACTGTATCTCTTTGCTATTGTTGCTGCTGCTAGTTAATTTTTCCTCCTGAGGCTGACCTAGTTTATACCTATATTTATTATTATTATTATTATTATTATTATTATATCCTGCCTTTTTCCCAATACTGGAACTCAAGACGGCTTTACAAATTAAAATATGTACAGTTAAAACAGATAGATATACAAAAATTTAAAAAATATAATTAAACATACTACAATATTAAAACAATTTAAATACACATTTTTAAAAAAACATCCAATATATAAATAATGCATCAATAGAGGTCCTGATTACTCCCCAAAGGCCTGCTGGAACAAAAAAGTTTTAGCCTGTCTATGGAAGCACACCAGGGAGGGAATACATCTCCAAATGGGAAATAACTTGTAAATAACCCCTGTTCATTTTGGAACTCCAAATGGAATTTGCCAAAACTTTTAGGTTAGATGCACAGTTGCACTTCAGCTTAGTATATAAATTCACTTGCTTCCATTGTCCCTCAATGTCTAGAGACATTTTAGAATGCTAACATTTGCATCTCTTGGGGAATGCTGAAAAAAAATGCCCTTACTAGTATTCAAGTTTCATTTTTGACCTGGGCAGGATCTACACGTCATCCTCGATGCGCCCTCCCTGCGCCACAAGCAGCTTCCGAGTGCTTCACCCCGCCTAGTGTGGCTCAAGCCTCGGAGGCTCTGCCCGTGCCCACACCATCGCAGCCGCCGCCCTTTCATCCCGGCCGGTCCCGGGGATGGAGGAGGGAGGGGGGAGGGTTGTAAACAAAAGCCAGCGATTGGGGGAGGGATTTCCAATTACTAGCTTTTGTTTACAACCCTCCCTCCTCCCTCCCTGGGACTGGTGGGAGAATAAAGGGCGGCAGCGGCAACTGCGAGAGCGCGAGCAGAGCCTCCGAAGCTTGAGCCACACTAGACGAAGTGCAGCGCTCCAAAGCGGCTTGTGGCGCAGGGAGGGCGTATCGAGGACGACGTGTAGATCTGGCCCTGCTTTCCAGAAATGTTTGTATGAAAGTTTTACTTCTTAAATGACGTGCAAATGTTCTCTGTTGATCGCATATTAACCTCAGGATGCAAATAAAATCAGATTAATGGAAGGGTGTGGGTAAAATGGATGGGGTACATATATCTATCAACATCACCACTGAAAGAAAAGTCACTGGTTATTGGGTAGCTCCACATTATGGAGTAATGAAGAATCTGAGCATTCAGTTTTGAGTTGACTTCAAATCATCCTCTCTACTTTTCTCCTAGAAAACATATAGATCCACAAATACTAGTTGCACCTATTACAGTTTTCAGAACTCAGTGAGCTGGTTCACACAATAGTCGTTGTGTCACAGACAGCCCTGACCCATTCATGGACACACACTCATACGGAAAAGCGTATTGTGATAACCAATCAATCACAGTTTGGGTGGCAGCAATTGTTTAGTGGTCATGTGGCACTTTTTACTCTAATTACGAGAATCACACCCTACCATATCTGTGATTGGCTGGTTCGCACAATACCTGCCCAGAGAGATTTCTCATCTCTTGTATGAACAAGCCTAATATGTACGAACAAAAGCTGGACAGTCAGTATCATCGTAAGAAAGATGGCATTCTAGATATTTTATTTGGTACACATCTAGTACACATTAGCAACTAGTACACATCATGAGCAATTGGGCACTGTGCCTATTCAGAAGGGGGAAAGAGGGCTAAACCATTGCTCAAGTGAAGCCCAATGGTGACCTTGGATGAATCACTGAACTTTTGCCTTCTTTACCCCATAAGAAGTTCTAAAGATTTAAAGGATAAGAATGGAAAAATAACTCATTCAATGAAAAGTACTATAGACATAATTTTAAAAAATAGGTGTGTGTGTGTGTATGAGGGGGGTTGGTTGGTTGCCCTCTTTGGTTTTGGTCTCACCTGCTGTTGACATGCAGCTTCTGACAGGTTTCCACCGGGACAATGTGGCCCTTGGGCCAAAAAAGGTTTCCCACACTCCTGCCACTTCATTGATCCTCACAAGTCCATATGAAATCACGGCTAAAGAAAAGTAAAACTTGCACTATTTCACCTCCTAAAGAGCGTATGTGTATGGAAGGAAAGGGAGAAAGGGAGATGGATGCAGTTATGACCCAATTGGGGAATTTGGGTTTGGCAGTGCTGCAAATGAGGGGGTTGTAGGGTGTCTGACTAGTGGGGTTCAGAGTGGGTTTTGGGGTGCAACAAGATCACAGACCAAGTTCAAAAGGAGAGATCTGAGGGTGATGTTTGCAGGTATAGGAAGAAGGGTAAGTCATGGTAAAGAAGGAAATTCAAAGGAGAAATGACTTGAGAGCAGCTCTTCAGAGAGTTCAGATTCGCTGAGCATTCAGAACTTGGTAACAGCCTTCATTTGTTGACAACTTTTGTATCTGCTCAAGAGGGCAGCGCTCCTGCAGCTTGAACTGTTATGTTGAAGAGGGAATTTCACCAGGTGCTGCATGCATGCAAATGACACCTCCTGAAATTCCCTTTTCTGTACAACTGTGAAAGACACAGGAACCCTGTCCTCCTTTTCATATGGTCACCCTGTTATGGCCGTGGGTCACATGAAGCCCTTCCTTGATCAGTCAGTGAAACCATGATTTCAGTCGAACAAGAAGCTTTTCCTGGGGGGGGGGGGGGACATGAGCAGGAACGGACTGCAAATTCATACATATAATGAGAAATAGCTTTTTAAAAACCCATTCTGTTTTGAAATGCATAAATGTACCATTATTTGCACTGCATTAAGTATAAATGCACTTAAAACAGCTGAACATCAATAGATTTCCCCAACCATAGATTATTCTACAAAATTCAGGCTGCCTCTACAAGAGAGGTTTAATGCGCTTTGAAGGTTCATTAAAATTTTTACCTCTACAAGAACGGAGCGCAAATCGGGCGTAGAGGCGCGTTATCTCTCCGATAATGCGCATTTTCGAATGCGCGTTAAATCGCGAGTTTTATTTTGCTCCGGCCGTTAAAGCGCATTTTTCCCGTGTGAACAAGCGCTTATGCGCATTAACTTCTTGTAAAGCACTTTTTGGACATCTATTAATGCGTTTCGCCGCCTCTCGCCGCCTCCCGTGCAGAGGGATTAGGAGTAAATGCGCGTCTGCGATAATGCGCATAATCGCCGAACCGGGCGCAAAAGCGAATCCTTGTAGAGGGAGCCTCAGCCAGGGTTTTCCTGCCTACTACTCTGTTCCACTCTCCTACAGCCAAAGCCACCTCCTTAAGTTGTTTGTTTTGTGCTTTTATTCTGGTAGTGGAGAAACATTTTAAACATGTCCAATTTTTAGCCCTACTTTTCTCTCCTTGAGGACATTGCATTGGGGGTGGGGGTGGGGGGGCAGAGAATCAAGTTTAATGAAAAGTAACAGTAGATCTGCAAAGTTCTCCTGGGGAAAAAAAGAAAAGAAAAAGATGTTAACTCTTAAGATGCTGCCACTGTTTTTTCCTTCTGCCTTACTGGTTAAAGAATCTCATGGTAGGAGATTGCCTACAAGTGCTCCTGGCAGCCGGAGGGTTATTCTTTTGCTACAGAAGAAGCATTTCTTGAGATACTTATCAGTTAAGTTTAGAAGCAATGCGAAAAGCTTGCACTTGATCATTTCTGCCCTCCTTGGTAGATGACACTGCCTGTAGCTATTGCTGAGATATTCAAGGGTGCCTTAACTCAGCAAACCAAGATGGCAAATGACATTGGAGATATCCTTAATCCCTGGCCGCGTATAAACTAATGGTTACTTGAACAGGGTGATTTCTCCCCCACCCCAACATTTGATCACAATATGAAGCATGCTATCTCAAACAATATAAAGAGATTATTTTATGCTTAAGGACTTAAGGGATATATTTGTGGTCTCTTAAAAACAGTTGCTTATCTTGAAGGCTCCTCTGATTTTCAGTTATTGTACACTATATTATTTTATTATGAGGTGTGTTCTGATTTTATTTAAGCTATGGGCAAACTGGCTCCAAAATTTAGCTGACAGATACCTGATCCTGTATGTATCTACTCAAACATAAGCCACACTGTAATTTATTTCACTGTTGTTCACATAGCACAGAGGTAGGTATCCTTTCTGGGCACATTTGGCAATTTGAGTTACTGTCCTGGGCACCACCACAAAATGGCTGCCATGGGAGGCATGCAAAGGACAAGTAACCTGCCAAGATGGTTGAGAACAAGGTTGCGCTCCAATGCATTAAACAACTCCACCGAACCCACAGTTATCAGCACCAACAGAAATCTTTTACACAGCAATCCTAGCTGCCGGTAAGAAAAATGTGTTAATTAAAAGGAAAGGTGAGAGTGGTAGGACACCTTGGCAGGCGCAAAGGAGCGCAATGATGCCTGTGGGCACTTATGTTGCCGACCTCTGATATGGCAGAACTGATTAGTCCAAATGTTTTTTTTCCTATACATCTCTCCTTATTCCATTCCCTGAACATGGAAGAGAGAGAGAAGGGACACACATATTTTTTTTTTAAAAAGGCCTCTCTAGCCACAAAGGACTTTAACTAGCTAATCTGTGCTGGCACTGAGGACATTTACAGTTCCTTGTTAATCCTGAACCACACCAAGAAAGGATAACTCATGTAAAAATCCCAGCTCCCCCCATTACTTAAAATGGCCATCACACACATTTAGAAATTAGCGTGTTTACGTTTTTAGGATGGAGCGCCATTTTCCAGTCCTAAATGTGGCATTAAAAGCAAACTAGATTTGATGGGGCAGCCATGTGCATTTTATGCACATGGCTGCCCCGTTCACGTATAAAACAGGGGTGTGCCTACTCTTTGAAGGAATGTGAATGCACAGGGAACAAAATTAGCCCCTCCCACAGGCACACCTTAACTGGGTTTTGTTGCTGTGAGCAAGTTTTTCTAGTATTAGAACTGGGCTGAGGGTGGGGGGAATGGGATTGCTCTCTCCACTCGCTCCCTTTTGTATAAAGAATAGAACCCCCCACCCCCACTTTATATATGAACAGGGCAGACACGTGACACATGGCTGCCCCATCATCTCTAGTTTGGCCTTAAGAGATCAGCGTGAATGTGCAATTTGTATGCCGAGAGGTTTCCTTGACTTGCCATCTTACATTGTTCCAGCCGTCATAACCCCGATCTCCATGATATATTGGTCTGATGCCACTGAGGATGCTCGTAACATCGTATATGTTCGTTCTAACCTGAAAACTGGATGTTTTTGCATCAACAGATGTTGCATGTTCCCCCCCCCCCATTGTTTTTCCCCCTTCCCTTTCTTCTCTGACTTTGTGAAAAGTGCTTGGAGACAGTTCAGCGGAAGAAGCGCTTTTAAAAATTTAAGTTGTTGTTTCTGTTTAGGGACATCGCTGTCAAAAAATGAATTCAGGAATCCCAAGGTGCAGCTTTTTTCTTTTTTTCCCTCCATTTCTTTCCTGAAAGGCAAAACTTGCAAGAAGATACTGCTGGCATCATATTTCTTTTGTTATCATTTTTTTTTGTTTTAAACTGCAGGATTGTTGCTAGATTCTGCAACACAACATACTTAAATAAAAGTCAAGCGTGATTTGTGATTGCAGCTACAAATCTTAAGACCGAAGGTAGATTTTTCTTGACAGTGATATAACTATTTTCCATAGGGTTACACGAGAAAATAGCTGAGGCCATCAACATTTGATTGGCATGTTCCATCTCACTTCCACTTTAGGATGAGGTTAGGGCAGGGAGAATAGGTTGTTTCCCACCAAACACAGGCCTAGTTTTTCTGTTCAGTCCCAGTGGAAAGAATAGGAATGGACAAAGTTTTGCTTTCTCCCAGATTTGAATACCTAAAATTTTTGAGTTCTTTCCATTCTGTTTATAAAGAAATGTGGTCAGTTTGGTATGTTCTTATGGGTGGGGGGATGAACTGAAAAAAATTCTCACCTGTCTGCACTGGCCAAATTGAATATTCCCTGCCCAGAGAAGATCGTATTATACCTGCCTGCTAAGTAGCTGTTAAAGATAAGGAGTTTGCCAGAGGAAAAAAGTTTGTGGCACTTTATTCAGCAGAGTACCACAAATAGGGTTGAATACACAAGGATTCAAAGCCAGAATTTTAAAGCAAAGTCCTCAAAGATGGATCGATCTGTCCCTTTTTGCTTTCTCCCACATTCAATTTTTTAAAAAATCTTAGATTCTTTCCTATCCATTTATGAAGAAATTTGCATATTTGGGTAAATTCTTCTTCTTCAAACAAACATTCAAACAGATCAAGTGAAATTCTCACCCATATATAGGAAAGGACTCCAGGAACTAGATCTGTGGTGTTGCCTCTCCTTACACTAAAAGGCCACATTAAAGCCAAGTTAGACTGCTTGGTTTTATATTGTGCTGTTTAACCAATACTTATTTCATAATGAAGATAATATTTAATTAAATTATTATCTGCATGCTTTCCCTGCACAAAAGAAATAGAGGCATGTTGCACATTATCTAAACTAGGGTGACCAGATAAAATCCAGGTCAGGGCTCATGTAACTTTAACAGTTGTAGAGCAAAGAGAATTTCAGCCAGTGTCATTTGTATGCAATTAGTTCCTGGTGAAATTCCCTTTTCATCACAACAGTTAAAGTTGCAGGGGCCCTGCCTTCTTTTGTATATGGTCACTCTAGTATAGTGCCTGCAACTTTAACTGTTGTGATGAAGAGGGAATATCACCAGGAACTAATTGCATACAAATGACACTGGCTGAAATTCCCTTTTCTCTACAACTGTTAAAGTTACATGAGCCCTGACCTGGATTTTATCTGGCCAGCCTAATCGAAACAGTTCATTTTGAGGTACGCATAATAAAGAGATATTTATTTAATCCTACTGTCCAGATTTGCTTGTTGTGCCCCTTTATCTATGCTAATATGGAACGTGCCTTAATATTTCACACCAGCGGCTTCATGAACATGAACCTAGGTGGTGCGACTGGAAAATATTTCTGGCCTATAGCTGAAATGCAAATGTATTCATCTAGGTTTTTCTGGCTTACTCCACAGACATCTAGTGGTGAAGTTCCCAATTGCACCACCTAGCAGCTTAATCTACAATCTGTTTAAATTCAAATGATTTGTGAATTGTGGTAAATTGAGCTGCATGACTCATAGGCTGAATTCGGACAACACATTAAGCAACTGGGGGGGAAACAATCGTCAGTTGTGTTGCTTATTGTGATGTGTGGAGGGTAACACGCCGCTCACAAACTACTGACGGTATGCTATTCTGCCCAAATAAGCAACTGAGAGAAACAACTGGCTTGCAAGTTGTTTAGCTCGAAGCCAGTTGTTTAAAGTGTTTTGTGGAGGGATGAGTGTGTTAATGGCATGTGGTGAGTGGGTTAAAACACAAGACCATACAGGCAGGTGGCAAGAGCGACCAAAGCAGCGGCTGCCACTCTGCTACAACTGGTGCAACTTGCAGAGGCTGCTGGGATAGAACTGGGAGGACTGAGGGAGGAGAGAGGGTGGGGAGAGGGGCGGGGGCTGTGTCAGTCAAATGCTGGGTTGACTATTAGTCCACTCAATGCCAGCCCCAACCACCCACAGTTGTGTAGGAATATGTTGTGTGGGGAGTACCCACAAAATAACCAACTGTGAGTTGGCTACTCAACCCACCATTGGCTAATGTGTTGTCCGAATTCAGCCATAGAGTTTTGCTTCTTGACTGCTTGGATCTTTTTTCCAGCTACAGTGCACCTGTGCAAAAGGTTCATGCCACAATTCTTATTGTATGTTCGTTCTACAAGCTGTTCTACACATTACATAGAATGAGGTGAGGTGGTTCAGGCAGAGCCAGCCCAACTGTTAGCCAAAGTGCCTCTGCACCTTTTAAGCCAGCTTGCTGCCTTCAGTTGTGCTGGGGGATGCTCCCCCATTATCAGTGTTGAAGAAGTTTCTCTGCCAGTCCAGTCAGCATTTGTACCTGGGCACCATCTTGATCTTTTCCTCAGGCAGCAAAATGCCTTGGGCCAGCCCTGTGTTCAGATAACGCCCCCAAGCATTGAAAGAATGTGTCAGGGAGGCACAAAGCCATATGGGCTAGTCCTATCCTATGCCACTGTGCTCAGCAGCCATACACAGCAGAGGAGGTGGCTGAACTAACACCTGCAGCCCAGTTCTCACCTCACACAGTTTTTTTAATGGATGGAGGGGCATCCAAACACTCCCCCCCCTCTACTGTGGACTAAAGTAGTAGAATTCTAGCCTGTACCCTTTCAGACGGCAGAGAGAGGGGCTCATTTTTTAATGCTCACTCATGTGATATAGATATAGGTTATAGTAAACTAGCACATTATGGATAAGTATTGAGCAGAGCTTTCCCCGTGTTCTACTAGTTTATTACATGAAGGAGGTTTTGTTGCTGTTTTACATGTGGGAGCATTAAAAACTATGGCCCTCACCACTGCAATCTGAAGGTGTGAAGTGCAAAATTCAGGGGGGGGGGCTTCAGTTTATACACATCCTGCACAATATGTATAACAGTAAGTAGTTTGGGATGCAATCCTATGCATGTTTAGACATGTCATGCTGGCTTGGGAACGCTGAGAGTTATAGCACTTTTTCTGTCTGACCATGGGTAAGTTTTTACCTTTGGTGCGTGTGTATATATGTGTGTAGCATGCAGGTAATTACACTTCTGCTATGAGAAAAGTAATTTGTTTTCTGCAATGTGATTCGGTTGCTTTTGGGAAATGAGCATTAAAATGAGGCAGTGGATATCAAAAATGGTTTCCAGGCAGGGGGTGTGCAATGTGTCTAACACACCCAATTTTTCTATAAATGATCCAGCATAATGGGTTGAATCCAGATAAATTTGTGCATGAGGGGGCTTGCAGAAGCTGACTTTCCAGCCTCTGCTCCAAAACTCGGGGGGGGGGGGGAAGCTCCCACGCATAGAGGATGCCACTGCCCAATTTATAGGCATTTCCCCTTAGCCCCCTGTGCCATTCAGCAGGGTATTCCAACCATTAAAGAAGGCTTTGGGGGGGGGGGTAAGGAGGGGGGGGGGAGAAAGTTACGATTAAAAGAAGGCAGTGGAGCGATATTGACGTGATTAATTTCTTACTGCAGTCACTGAACCTATCTACACTACTGCTTTAAAACGGTTTAAAATGGTTTAAAATGGTTTATAACAGTTTTGAGAATTGTTGGGGCCCAGGACACACTCCATATACAGTTTTCAAAACGTTTTCAAAGTGCTTTATCCTGCATGTGTAGATAGGCTCACTTTCACTGATTTCAGTAAAGATCCAACAGTGATATCAAATCCATTATTTGCATTCTGAGACTCATGTATGGAACATGTGGAGATGGAACTCCAACATGACAAGGAGATAATTAGTTCTCTGATCAGGGATTGTGACTCTTCAGTGTCTTGTTTTCCCATGCTGGGAAATGCTCCTTTCCACCCTATTTCTCTCCAAGGACTTCTATTCAATTCTATACTGCTATGTCTTCTTTTCATGTTTCATTTCTTTCTTCTTCCTTCTCGACCCCACTCCTTCCTCCCGTGGATCCTCCCATTTTTACTGTTTTTTCTTAATTATTCTTTTTGACCTATTCTCTCTTTTCTCCTCTTCCCTTCTCTCCTCTTCCTCTCTTAATCCATTTCTTCGCTTTCTGAAATCAAGTGCTCTTGTTGTCTCTTACTGTATCAACTTTACAACTTAAATCTATCCTTGTTCTCTTCATTCTTGCTTTATTTATGGCCTTCTCTGTCTGATCCTTTCAAATCTACCCTTCAACTTTTTCTTGTGCAATCTTTTTCCTCTAATATTCATTGCAAGCTGTCAAATTTCTCTGAAAGTCTTTTTCTTAATTGCTTTCAATCTGGTTTTTTTCTTTTAAAATCTGCTCATTCAACCAGGACTGCTATAACCTGATCTCAAATAATCTTTGGTGTACTAGAACTGATGGCCCTTTTCCTTTCTTCTTCATCTTAGATCTTCTTTCTACTACTTTCTACTATGGTTCATGCATTACCCAATCTTCTGTTCTCTGTAGTCTCCCATTCTCCCCTGCTGTTTTTATTGCACTATTCTTATTGCCTGATCTAAATTGCACTATCTATTCTCCAAGGTCCTACCTTAGGTGTTGGATCCAGACTTAGTCATACTTAGAATAGACTTAATAGAATAGAATAGACTTAAGTTACTAATCCCATTGATTTTAATGGGTCTACTCTGTCTGTCCCTCTTCTTACCTCATATATTCTGCATCTTGGCTCTGTTATTTGTCTATTTAGCCTCCGATATTTCTATACTGTGCTGTGGTTACTTCAGTTTTTCTGTTCTTTGTCTGATCTCACTTCCCCTCACTTGGCTATATTTTTTTAATGCTTTGTCAGGTGACTTCTCATTTCTTAAAACTAAATCTTTAAAACTGAAATCTAACCTAAGCTTCTGCTCCCTCCCCACTCATTCCACTTTTCTCCCGCTTTCTCTTGTGCTAGGTAATTCTACTTGTTTCTTTTACCTCTCCAGTTCAAAACTTCAGTGTTATCTTTATTCTTCTCTTTCCTTCTCCCAACAGAGCCACTCTGCTGATAAACCTTGTTACTCTTATCTCTGTAAGATGAAACTCAGCCTTTCTTTTGATGGAACTAAAACTCTTGTTCATCCTCTTAATATTGGGTGGGGGTAAAATTCAGATGGCCAACTTTGGGGGGGGGGGTTACCAGACTGCACAAGCTAGGCCTGCTACCTGCTGCTGATGCACCTGGTGTCCAAGCCCCCCTCTGACTGCATATTCAGTGTGTGTATATGAGAAGGGGCTGTACACACATATACCGGCTTATGCATGAGGAGCTTCTCCACATGAGGGGGGAACCTGATTGGGCCTAATTGAAGGAGCTCTACACATGTTGGTTGGTATCCACATGGATAGGCTGACCATATGAAAAGGAGGACAGAGCTCATGTAACTTTAACAGTTGCAGAGAAAAGGGAATTTCAGCCAGTGTCATTTGTATGCAATTAGTCCCTGGTGAAATTCCCTCTTCATCAAAGCAATTAAAGTTGCAAGCGCTATACTAGAGTGACCATATACAAAAGAGGGCAGGGCCCCTGCAGCTTTAACTGTTGTAATGAAGAGGGAATTTCACCAGGAACTAATTTCATACAAATGACACTGGCTGAAATGTCCTTTTCTCTACAACTGTTAAAGTTACATGAGCCCTGTCCTCCTTTTCATATGGTCAGCCTACACATGGAGTGCAAGCTCATATGCTCTGAATGCATTGATGGCATGAGACATGGCAACTGGGCATGACATACATTCTTTGAAAACCTACCGCCCCATGTATTGTCTTTTGCAATATTCCCATGTTTCTGTTCTTCCCTGGGTCCACACCCCTTCACACTAGGGTGAGCAGATAAAATCCAGGTCAGGGCTCCTGTAACTTTAACAGTTGTAGAGAAAAGGGAATTTCAGCCAGTGTCATTTGTATGCAGTTAGTTCCTGGTGAAATTCCCTCTTCATCACAACAGTTAAAATTGCAGGGGCCCTGCCTTCTTTTGTATATGGTCACTCCAGTATAGTGCCTGCAACTTTAACTGTTGCAGGCACTATACTGTTGCAGGCACCAGGGACTAATTGCATACAAATAACACTGGCTGAAATTCCCTTTTCTCTACAACTGTTAAAGTTACAGGAGCCCTGACCTGGATTTTATCTGGTCAGCCTACTTCACACTCTTTTCACTCCTCTGGTGCCCTTATCCTCCATGAATTCAAGATTTTACAGCATCCATTCCTCAATCCCATGCATTTCTCTATTGCTATCCCTTACCTTTGGAATTCCTTGCTTCCTGACGTCTGTTTGGCTTCTCACACTGATGCATTTAATTTCACCTCTTCACACTGCCTTTTTCTAATGAATCACACACATCTACAATTTCCTTCCACATCCCTTACTTAGATTGTGAGCCTGCAGACAGGGCCTTCGTCTTATATTTGAGTGCATGGTGGTTCCTTTTTGGAGGTATTCCAGGAATACAGAAAACAAACAACAAATGAAATAAAATGTTCTTTGGAGGAAACAAATCGCTCATGGTAAATGTTAAGGCATTATTGGTAGGGGTGTGCATCGGATCGGATCCGATCCACGATCCGAATCCGATCCGACCCAAAATCGGGAAAATCCGATCCGATCCGATCCGATCCGGACAACCTCCGATCCGATCCGATCCGATCCGATGATTGTTGAGTACAAAGTGAAAGCAGACACGAGCCCTGTAATGGATACTACCAAGGATCAAAGGGATCGAGAACAGAGTGATCCTTCCTTGCACGCATGGCTGCAAAACTCAGCTAGGCTCAGCCGTTCTGCTTGAAAAGTGAAAGTAGGAAAGGAAACACGAGCCCTGTAATGGATACTACTAGCAAGGATCAAAGGGATCGAGACGAGAGAGTGTTTCCTTTTCTTCGCGGGAAGCGGGAGGGGAAGACCTGGCCTCTGTAGAAATTTTTTTGAAACATGTAATTTAAAAATTCCATAGCCATCAAATGCCTGGACCTATAATTCTGAAATTTCTGACACATATCTACCCCTAACCCATCTACAAAGTGAGCAATGTTCAGACTTCTAACTTTTAAAATAAAAAAGTTATAGGCGTTTCTTTCCTCATTGTTTCAAAAATACCTTGCCACCACATGCCTGGACCCAGCTGTCTGAAATTTTACACACATATCAAGCCAAGTGGTACCTGTAATGTGCCCATGTTTCCTGTTTGTATCTTCAAAAATAAAAAAGTGGGAGGCGTAACTGTATTTACCCCACCACTACCCATTTTTCTAAAATTAATTGCCACACAAGGCAAGCACCTACGTTTCCGAAATTTCACACACATAGGTCCCAAGGTACCGCCTACAATGTGGCAAAGTTTCATGTGTGTAACTTTAAAAATGACAAAGTTATAGGCATTCCTGGGTATTTATTAAAAAATTAATTTCCACACAAGGCAAGCATCTATGTTTCTGAAATTTCACACACATAGGTCCCAAGGTACCACCTACAATGTGGCAAAGTTTCATGTGTGTAACTTTAAAAATGACAAAGTTATAGGTGTTTCTTTCCTCATTGTTTCAAAAATTAATTGCCACACAAGGAAAGCTCCAATGTTTCTGAAATTTCACACACATATCAAGGCAAGTGGTACCTGTAATGTGCCCAAGTTTCCTGTTTGTATCTTCAAAAATAAAAAAATGGGAGGCGTAACTGTATTTACCCCACTACTACCCATTTTTCTAAAAATTAATTGCCACACAAGACAAGCACCTACGTTTCTGAAATTTCACACACATAGGTCCCAAGGTACCCCCTACAATGTGGCAAAGTTTCATGTGTGTAACTTTAAAAATGACAAAGTTATAGGCATTCCTGGGTATTTATTAAAAAATTAATTGCCACAAAATGCATGCACCAATTTTCTGAAATTTCTCACAGATAACTACCCCTAACCAGTCTACAATGTGCCCAAGTTTCATCCTTCTATCTTTAAAAATGAAAAAGTTATAGGCGTTTTTGTAAAACAATACTTGGCTATGGGAAAAAGCATTCAAAATGGCGTCCGATCCGGATCGGACATCTGGTCCGATCCGATCCGACCAGCCTCCGATCCGATCCGATCCGATCCGACCCCCCAGGTCCGATTCCGATCCGCTATCCGATCCGATCCGGGGGGTCAGTGCACATCCCTAATTATTGGGGAGTGCCCTAGAAAAGACTTCCACTTTGGTAATATTGTTTCTCAGTGTATATGTACACCTGAATAAATAGTTTTGCCCTCCTAGCCAATATTTCTGATGTGTCTCAAAGTTAATCTAGGATTTGTGGAATACATGATATTCATATGGCAATTTACAAATCAATATGAACAGCATTCTTTTTTTCTTTTCTTAAAATAGCGTTCAGGAAAAGGCCATCTTTAATCATGTCCACATTCCTTTCACTTCTTTTAAAGCAATGTATCTGAGGTAATTACAGTCATGAGACCATTGATGGCTACATTATCACATTAACTAGGTAATAATGAGAGAGATGCCATAGGTTATCACAGACTTACCGCAATAGGATTTGCTTCAGCATGAAATGAAGTTGAGTGTTAAGAGGAAATCTTCACATGCCAGATTACATGGGCTCACCTTATTAATTACAGCTCAAAAGAACCCCATCCATTTCTCCCTGTTAACAATCAGATACTTCAGGGACAGATTTTGGTCTGTAAGTGTCCACACAAATTAGGAGGATGAAATCTGCACAATGCATGAAAAAATTATGCAGAATCATTAAAGACTGTGTGAGCCCACAAACACTATTAATTTAGGTTTATTTAAACACCAGTTCACAGGGTCTGGCCAAGGCATTTTGCTGCCTGAGGTGGAGCAACAAATGGTACCCAATCACCCATCCAAGTCAACGCGCATAGTACCCAAAGATGGCCATGCTCTTTTGGCACATGATGCAGAAAACTGCACAAATGCTTCTCCTCATCCATGGAAGGTAAAATACAATAATAATAAAATAAATAACAATTTGCTGCCCTTTCATGACACCAAAATTCTGCTGCCTGAGGCAGCTGCCTCACTCTACCTAATGGTAGGACCGGCCCTGCAACGTAAGCCCCTTTCAGGGATTCCTCCTCATGTGTTTCAATTTCTGTGAAGAAAAGAGCCAGGCTCTTGTTGCTGGCCAAACCACTGACATCATGTCCCCATCAGCCGTCCATCCACTTTTTCACTCTCTGCATGTTGGTGAGGGAATGTTTGCAACAGGGAAACCTGCTGAGTGTGCATAGGCTCAGTTCATGATATGTAACTTTGAATGATCAGGGTTCCAGAACATGAGGAGATCCCATGTTCATCAGGCTTCTCCACACACACATGCCTACAGCAGGAGCAGTGGGCATGACACTACTCTGCCCTTCGTGTCATTGTTAATAATACCCAAAGGGAGAGGGGTTAATATATGTGTAATCTGCAAGGACTGAGGTAAAGAACAAGATCTCTCCTGCCCAGTTCCATATATAGAAGCAAACTGGACCGGCTGTTGAATTTTACTTCAACACAGGCACACCTGAGGGCTAGTCATTGGTGGGTGGGGGCTCGGGGCAAGCTCTGTGCGGAATGGCTGAAGGGCTCGGGAGGAATATTAGAGTGGCTGCTGCTGCTCCCCAACTTCTGCTATTTGAGGCAGTTACTTCACTCTACCTAATGATAGGGCAGACCCAGGCTGGCTGCATTCCAGAGTTGTCCAGTTTACAGCTGGTTTAATTTTTGTATTGCAGCGTTTACAACAGTTTGTGTTACCACCTTCTGATGCACATTATTTTGTGGGTATGCCTTTGATTGTGCTTTAAAATATTATTTGCTTTTCTACTTACTATTTATATGGTTTAGGGATGTCGGAGAAATTTGCAGTGGATTCAAATAACTTCATATTTCTATGAATCCAATGTAGATTCCACAGTGGACTAGTTTTTTCAAGTTGCGTTTCTTTTCTTTTTTTTCTTTGGGTGGGATTTGCGCAAATTCTCACTTGCTTTTGCACAAGCGGAACGGAGTTCCCCTACATCCCTAAAACAAAAAATCTGATTCTATCAGTGAGTTTACTGCAGAAAGAAAGACACCTGACAACCTGCAAAACACAGACAAAATGGATTTAACAAAATCTGCATATCCCTAACAGTGCCATCCATGTTAGGGGTGTGCATGGACCCCCCCCCCCCCGATCCAATCTGGATTCCAATCTGTCAGGTACAGATCAGGCCCGATCCAACTCAGATCCATGCACAGCACTCCCCCTCCCTCTGTCTTTGCTGTGTGCTGCCACATTTCCCACTCGCATCGGGTGATGATGTATAAGTATAAGTATAAGTAATTTTATGCAAATCCATGTCCTCTTTTTTGGCAATGCAATCGTTCTTTTTCATGATGTGTAAATGACTACCCTATATGACATGTAGAAGAACACACAGAGACACACATCATATTATCTGGTGTGCATTTGGCACTGAACACATACAACACTTCAAAATGGTGGCTATTATCTCTGGATCAGGCCTGTGCCAATTGTGACCTACCAAGTTTGTTGCAGTTGGCCAGTTCTGTATTGCAGCCTGCCAGAGGCTCAATAAATATTTGGGGTTTCCTGTCTATCTGGGGCTGCAAAACCAAGGATGATGTCAACGATATGGAAGGCCAAAATACACTGATGGCTTCACTGAGCTTGCTGGGTCTCAAATTATGCAGGCATTCTCTAAATGGAGCAGCAATGTAGAATGGAAGATGATATGGTATAGATGGACTCTCTCTAAAGCATTTGTGACACCAATAAATTCAAGATCTTCCACAGATAATCAGAACACCATAGATATATTTTTTTTTACTTGTGCTCCAAGTCAGGAGTATGTCAAAACAACAACAAAATTAACTGACATTAATTTTTGCTGAAATTCCATAGTCCTGACAAGAAGCCTATGTGCAGATTAAAATGATGTGGGTTGGATTCAAAGAAAAGACTGGCCCTTCCTCATCACAGCAGCAGCAGCCTCCAAATCCTCTCCTGAATATCAGGAAACCCTGTGAAATGGGGTGAACTGTGATGCAGGGGCTGAGGGCAAAAGGGGTCCCCAAAACTAGAAATATAAATTGAATCAATGTGTGCAATCAAGAGAAAGATAAGCATGCTGCCATTAAAAATTAAAATTAACCATTCGGATCTAGGCTTAGTTATACTTAGAGAATTTATTCATTTGATTTATACAATTGCAACCTTTGTGTAACAAGCACATAGGGTGATGTACAATAAAAATATTAAAACTTCATATAAAAAAAGAACAAAAGAACAAAACTATAAATAAAATTTGCAAGCAGTCCTAACATTCGAGAAACATTTAAAACATTAAATATAAAAAGCTTGACAGAACAGGGCAGTCTTTATGGCTTGTCTAAAAGAGGAGACCCATTGAAAACAATGGGGCTTAAGTTAGTCATGATTAGCCACTGTTTTCAAATGGGACTGGAGTATGTCTAGCTTTCTTATTTGTGCTTGTACACTTTATCAATTCCTTCTCATATAAAGGTGGGATCAGAAAACGCAGAAGCTGTAGTAGCAGGTTTCATTGTATGAATGTAAGAACTCCTGTGCTGCATTATGTCAAGGCCCATCTAGCCCAGCATTCCATTTCCCCCTCAATGGTGCTGCCATGTGATGAGCTCCTATGTGGTGGTGCTGCCAGAGTGATGTGATGTACCTCCCAGTGTCTCCCTTTCATATAAAAACATAGAAAACTACATTTTACTGAGACAGACCATGGGCCCATCTAATCCCGTGTTTTCGATACTGTTGACAGGGTATCTCTATGTGTTTTTCCAGCTCTATCTGAAGATTCCAGAGGTTGAGTCAGGGACCTTATGCATACAAAGCAGGTGCTCTACCTCTCAGCTACCGCACGTCTTCCTTTTGAATTGTATTTTAAAAACAATGACACTTATTTCTCAGATGGTAACCCTTCTATTGCTACTTTAGAAGGTCATTTTGGGAGGCTTTTTTTAAAAAACTGGCACATCACTTTTGGAAGTCCATCTCCTCCCATAAAAGCCTGGTTGGGTTGTAATATCTTCAAGGGAAGCCCTTCTCTTGGTCCTGCTGCCATATTTGGTGGGGACGTGAGAGAAGGCTTCCTACATTGGCGGCTGCTCCCAGGCTCTGGAATTCCCCACTGAAGAAGGCCAGGTTGGCTCCTTCTCCAAATATCCTTCTTCTAGCAGGCAAAGATGTTCCTATTCAGGCAGGCCTTAGGCATCTAAGCTGGTCTGCTTCTGTTTTACCTGGGCTCCGTTCATTTCATTTGTTATTGTGTTTTTAGTTTATTTATTTTTATGTTACATTTTAGGAAAGATGTCATTTTTGACCTGCGTTTTAGTATTGTTAGCCACCTTGAGCACCATTTTTGGGTTGAAAGGTGAGATATACATTTAATTCGTAAATAAATAATACATTTAGAAAATGAAATGAAAAATGGTACAGAATAAGCAAATTTCACCCCACATTTCTTAAACAAACACACACACACACACACACACACACACACACACAAACTTGACAGATCAGACCACAAAGCACTGAAGAAAAATTCAGTTATGGCCCCCTCCCCAAGGATGCGCTTTTGCGCCCGGTTCGGCGATTATGCGCATTATCGCAGAGGCGCATTTACTCCTAATCCCTCTGCACGGGAGGCGGCGAGAGGTGGCGAAGCGCATTAATTGATGTCCAAAAAGCGCTTTACAAGAAGTTAATGCGCATAATCGCTTGTTCACACTGCGAAAATGCGCTTTAACGGCCGGAGCAAAATAAAAGTCGCTATTTAACGCGCATTCGATAATGCGCATAATCCAGGAGATAACGCGCCTCTACGCCCGTTTTGCGCTCCGCTGGTGTGGAGGTAAAATTTATAATGAGCCTTCAAAGAGCATTAAACCTCTCTTGTGGAGGTAGCCTAACACAGGAGAAAGAGTGTCAAGCAAGCAACGTTGCATCATTTGCCAAACACTACTGGATTTAAAATCGCTTCACTGGCTGCCAATTAGTTTCTGGGCAAAGTACAAAGTGTTGGTCATTACCTTTAAAGCCCTACATGGTTTGGCTCCATGTTACCTGCGGGATCGCCTTCTCCCATACAATCTGCTCCGCACGCTCAGGTCCTCTGGGAAGAACTTACTGCAGTCGGCCAAGACTAGGCTGAAAAACGTTACCCAAAGGATCTTCTCTTCTGCTGCTCCCAGACTGTGGAATGGCCTGCCGGAGGAGACTCGTCAACTTAGCAGTCTTTTAGAATTTAAGAAAGCTATAAAGACTAGTCTCTTCCAGCAGGCATATCCAGTGGAATTTTAGAATGTTTTTAGGATGTTTTTAGGATGTTTTATTATTTTAATAATGTGTACCATGTTTTTAATCAGTTTTATGAATTTTATCATATTTTATATTTACTGCTGTTCCCCGCCTCGATCCAAATGGAGAGGCAGGTAAGAAATAATAATAATAATAATAATAATAATAATAATAATAATAATAATAACAACTACTACTACTACAGCTTACTGGATGAGCAACCACAGCCACAATTCTGAAAGTATTCAGTGGAAGCCTTTTCATCAATTGAGTTAAGTTGGTTTGGGCCATTCCTAGCATATATTCAAGTATATTTGGAAATCAAGTGTTCTTTGGATACCACTGTTTATACGAAATAAAACTGAGGCAAAACTTCAGTTCATTTCCTGTCCTTCTTCGGATGAAAGAGCCTTTACCAGTGAATGGGAAAGATTCAGGAGACACATGTTTACCAGTTTTGTACCAGTAGCAGCACCTCAGCAGCAGCAATGACTAAATCACCTTCACATTCTCGTCCATGAAGCCATTAAGTCGAGAGACATGCTGGTTTTGGCAATAGAGAAATCAAAGTGGTAGCAGAGTGCAGAAGATCTGTGTTAAAGAACAAAAATCCACAGGCTGCTTCAAATATCAACAAGGAACCCGGAAATTTTCTATCAATTTCTTTTCATGGCCCTGTGACATTTTCAACTTAAAACTATATTGCTTAACATCAAGGCACTTTGAGAAAGCTGCAGTTGGAAAAGGTAATTTTGGAGGGAGATTCAGCAGGAAAAAGGTAATTTTTCAGAGAGGTTCACTGGAAAAAAGGTAATTTCAGAACCAATTGCCACATTCTTTTGCTGTTATTTTGTCTCTTTTCTAAATAGCCCTCATGTCATTCATGGCTATACTGTGTCAATACATCAGTCCCAGCTAAAGTCATTTGTGCAAAGTAAGTTTACAGAAACCATAGCTTTAGGCAACGTTATTCCAGGACTGTGAAGATCAAACAATGCAATTTCACTTGGAAGTTTCATCAATTTTGCATCAATGTTGATACTAGAACAAGTGGCCCACATACGGAATCATAATTTGGTCTGGCTAAAATTTGTTTTTTTGATGGGAGAAAGTCATTTCATATGATGATGCATTCTGAAGTCAACCTTGCTCTCCGTAATGTAAGTTACTCAGCCAGCGTCCGGCTAACTCACTGCAAATCCACGTGAAAGCAACTTTGAATAGTTGGGCTAAAGTGTATCAATTGGTACAGTTTTAAGATACGAAAGGAGAAATAACCGCCCTTCAAATGAATGATATTATATGTTATTTGTTCAGGCCAAGAACACCTGGCTTTCATCTGCTTATTTTCCTAAGAGCTTTTGAAAGGGAATGGACTATTTCATTTTTTTTAAGGGTCTAAAATAAAGTCCCCGAAAATTACCTGCCTTCTTTTGTTCATAGCCTTTGATTGTGCCTCCATAGAGAAAATGGACGGTGGTGGTTGGATGGAGAGGGAGGGGAGGGGGCTGCTGCAATGCAGAAGTGAAAGATGAAGGGGTGGGGAAAAGATTTGCAAAAGCTTGTGCTGTAATACATTGACGGTGAAAGGCTGTAGCTCAGTGGCAGAAAAATGAAATAGGTCCAAGGTACAATCCCTCGCATCTCCAGGTAAAGCTAGGAAAGCTTTACGTTTCAGTAAGAAAGCTTGCCTGACTGAAATCCTGGAGATACTGCCAGTCCTGAGCTGAATGGGACATTAGTCTGACTCAATATAAGGCAGCTTCCCACATTCCTAAGATGCATATCAACAGGGGGTTGCATGCAGCATGATTCTTTTGTGAACAGTAGGGGTGGACAGATTTATCAGTTTCAGTTTCTCAATATTTTCCCTTTTTGCAATCTTAAGTTTGGTTCATCCTGAACTTTGAAATGTTGGGGTTTTTTAATTGCATGGCAATTCGTACGCAATTTTGTGTGCATTTCTCCCAATGCATCCATTTTGTACGCAATTTGGCTTAATATGCACATTTTTGCCGATACTTTTGTTCCTACTATTTTCATTTTGTTCATGTTATTTCTATTAATGTATGCATTTGTGTCTGCAGATTTCAGTAATGTATGCCTTTCTGTATGTACTTTTAGGGTTGAAGAACTCTACTGCAAATTCAGAGAAGTATGAATTTTGGAGGATAACTGAGTTTCGCTTCACATATTGGTTCAAGTGTGAGAAATTAAGTAAGTTTGCAATAAAATGCGAACTGAATGAATTTCTTCCTCATTCCTAGTGAATAGAAGATGTTTTCATTCATGGAGGAGTGGTCCAGTCACAGAGGTACAACTGTCCTCCTGTGAACAAAAGCTTCTTCCATGAACTGAATGAAAACTTTGGAGCCAACCCATTGTTGCCTTTTTCCAAAAGTTTTTTAAATACATTGCTTCTATCTATCCTCTCTCTCTCTCTCTCTCTCTCTCTCTCTCTCTCATCTATCTATCATCTATCTATCTATCTATCTATCTATCATCTATCTATTTTATTACTCATTTTTGTATCTCAGCTTTCTTTGAGTCTTGGAGTACAAGGCTTCTAGCGACACAAAACACCAGAGCTCCCATAGAAATGAAAGCATCACAATAAAGTCACAATGCTTAAAAATCTAAGCAGGGATCTTGCTCTTCAGACTCAGAAATATCCATAATGGGTACCATGTTGGCAGCTCAGCTGGCTTTCCCCACTTTCCTACTTGTCTCCTTTCCACAGAAAACTTTCAGCTGCTCAACATCTTTCTCCTGCTTCTCTAGTACTTCAGACCTTGAACCTCAGCTAAGGCTTGTGAACTGTGTGCTCGGCTCTCAGAACCTCAGAATGGAAAAGGCCATGCAGCTTCAGGCCCTGTGATTGGATGGGGTCATGAAGCAAGGACTTCTAAACAGCTTCCAGTGCCTGGGATGAAAAACGTTCCTTCCAAGTTGGGATTTGGGTGCACACCCCCATAGCTCTGGTGCCACTCTTCTGTGAGGCATTTCCTTGGCAGCCAATGTTCTTCAATGCTTTTGTTTTCTTGCATTCTGCTGATTAGCCAGCCAGCCAATGGTGGAAAGCCCTCTGGGTCATCAATGGGTCCTGTGGCAGTGGCAACACATGCTCCATTGTGGACTAACCAGGTCCAACTCTTCTTTCGATTGGAGATCTCCATGTTTCCCTTAATCTTAATTTGGGATGCTTCCCCACTCATGGAAATAATTCTATGCATGGAATTTCAAGTGGTGAAATCTGCTCAGGTTGATTTCAGTGTGTTGACCCAACTTTACACATCATCACTTTCTGTTGGCAAACTCCTCTGCATAGTTGACTCTTGATCTGGAGATATTTCACTCGATGCCAATTGCTAGATTGAGAATGATCGATAAGTGGGGCAGGGAGGAGGGAAATGTCTGCAGCACAGACTGCAGGCATTTTCTTTTCTGCTCGCTGTTTTCTTTTTATCTCTCCTTTTTATGTGGCTGACTGTTTTCCCTTTATTCGATTCCAGTGGTGCTGAATGCTGATGACATGTTGGTGCATACAACTGCAGGCAGGAGCTTTTAGATAATAAATTCAGGGAGTTCAAACCTGTTTGGTAAATAGGTGGATTTGTTGTAATGGAAAGTATTTTGGAGTGGCCTGGTCTTAAATGGGCAATTAAGACGACCCATTAGCTTTACGGAAGACCTGCTCCTGGTAGAGATGAAAACTTAGAACTGGTTTGTTGGTATGGATCAGCACAGCTGGCAGAACTTTTGGACTCTCCTTTGGGGATGGCTATGATGAATGCCTGCATTTCAAAATGGACCACTACACTGCTGAGGAGAAGGTAGAT
This sequence comes from Anniella stebbinsi, assembly GCA_029215795.1. NCBI lineage: Eukaryota > Metazoa > Chordata > Lepidosauria > Squamata > Anniellidae > Anniella > Anniella stebbinsi. The sequence continues at coordinate 98,574,054 of JARDYH010000004.1, read as the reverse complement.
TGTGAGTTACTGGTGGATCTATGTGTGATTTGCAGTAGATCAGCCAGGATTTTATGACTCCAAATAAAAAAACTATAGCAATTACAACTGCCTTTTTGTGGCTGGTGTCCTAATCAGGGGTGGATTGTTATGTGAAAGGACTGTGAGTTCAGTTCTGGTACTATAATTCCCTGGGCTGAGCATGAGCTGAGAGGCACCGTATTCCTTGAATCTCAGTTTCTTCCCACCTCCCACCCCCATCCCACTATTTTGCACCTGGCATTGGTTGGACCTTGGAGTTCTAGAAAAAAGTCTGAAGTTTGCCTATCTATGCCTTAGAGAATGCCCTGGAACCCTCTTCAACATGCAGGACAAGTTGATCTGGAAAGAGAAACGTTTGGAAACCATTGCAATGTGCTATTTTATGTTACTGTCAAATATTAATACCATTTCATATTTCGTGATGGATACTGCAAATGATCAATAGTCAGATATCAAATACTAAAATATAATGCCATTGGAGTGCAAATATAGATATTTAATATTTGGCAAATATTTAGCAAATACTCGAATATGTGGTGGATTTCTGGAGAATATGCAGCCTCAGAATGTGCAAGGATAATTTTGGGAGATGAAATTCATGTCAGCTTTAAACAACATGTGCTTTTTTTTCCAGCTGTCTTGGCAGGACTAATGAAGCTTCCATCAGCTGGATTTCTTTCATGGACTTCAACATGAACTTAATCTGCCACATTATTGCCAATCCATCACCCTTTAACAAACACTAATTTTACTTAATGAAAAATCTAATCCAATTATTTCTAAATAATCCCTCCCCACCTCCCATCATGGTACTATAGAACAATGACATGGCTGAGAAATCATTTCCCCTCTATTGTGGTTCCCATGAAATGCCTATTCTATTAACGTTTATGTTTACAATTATCCCATAGTTTTAGTTGGGTTCACTTGAACATGGGCAAAACATGGCATTTTTCTCACAGATCCAAGCAGCTGATGGGCAAAGGTTAATTTGTCAGAACATGGACACATTAGCTTGTCACATCTGCTATTAATTGCAAACAGATATATTAGTCTAATTAAACATCGCAAGGAACTGACCTAAATTGTGCATTGGTCCTGCTGCTACGTGTATTCTGCTATTAACACACTTCATGTTTTATGTTTGGCTTTTGTATACTGATGAGAAGTAACATTCTTAATTGTAAAGCTAGTTACGCTTCTTGCAAGTCACCACTTACTGCTGGTACATTTAACGTGTTCCAAATGTAAATATAAAACACATGTGACGCAGCCATGTGAATTTTCTGTCAAATTGCAGCCATTCCTTCCCTGTTGTCTTCATTGGTCCTGCAGCGAAATGATTATTTTCCTTGGCAGCTGTCTAAATGGCTCGCTGCAGTCTAATATCAAAAGTCATTATTAGGACAAACAGTTGCAGTGCATCAATAGCCCATCAGGATTAATTAAACTGGGAAACAGCAGCTGACTGCTAATCAGATCATTTGCAATTGATCACTGCCGGGACTGTCATTGGGATATTACGGGATTCATCTCTTATGGCGTGGCTAGAATTTGCTACAAACTGGAGAATGGCACGAATTGTACTAGTAACTGAGCAGGCATTTGATGATTGCCACAATTATTCCAGACACCGCCTCATGGAAAAATGGAATCGAGTGCAAAAAGAGATGGCAAGGCGGCAAGCAAGTTGATGGGAAGGGAAAGTGCAAAAGAGAAGGCCTCTGTAGTCCATTACTGGTTGTTACATGATTGGATTGCAGAGGACCAAAATCAGACATTTTAAAAGAAATATGTGGGTAGGTGAACAAAGATGTACCTTCCATATGTACCTGCCTGGACCCAAAGGTCATCCTCGGGGGTCCTTCTCCATGAGCCCCTGCCAAAGAAAGTGAGACAGGTGGCAACTAGGAGGAGGGCCTTCTCTGCTGTGGCACCCCGGCTGTGGAATGAGCTCCTCAGAGTGGTTCGCCTGGCATCTACATTATACTCCTTTAGACGCCAGGTGAAGACATTTTTATTTTCACAGTGTTTTAACAGTTCTTCAGTTTGATTTTTAATCTTGCTGTTTACATTTGTATTTTAAATCCCTATCAATTTCTGCATGGCTGCTCGGTTTTTATCCTGGTTGTGTTTTATACTGTATTTTAAATTATGTTTTTATACTGCCGTTGTTTTATATTTTGAATGGTTTTTATGGTTTTAATTTTTGTAAACTGGACAGAGAATTTCAGCTATTGGGCGGTATACAAATGCAGTAAATAAATAAATAAATAACAGTCTTCGGGGGTGGGGGGAGGAAATTCTGTTTGATCATTCAAACAGATGATCAACATGAGCAACCAGGTGACTGAGGCACAATTTGGATGGCTTTAAAAGGGGGCTGGAGGAGAAGGCAATCAGTGGCTGCAAGTTCTGAGAGCTATGTGCTACCTCCAGTATCTGAGGCAGTAAGCCTATATGCACAGTTGCTGGGGAGCATGGGTGGGAGGGTGATGTTGCACCATGTCCTGCTTTGTGGGTTCCTGGTCGACAGCTGATTGGCCACTGTGTGAACAGGGTGCTGGACTAGATGGACCCTCGGTCTGATTCAGCATGGGTCTTCTTGTGTTCTTTGATGGGAGGCACACCATGATGGTAAATATGTGTTTCCTGATATGAAGAGATTGATTTGCTGGATCACATTCTCTCACTGTAGGGCAATCTTTGTGCTCTTCATGTGGAGAGGTCCGTATGGCAACTTGGTCTCTTTGACAAGACCACATTCTGAGTGGGGCTGTTGCAAAGATTCTTACAAGTTGGGCCTAATCGCTGAGGTGTGCAGGTGTGGCTCTGGTGGGTATATTTGTTATTTATTTAAATATTAGATTTACATTCGACCTTTCCATTGCCATGCTCCAGCGGGCTCAAAAAACAAAACAAAAAAGTCACACTGCATGGAGCAATTGCAAACCAGTCAATGCAAAGAAGTTGTGGCCAGGACAATCATGATATGCAAAAGGTTTCTCCATGGAAAAATGGGCAGCTGCACTTGGACCTCCTCTTCTTTCGTCAATTGATGTTCTTTTATGGTAGGAGGCAGTTCTGATGTAAAATGGAGGATAGATTTAGCCTTCCCCCCTCTCCTAGTGATGTTTGATGTTCTGTCATAGCAGCAGTGATGAAGGGCTGAATTTGACACCTATGTCTGTTGAGTCCCCTCATCTTTGAGTTACATACAGAAGTATGTTATATAACAGCTAATATGAATTTTCTATACAACAATTTCAGCCTTGGCTAATTTCCCTGTGAATGTACAGAAGTATTATTCTCTCTCTCTCTCTCTCTCTCTCTCTCTCTCTCTGCATTATATCTACTTTTAGTATACCCGTTGAAATGAATAGGACTCATTAGGCTAACACTGGATCCAACCCTCTGCATATAACATATGCACAATTTTAACATAGATGTATGCACTGTAGACCCCTTCAGACATTATTCCAAAGTTGCTCCCACTTGTGGGGAAGATTCTAGACATTTGAGCCCAATACATGTTGTTTGCCCCTTCAGATCTTCTTCTCAATGCGTGAAGGTCTTGAGGCAGCTGGTGGAAATGGGGATGCTGAGGCCACATTTGAACATGTGGAGGAATGCACACTATAAAGCATGGTTTCTCGAACATGCCTTTTGATGCAATCACCAAGCATGGAGGCAAAACAGGCCAATGGGAAGGAAAAAGAGAAGAAGCAATGCAGGATGTTGGCAGCAGAATAAAAAAGATCTGGAGTACAAAGAAGCAGGTTTTCTACTATTCATGGTAGAAAACACTTGGACACATCCACCCTAGACCCTGAGGGCAACAGAGTCTAGGTAGCAGGAGAGGATGGCTCGTCATCCATCAGTTTTCTTACTGAAGAGCCCTTTTCTTGATCCATACCAGTCTATGGAGCAGGAATTGCCACTGCAGTGAAGCATGCCTACAGCCACTATCCCTGTTCTGTAGCCACAGCTGAAGGCTTGTCTGAGACCAATCTTTACTATTTGGTTTGCCCTTCATTGTCCTTTCATCATCTTCGGTGTTTTGCACATGATCCATACATGCACACTTCCTCTTCCAGAACTTCCAGAAGGCTTTGTGTAGCTGGAAGGCACAAAGTGGCTTGGCTTGTAAACATGGAGTGAAAATGCACCCAGGGAACAATGAGGAACAAATAAAAAGGAAGCAAAATTCAACTGAGAGGAGATCTGATGCAGCAGTCCTGTATGGCAAGGGTGGGCAACTTGTGGCTCTCCAGATGTTGTGAACTGCAATTCCCACCAGACCTAGCCAGTCTGGTGGGAATTGGTGAGGGATGATGGGAGTTATAGTCCAACAAAAGCTGAAGGCCACAAGTTGCCCATACATGCTGTATAGTGAAAGAGGAGTGGCAAAACAAGAGTTAGGATGGGGAAAATACCAATATGAGTAACATTGACTGCGTTCAGATAACATGATAACCCACACTCAAGGGTTGAGTATGGGTAAATGTGGGTTGTTATTGAACCCTGGGTTGTGATTAAAATGTGGGTTATTGTGTTGTCTGAACCGACAATACACAACTCAACAACAAACCATGGTTTCTCTTTGTGGGTTGTTCATGGTTATCAAACCATTCATTGTTAGCATGGCAGGGTTCAGACAACGTGATAACACACAGTTCAGAAACAACCCACACGCAACCCTTTAGTGTGTATCATGTTGTCTGAACCCTTGTGTGATAATTTGTACACATTCGTGGAAAACCTCAAAACAAGACAGAAGAAGGACAGGCCATGGCACAAAGTGCACATCACACCAGCCATCACAGTACTTTCAGGTACAAACTCAAAAAACCTGCTGTGGACTCCTCCTCCCCCAATGATATATGTTAAGCACAATCTAGAATTGACATCAGTGTTTGCAAACGTTGGATCCCACTGATGTCACTGGACTAAAACTCCCATCATCCTCAACCACTGGCCATGCTAGCTTGGGATAATGGGAGTAGTAGTGCTCCTTTGTATGCCTGTCATTGTGTGCCTCCCATCAGGAGCCTCAAGGGTCATGTGAAGGAAGACTCAGTCAATGTAGGGGAGATTGCCCGCTTTTCCCAGTGTTGGCTGAGTCCCCTGCAGTCTGCAATCCCCACTGCATCCCCATTGTTATCTCCAGTTTGTGATTCCTCCAAGGGTGTTTCTTCCATTAGGCAGTGCTTGGGGGCTAAGCCCCACCTCCTGGAAGAACCCAAGTAGGCTTTGTGGGAATTTCCTACAGGCAGGAGATTCCACATTCCTGGACTAGATAACATCCAAGGTTCCTTCCAACTCTATGATTCCTTCAAGGTGATGGGAGCAAAAACCACTGTCCTCCAGATGTTCATCATTTGGTCACATCAAGAAACCTAGTTGTGTGAGAAATTTGTATAAAAGATGGACAAACATGTATCCCTTGAATTCAGACAAATGGATTAAGAAAGTCATTCCTTTTAATGTGCTTCAGTCACCTGTATCAGATAAAATTGTGCAATGACTGCACTGATTTTATTACGAAGGAAAAAGTACAAAATATGAACGGGGACAGACAGATCTGGCACAGCAGCTTCCTGTTTTGATCCTATGAAGAGGTCTAAAATAAGATGGCAGATTTTATTGTGTTTAGCCAATAGAAAGTGCCCTGTGGAGGGGAAGAGTATGAGGAATGTGCCATTGCTTAATAACATTAAAGGAGAAGAAGGACTCTGGCTCAATAAGAATGGAGTCTAGGTTTTGCTTCTTTTTGCCACCCTATCAGTCTTGTAGCCTTGGGCACATGTGCAGCCTGTCTCTACTCAAGGACTGGCCTGAGCTAAACAGTTCTGAAAGAGACCTCGGCACATCCCTCAGGCTGTGTAGTTTAAGGTGATGATTGGGTCCATTTTTAAAGGCATGCGATGGGTTTCTTAAGCTCCATCCTCCTTTCATGCATCTTATGTTGAAATGCACCAAAGAAGATGCTTGAGAAATGTGCTTCATCCTTTAAACTATCTGACACACATCTTCTCCTTAATGAGAATTGCTGGAGGATCTGTGGAGGCTAGGCTATGGTGAATAACGTTAGGCCCATATGCTCTTGATTTGCCCAGTAGGGCAATGGTTTGGGCAAGGAACTTGCTGATAAGCATTTGATGCTGATGAAATGGAAATTAAATTTTATATGCTCTAATGACATTGCATGGAGATACTAGCACAGGACTGTAAAATGGATGCCTGTGCCTCAAAGCCCATGTTAGCTGCATTTTTTTACAGCTTTGAAAAAACACTAATGACTGGTACCTTTTTTTAAAAAAAAAAAGTTAAACATTTCTGAGTTCTCATCCTGTTCCACCTAGTACAAAGGATGAAATATTGCTTTCCAAATATGGATATCAATGGATATATTTCAAAGGATTATAACCATATGGCCCACCTTGCATGAGCTGGCCATGTGAAAAATATCCATATGTAGATACCTGGTTTCCACTTTTGAGGATAATGGGAGATGCTATGTTGGCTCTGTGAAAATCTGTTTCCACCATTTTTGTTTTTTTGTTATTATTTGAATGTATTGTAATAGGAATGGGTGGGCAAGTTCTAAGTCTCCATCACACCAGCGATTTACTGCACTCTCCTCATGCCTGGTGTGCAGATTTGCAGCATAGTACTCACATGACATTGTGCCTGTCCTGCAGATACCCAGCCTCTTCCCCAGCCTTTCCTAGAAAGCTAAAAGTCTGGATTATTTTCCCTAAATGCAATTAATGTGCCCTAAACCTCCATGTAGTTTTAAAGGAATTGGGGGCTTGAATGGATTGCATCAGGTCCTGGCAGAGAAAAGCAATCTCTCCTAGCAGCCGGCTCCAAGCCTCAATATAAAACCCAAACCTTGCATTCCAGGCTCCAAAGCGTTTTTAAAAACCATACAATGCCTGAATCTCTGCAGAGACAGGATTGTACTCCTTCAATGCTCCCAAAGAGCCAGACTAAAGGGTCATTCCATTTTTGACCAGGAGAAAGGCAGTCTGGTTGAAGTACTCATCTGACAGGACCTGATTAGAAGGAGAATGAGAAGGGGAGGGGTGGGGTGGAGTGAAAGAGCAAAGGAGCAAAAGACCTTAGGAGTGAAAGGTCAGCTATTCAGGTGAAAGGGATTCTAAGCCTGACACGTGTTCGCCTCAGCATTAAAAAAAACAGGCAAACAGGTGGGGGGGGGGGGTTTACGTGTGATGAAGCTCCTAGTCTAAACTTTCAAAAGCTGTTAAGAACAAATGGCAAGGCCAGTGACTCAGCTGTTAGTTATTTAATTTATTACTATTGAATTTTTACTGCGGGGGTGGGGGTAGGTGATTGTAAAATTTTCTGCCTCAGGCGCCAAAATAACTTGTCCTGCCTTGGCTACTACACAACCAGACTTCGGATATGGGGTGTCATTCGCTGCTCTGTCTCAGGCAGCAAAATATACCATATACATGCTCACAAAATCTTATGGGAGCTTTCTTCTGCTCCCCCTTTCTGCTACTCAATAAATCATCGGAAAGCAGTTCAGTACTGATTTCCATGGTACATTTTACACACAATATTTAACTAAGCTATCACCGTGGGTAGAAATTACCCAGTGGTATGAACTATAAGAATATAATAGGACCTTCATCCACCATCACTTTCACCTTGATTGTTTAAAAGCCCTACTTATCCAAGCTACTTCTGCAATCTTATCAATCTTTACTGAGTTACAGGTTCCATTGAAATCAAGGCACTTACTGCCAAGTAAATGCCCTAAGGATATATAACCTGCTGTAGAAATATAAATAAAATGTACGAGATGGGTTTGCGAAATAACTCCCCATGTGTTCTCTGTCAAATGTGGGTGCTCCACCAGAGGCCAGCACTGGCTAGTGAAATGAATCAGTGAGCATAGAAAAATCCCTTTCTTTCCCTGCCACCCCGGCCGAATTTTAAACCTTGATTGATTATCATATTCATGACAGAGATTCTCAAAAGCATGTTACTTTTATGCATTGTGGACCTGTGGTTAACACGGCTTTGGAATGGGTCCACCTGTAGGACATGGAGATCCATTGGAATCCAGTTTTCCAGGTTATGTTAAATCTCAGATTTCACCATGTGGTAGCACATCCAGAAGAAATATTCTCCATGCAAACAAGATAGGTAGAATAATCATAGCGCTGAGCATTTACTGCATCAAAAAATGTGAGCATTTTTGGTGGGCAGGGCCAAAGGCAAAGAAGGCAGGGCTAAAGGCAAAAGGGGCATGGAACAAATACCCAAAAAACCATTGCATTCTAGCTTAAAGCCCTTACTGTTCATAACTAAGCCTTAGGAGAGGCATTTCATCCTTTTAGAATGGGGGGAGGAGTGCATAAAAGCCATGAAACCACCAAATGATTGGTGGTTGGAGGAAGGGGAGTGAGGCCATAGGAAGGAGTGTGGCCTTCTAGGGAAGACCACAAGATGGGATTGAGACTGCAGGAGGGTTGTATTTGGCCCCTGGGCCTAAGGTTCTCCACCCCTATAGCTGAGCCTCATTTGAAAGTCTGCAACAGAGGACATAAACAAAATTCAAAGTGATCTCAATAGGCTGGAGTGCTGGGCTGAAACAACAGAATGAAATTTAATAGGGGAAAATGTCAAGTTTTACACCTAGGTAAAGGAAACCAAATGCACAGTTACAAGATGGGGGATACTTGACTCAGCAATACTATAAGCGAGAAGGATCTTGGAATTGTTGTAGATCACAAGCTGAATATGAGCCAACAGTCTGATGTGGCTGCAAAAAAAGCAAATGCTATTTTGGCCTGCATTACTAGAAGCATAGCTTCCAAATCATGCGAGCTTCTGGTTCCCCTCTATTTGGCACTGGTTAGGCATCATCTTGAGTATTGTTTCCAGTTCTGGGCACCACACTTCAAGAAGGATGCAGACAAGCTGGAGCGTGTTCAGAGGAGGGCAACGAGGATGATCAGTGGTCTGGAAACAAAGCCCTATGAGGAGAGACTGAAAGAACTGGGCATGTTCAGCCTTGAGAAGAGAAGACTGAGGGGAGTCATGATAGCACACTTCAAGTACTTGAAAGGTTGTCACACGAGGAAGGCCAGGATCTCTTCTCGCTCATCCTATGGGTGAGGAATAATGGGCTCAAATTACAGGAAACTTCCTGACTGTTAGAGCAGTACGACAATGGAACCAATTACCTAGGGAGGTCGTGGGCTCTCCCACACTAGAGGCTTTCAAGATGCAGCTGGGCAGCCATCTGTCAGGTATGCTTTAAGGTAGATTTCTGCATTTTGCATGGGGCTGGACTTGATGGCCCTTCCAACCTCACCTCATTGAAGGAGTACAATTATGGTGATAGGGATATTGGCATTTTTCTTTGGGGATAGTATATGAGCAGTGTTTCATGTACCTGAATATCCACTTATCCAAACATGTTAAATATTCCTATTTTCCTAGGGCCATCCAGGTGAAATCAGTTGCGGTGAGTATTTGTTTCATGAACGTTAGCAGAATATGTGGGTTTCTATAGCTCTTTTGCACCCAACTTGAGCATTTGATTTGCAAAAAGTCACCCAACCAATATTGTTGCCAAAGGGAAACACAGCCAGGGCAATGCCAGACCCAATTCACGTTTTGCCTTTTCTGGAAGCAGGTAATCTAACTTAAAGTGTAAAACCTGGTATATTACTGACCTTTTACAAATGCCTCTGTTCTCTCCATGTTGGTGCTCCCTCACTACGGAATCTATATTTTTTTGACAGTTTTGCGAGGGGTGTTATGATCAGCAAAATGATTGCAAAAACAACCCCCTTTACAGCATTTATGGCCACTTCCTATGCATCTATCAAGTCTCGTTTGGTTGACAGAAGAATATTGAAAGAAGGGATTGCAGTAGGCTATGCTTTCCTTTTGAACGAGCTATGGATAACTGGGAAATCCCTGGTGCATCGTTGTGTCTTGAGTATATCTTTGATAAAATGGCCACAGAAACAACCTAATTCTAGATTATTTGGTCTTTCATTGATAGATAAAGAGTTGGGTCCAACCCTCACACAAGCTAGTCGCCCAACCATCTGGAGGAGATTTGGGGGTCATTCAGGGGGTGCATGGCGAAGGGAAATTTGTCCCACCCACAGTTCCCTCGCATTTTCAGAATGACACCACTGGATACAAACTCAAAGCTGTAGGCAAACAGTGGCCCTCATTCAACTATAGTCAAGAGCAATGAGTCATAATGGTGCTTCCAGATGCCCTGTTCATATCATGATGCAGCCAGCCATTTCAGTGTGGATGAGCAATTTGCATCTGCACCTGTAATGTGCAGGGGGCTAAATACATCTGCAGATCTCTCTCGTTAGATTGGGGAAAGCATGGTTCCACATAAGTGGGTAATTGTGTGCTGCCGGCAGTGTTTAATATATAAATGAGGTGCTTCTTCCAAAGTCACCCCAAAATTGGCCCTAAATATGGACACTATTTCTAGTAGGCCAATAGGGACATATTTATTAGTTTGATTTTATATATTGCTGCAATTTATAAGATCGACTTGATGTATTGCCGCAATATTCAATGAAGAGATCATACTTTACAAGTGGAAGGGTTTCATCATGTCACACGGGTGGGAATCACTTCTGAAAAGATCTGTGCCTTCCGGTGCAAGTAAAAACATACAAAGGGGTGAGGTCCTTCTGTTTTGGGTTCCTCCGTGAAATGTGCTAGTAACAGGCATTAATAACCAAGGCCCTTGAAAACTGAAAAGTACCAGATCTCTTTGTGTGTTTCATGCTTCTTAACTGCTTTTACTGTGACGCTTATTTACTGTCAAGAAAATATTTCCGGTGGACGCAACGTACATAATGCAAAAAAAAAAGGAGAAAAGAATAAGCAAGCACTAAAACTAGTTGTTGGGTTGGGTTGTTTTGTTGTTTACTGGCCAGTGCACCTTCCAGCACTTCCCCCTGGATTCTTTCACACAAAGAACATATTGTTATCGGGCCCATTATAAGGCTGTTCTGCCTTGCTTCACTCCACAGGACTCTAGGGAAATGGCTATAGATTGCAGTGGAGGAGTCCATCAGACAGATCACATCTGACCCCACTGTGTCTAGGAAAGAATGCACCAGAATATGCCGGTTGAATAGACAGATTTTCCAAATGTTTTAAATCAGTTTTGAGACAAAAAGAGAAGATGCTAAGAAATGGATTTGGCCTATAAACATTAGACAATGTGATGCCCATTTCTTTAGAAAGCTGACATTAGGGGCTTTCTTGTTGATGGTGGACCTCCAAGGGGGGGGGGGTAGAGAACACAACAACTCCCCCTGCAACAATTAAGCAGCAATTGAAGAAAAGCAGGCAAGAAATCACAGCAATGTATTAGTACAATAGCTTAGAGGCTTTTCATTTTGGGATACAAAGAGGAAGCAGAGAATGCTGTTTTTTCTTTTAAAAACCCCTTTTAAAAATGGTAACTGCATCCTGCTGTAGTAGATGTATTACTTATGACATCCCAGTTTTCGTCCGTTCATGATTTTACATTAGAGCTAAATCTCTGCAGCTTGAATCTCACGGCTGAGTTAGCCAGAGCCCATAAAATATTGAAACCTTTAGAGCAGCAGCCAGCCAGGTTGAGAGAAGTTCATGTCCAAAGCTGAGCTTTAGATTCTGAGACATCCCAATTGGAGTGTAGTACAGAAGAGGGGGAAAAAAGGGAGGGATGATAAAATTTTCATAAAAATGAGCTGAGGATATTGCTAGCATGCTTCCCAGCATCTATATGAAAACTTAATCTGAGCTAATGGAAAGGATATGAAAGCCATTCTCAATTCAAACACAGTCAGTGCATAATTCATACATTATTGTCAGAGAAGTGATTCTGCTCTAAGATTTATTCTCTCTTGGATAGATGCAACGAGAGGGAAATTGGGTCTTTTTGACCTTTAATGCCAGCAAATTTTACAGTAGAGCTGTCAAGATAACCAAGTAAACTGGTCATTTCGCCAAACAGCAACAAAGTGCTGGTTACACGCTCACTGCAGGCTAATATTAACACAGCCCTTTAGGTTACTTGCTCAGCTCTTCAAACCTAAAACATTCAAGCGACTATAGTTTTACAGAGAAGAGAATGAAATTTCCATGTTTTCCATGACAGACACAAAAAGGTTCATTAAGTTAAGAAGAGGTGGGGAGAGAGTAAATCATGCAACACCCCCCCACACACACACATATTTTGTGCTCTAACAGCCACCCTCAACTTACGATCATCTTTAAAAGCCTATTTTCCAATTAAAAACCTATATGATGTTCCAATGGAAAATGAATAATGACAGATTCCAACACCACCCCGCAGCACACACATACATTTTTTATTCATGCTATAGGTCTCACTCCTAAACAACATAGAATAAAGTAAGGAACGATTTATCTGTGGGTAGCGATTAAATATTTCAACTCTGAGAGAGGTTGCTGCACAGTCAGTGCAGAATTGGTGGTGAGTTAAAAGCAAAGCTGACAAAAATACCTCAGATTTTAAGGGAATTGGAGATGCAATTAAGTACTCTATGTTCAATAGGTAGCAGAAGGTGGGTCATCTGTAACATAAAATCTCTCTTTTTCCCTTGGTTTACCGTTGCATTGAGTCTGGACTCTTGCTTCTTTCTGTGTTACTTAGTAGGCTCTTCAAAAAGCCAAACAAACATATACAGAAACACATGCCTTTAAAGCTTCGCTTTCTGCTATGAGTTACGTTAGATGACACTGGATGTGTTAAGCTATTTGCAACTTATTGGACAGAACTCTGGTAAAAAGAAAGAAAAATCCGTATGATAGGCAGCAGACAAGCTGCTCGTCAGCTAAATTGTCTGAGAAAATACTATCCAAACTGTAGGGTTACACTGTTTATTTTGAGGAGAGTTGCCAGTGTCACGCATTAGAACCCAGCCCTATTATGCATTCATTGGCTCTGTAGCATTTGGCTAGTGAAAGAGGAGTAGGGTAGCCTTGTATCCTCTTTTACACATGACAGTCCTCTATTTGAAGGGCTGCCCTGTTCAATTCTGGTTTCAAGATAAAGAACCATAAAAAGAATTGTTGTCCTCAGCAGTTGGCACCTGGACATCAGACTGAGGAGTCACCAAGTCACCAGGTCACAGCCTTCTGTGCTATAGTGGGATTTACTGTGTTTACGTTTAAATTATAATGATTATTTTTTAAAATTGCATCGATACATATGAATTTACACATCCAAACTGTGTGGAAATTTGTGTCCTCTTTTTGGTGATGCATTTCCTCTTTTGGAGCAATACATAAGTGGCCACCCTAAAAAGGAGTGTAGAGTACCCTTCCCCAACCTGTGAGTCGTAGTATTCCATCTCTATCATCACAGACTTTTGACAGTAGTGCAGTCAGGTTATTTTGAGAATCTGGACTTCATTATCTTATTGGTGGGGACTCTTTAGATGTTAATATGTGATAAGCTAGCCCTGCTGCATTCAGAGGTCTCTACAGGACTGGCACTACCATTAGGCAGAGGACACAATTGCCTTAAGCAGCAAATGCTAGAACAGGGGGAAGGGGCAGTGGTGGCAGTCTGCTGGCTGTTCCTCCTGAATTCCCTGCTTAATATGCCACACAACCTGCCCAGAGCCCCCTAAACTAGTCTGCTGCTTCAGATGTGTTGAAGGACATGAACCCATCATCAGAATTGAAGTAAGATGGCTTCTGTAGGTGGAGTGGGAAGAGCATCATCTTGTCCTTTTGCATTTGAAGGGCTCCATTTTGTCCCTTGCTTCAGGAAGCAAAATGTCTTGGATTAGTCCTGAATGGGGCTCTGTGTTATTTCCAAGCAGAGAATGTCTTGCATTACCAATTGAAAGGCATTGTGCAGTTATTCCATCTTTCCCTCACTATCAAGCTTCTTTGGAGGAGGAGGAGGAGGAGGAGGAGGAGGAGGAGGAGGAGGAGAAAAAGAGAAGATGAAAGAAAGAAGTTGTAGGAAAACACCAGTGGCTTACAAATGGAAGATGGCATCATATGGACCCCACCCCCATTAAAATTCTGTGAATGAGGAAGAGTGATTCAAAATTGAAGCCTTCGATGGAAGCATCCCTGAATATCTGTCCTCCCACCAAAAGTTGTGCCCTGATGGCAGTACTGACATTTGGCACTATAGGGTAGGTCTCCGAAGTAGTCTGAGCCATGACTCTTCAACTGCTGACAGATCAGCCTTATGGCCAAAAACCTCCTGGACAGTGTAGAAAGTGAAAAGAGATTTGTGCTGCATCTGGTGTTAATCGCCACCCGTGGAGAGTCCCCAGAGTGAGGTTATTCAAACATTTCCCAAAAGGAAATATTATCAAGATCCAGCACCAATGAAATAGAGCACAGAGTTGAAAGAGATAGATCTGAGGATGAGAAAGATTTCCCGATTTTAAAAACTGACTCTTATACCTTTCAGGCTTAAGGAAGGCTCCAATTGGACTCTTGTAGTCAAACTGGGATTTATTGTCCTAGGATGGCCTTGATTCTTGTGCTACACTAAGCAGATACACAGACATTTTCAGTTTTGTTTTGATGCTCCTTTGTACTGAGACCTGTACAAAATAATGAACTGGTACCATCTCCCCATATCACTATATTATAGTTTACATATGATTGCGCATTAATAATTCCTGCTAGTAAGGAATGGTAAAAGGTATAAAATGTTTTAACTGAATTAGTGGAAGGTACTCTTGCATCCACAGACTCTTGGGTGCTCCGTTTGGATGCATGGCATAGCTTTTAATGACCATCTTGGAAGGATTTTAAAATAATCTTGTGTTGAACTTGTAAACTCCTGCAGTCTTAGCCCCATCATTCTGGAAGAGAGATTGGACTCCCTAACACCCCCTTAAAGGCACAATCCTATGCATGTTTAGACAGGGGGTGGGGGGAAGTCCTACAACACCCAGCATGCCCAAGCCAGCCATGCTAGCTGGGGAATGTTGGGAGTTGTGGAGAATGTTTCTATCTAAACATGCACAGGATTGCATCCTAAGTTTATTTATTGATACAATTTTTTCTTTACTTACTGGAGCTTGTATAGATTATATGGATGGGTAAGGAGAAATGGAAAAAAAAAACAAGGAATTTATCACATAGAGGTAGTTTTTTATTTATGTTTCATTATTTAGTCTGACTACATAGTTTTAATAAGATGCCAGAAATTGAGAGAGGGAGACAAAATTTGATTTCATAGAAACTGTTTACCCATTCCCCTCTTTCTTTGACTATCTTACTACAGTGAAGAAGGAGGGGGAGAGAGAGAGAGAGAGAGAGAGAGAGAGAGAGAGAGAGAGAGAGAGTTTGTGTGTGCAGGGGATAAATACTTAAATACTGTATGCTTGTTATAGCTGGAAATGTTAGCATATATAAATGGCTTTTAATATATATATATATATATATATATATATATAGGAAGGTTGTAATAAGTCATGTGATTTAAAGCAAAGGCAACACAGCATGCAAAGGGAGCAATTTTCCACCCCTCAAACATCACTTCAAGTGATGTTGTTCATCTTTTTCTGACTTACTATGTCAAAGCATGCCTAGAGCTGAGGTGTTCAGGGACTCAACATGCCGTAAGTGTCCAGCTGAAAAAAAACCAACACCAACAACTTGGGATTTATCCCAGGGCTCAAAGAGTTCACTTTTTCAGTTGCTCTGATTTACTTCAGAATGCACCTTCGGGGAATTTATGTCTTCCATTGCTTTAGTTTCCCATTTCCTTTCTTGTCATCTTTAAAAATCCATTAAAGATTGCGGAGGCAGCTTCCACCGGCTTCCATTTACAAGGGTTTGAGTTGGCCTAATAAAGTGTTCCCTTTCTGAGGTGAACTGACCAACTCCCTCACAGCGCTGTGCTGCACTTAAGCTGACATTTTAATTAGATGTGGTGGCCACAGCTTGAGAAGGATGACTAAATCCAAACACATTTCCCTCCCAAGAACTTGGTTGTTTGTTGTTGTTGTTGTTGTTGTATTCACACTCCCAGAAGCAAATGCAAACAAAAAGATTTCCAAAAATGTCAAGAATAATTTTTAAGAGTGCAATCCTATGCATGTTTACACAGAAAAAAGTCCTTCAACCCTAGCTGGAAGCTGTAGGACTTTTAGTACTTTTTCTGTCTGAACATGAATTGCTCTCTAAAGGTATAAGCTAAATGCTGGAAAATACATTATTTTTATTTTATTTTATTTTCTTAAAAAACTTCTCTGAGTTCGCTTCATGCATCTAAAAAACATACACACACCTTCTTTTAGTTTGCTTCATGCATCTAAAATAGCTGGGACAAAATGTTGACTGACCTAACCGCTCAATGAAAAATATATTTGTATTTATTTTTGAACTGACTGAAGAATTATATTAATCTATTAATAGATCAAATAGAAATAGAAATATATCCATATTCCCACTTTCGTTTTACACAAAATAATCTTCTTTATCCTGTATGCTTCCTATGAATCAACAACTGTAGTATTCATACAAATTTCTCTACAATTCAGCTTGCATTAAAATGCCACCTCACCCATCATATCAGATTAATTCAAATTTGTCCATCATTTTGTATGGTTGCTGCTTTGCCTTAGGTATTAGAACTATACCTTACCTGTTTTTTTCCTGCTAATATTGAACCACCTATCTGTTTTAATATTCCCTCAATGATTCTAGAATTCACTTTCCTCCTCCCAGAACTATTAATATATTTTTGGCCTGCATTCATATAGATACATTTTCATTATATTTCACATATATCTGTGCAATAATTGCCTATTTGCATTAAACACAAATAGAATCATTCCAATGTGTACTCTATTTTGCTAGGTGGGAAACAGCTTGTTTGCCTTTTGAACTACACCTGATCCCTATTTGCAAGGCACTATTTCAAACGAGGCAGATAATTTCTATCATATACACAGACATATGTGTGCATAGATACATGTGTTTACATATGTCAGTTTCAAACAGCTGAATTAAGATATGCAGTTTTCTTGTATAGTCAATCAGGCTTTCATTTCTCACAGTATCTTTCATGATCATGAACAAACTTATTTCAAAAACAGAAATGGGTTTTAAACAGGCCACATTAATGGTTACCACGGCAAATGGCAAACAGCATGAATGCTTCGGCTTTGATCCAGTGATGAAATTTCCACATGTGAATGGAATGGAATCTCGACAGATGAAGGATGCTCCAAATTCTGCATGATGCATGTACAGTGCTCATTAGAGGACACTGATTGGATAATCTTTAATGCTGGACTAGGCAGACCTTTGGTCTGATCTAGCATGTTCTATGTTCATATAAGTTTACCATACATTGATGTCATTTCAGAAACTCACATCCCTGAATCATGGCCACATTGACCAATATTTTATTTCATGATATAATAAATATAGGAAGCTGTCTTACTGAGAGCCTATCCACATTGCCCTTAAAATGACTTATATTCTGTTTTAAAACATGGCTTTTAAGTCATTTCATTATGTGGTAGGACACACTGAGCAGTACTTATGTTTCATAGTGACTGCTTCCTCCGTCCTCAAAGTGTTCACTGGTGAATTACAGGGTTAATTCCTTGACTCTTCTTCTTTAGTTTTTGTTTTGCAGGCTGCTTGAGTTAGGGAGACAGAAGTGGGCAGGTCAAACAGCCTGCAAAACAAAAACAAAAGAAGAGTCAAGGAATTAACCCTGTAATACACCAGTGAACACTTTGTGGACAGAGGAAGCAGTCACTATGAAACGTAAGTGCAATGTGGATAGGCTCTTAGTCATACCATTGGTCCATTGAGGTCAGTATTGTCTACTCTAAAAGGCAGCATCTCTCCATGGTGTCATGCAGAGGCCTTTCACATCACCTACTAACTGATCATTTAACTCAGGGGCAGGGAACTTCTTTGAACCTGAGGGCCAAATTCAATTTCCGAGAATCTCGGGCTGGGGAGAGGCATGTTCCAGTGGTGGGCTGGGTCAAAGGCAAAAGGTGGGGACCAAAATTATAAAATATACCAGCACATTGTAGTTTAAAGCTCTTAGTGCTAGTAACTAATCCTTAGGAGAAGCATTTCAACATTTTACAATGAGGTAAAAATTGCATCAAACCATGAAAGCACCAAATGATTGATGGTTGATGGAAACTGGGGTGGGACAAGGGGAAGGGGACATGGACTTCTGAGGAAGCCCAGAGGGCCAGATTTGACTCCTGAATCTGAGGTTAACTGGATTTGCCACCTCCCGTCCTTTGCTGCCAGAAGTCTTCACCTCACTCTGCCTAATGGTAGGACCAGCCCTATCCTCTCATGCAGCAGAGGGCTGTCAGTCCCTAAACAAGCAATCCAAGTACAGCTTTGGAGGGGGAGGGTAGGAATCTGCAGTTCACAACTCCTTTGGATGTCTAAGAGCCTATCTACACAGTCCCTTGGAACATTTTAAATAGTATTTTAAAACGTTCCAAATATGTGTTCTAAAATGTCTTAGGCCACATTAAGGAGTACTCACGTTACAAGAGAAAAATTCTCAGTCTTCAAAGCGGTGTGTGCGGTCACACACTCTTCTGCCCTGTCTCTTTCTGTTTCGTTTTTACAATGAGGCAATGTTCCCACTTCCTCCTGAGTTCCTCTTTCAGTCCCTAGCTTTCAATGAGTATAGGGCTAAGGATTGTGGGTGTTGTAGTTCACTTGCCCATTTCCTCCTTAGCCCCTCTTTCTTCCTCACCAATCAACTGCTAAACATTTGGGCACCGACGAATGAAGCACTGCCCCCACGAATCACAAACGGTAAGGAAGGACACATTATTTTACTTAAAACGATTTATTAAAAGTAAAACCGTTGTATGTAGCTGAAGTGAGTTTTAAAAAACCTCAGGTATACATCATTCAAGGGAGTGCATCATGTGGCCCAATGAGTTTTCGTGACCCTTATAAAACGTTAAAAACCTACTGTGTAGATGGGCTCTAAAGCATCTGGACTGTGACCTATGAGTTTTAATTTTCAATAAAGAGGCCTATGGCATGATGTTCTTCTCCTTAATCTAGTTTCTTGTTCAACATTAGTTTGTGAATTTAGTTTTTAAACCCTATAAAAGCTTCGGGGACATTTGGCTTGGGTTTTCTGCCTGATTTCAAAGGCCAATGGCTTTTCAGCAAAATGAAAATCAAGCATCAGAAACAGGGCTGGCTGAAGTTTTTTGAGGGCCTTTGAGCAAGACACCCCCAATACCCCTTGCTCCCTCCTCTCCATGAGTCCACTTTCTCACCGCCATTGTCACAAGATGCTACTGCTCTTCGTTCTCTTTCTCCTCATTGCTACCACTTGCTTGCTTGACAGGGAAAAAGCCAGTAAGCAAGTAGGCAGAAGCATCTACCGCTACGCCTTCTCACCACAATCATTATCCGGTCCAGGCCAGGGCAGGATCTACACTACTGCTTTATAATGGTATTGAAGTGCACTGGCAGATGTTGGGGCCCAGGACACATTCCACGTGGCGTTTTCAAACTGCTTTCAAAGTGTTAGATCCTGCTTGGTGTAGATCTGGCCCAAGGCAGGGGAACAAGCAGATTGCAAGGGTGAAGGGGGCTCTTGTTGGTGTGTTCCTGCTGGAGTGTGGGCCTTCAGCAGTTGTCCAAGCATGCAAGTTGCCTTGACATCGGCCCTGGTCAAAATCACAGAACACCCCTAGCATGTGTGTGCACACATGCACACACCACACCATGTCTGGGTTTGTTTGTTTGTTTGTTTGTTTGTTTTGAAAAATCTCCTCAAGGTACAACACTTGCAAATTTGTCCAAATGGCTGAATTTGGCATTCATACACCTTTTGGTTTCAGCAAAATGTTGCGGTTCCAAATTCAACTTGAGACACACAACAACAGAGCAAAGCTACACTTTCATCACTATAAAGCTAACGACATATTGAAACATTAACCACAGCCTCGCAATATGTACTGCCTTTTATCCAGGGTTTTCAAACAGTCAGAAGCATCCCATTAAATGGCAAATCTCCAACGTAATGTTTCCCCTATAATTAAAGTGGACAGAGTTTAGGAGAACGAAAGGGGGGAAGAACAGGGAAAGGATGAGGTATGTCACTAAACTGCAAATAATATTAAATGGCATCATCAATAGCTGTGTCCCAGAGTTTGCATATTAATTGCAGGAAGGTGTTAATTTGAGTGTTTTAAGCTTGCATTCACAAGCTTGTTTACATGCTTTGTTCCACCTGGACCTGTTTGGAGGTTTGTCAAAAAACTAACAAGCAGAAAAAGATTGCATTTGAAAATACACATGCATGTTTAATTAAGCTGGGGCCACTGAACATTCCTCAATATATTTAGCTGTTGAGATTTCAGCACCACGAGAGCATCAGGCATTATCACCTTTTGAAGTATTGCAGAATCTTTAATATTTAACGCACAAAGCAGACTTTTAATATAAAATTCTAGCAGACCACGGAAGATTAAAGATGCATTCTAAATGTGACAGTTTGTAAATGGCATGCCAGTATTAAAAGGAAAACCTCTCGATACGTTACAGCATATTTTCCAGGTGTATGCTAAATTATGAATACAATTAAATAGCTGTAATTATTCTTGGGGTGTGGACTGCAATTTAATTGCCCCACCCCCAGTAAAAACGTGATTAAGTCTTAATACAGGAAAGTAGTAATGTGTGTACTGCCAGACTGTTTAAACATCCCTTACTTCATCAGGAAATACAATCTGATGTTAATTTTTACTATCCACCCAGGACCTTATTCAACATAAGCAGTGCCATGTTCCACATACAATATTGTAGTGCAGCTTGGCAGATCAGTCTTACAGTTCTGTTTGTTCACAGCAAAGATTGCTATCACACATCAGTACATCAGATTCTACATTCCATTTGATACTCCTAATATTATTATTAGTGTCTGTAAGTGTGTGTGTGTGTGTGTGTGTGTGTGTGTGTGTGTGATGGGGTGGTGGGTGCGGAAATCTCTTGCAGGTAGTGTTCTGTTTGTCTCTGTCCTGTTACCTCACCTCTACTACTTTAGCCATGCCCATTTAGCAATGCCCTTCCATTTCTGGAGCATGGCACTCAGGGATGGAAGGATTAAACTCCCCCCTCCCCATCCATTTCCCCTGAAATTCCACCTCCTCCCTGGAGAGGGCAGGATTTTTTTAAAGTCTCCATTGATTCCAATGGATACTTTTTTAAAACCTCCCTTCTGCTGGGGATGGGATGGGATTTCATGCAAAAGTGGGTGGAGGGAAGTTTTAATCCTTCCCTCCCAGAGCACCATGGTCCCATATAAACTGGGGCAGCAGACACTAACACAGAATGTTGGACCTACAGTGAAGCCCTCAAGAAAAGTTATGCAGTTGGACACACCTTCTGGCACCCCTAGCCATGGTCACTGCCATGGTGCATCCCACAGCCCCCTAAGGAAGGGTTCTGTCCACTCCATTCCCCTGAGGGAATGTCTGTCTCTTGGTCTACTACCCTAGGCTTCCAACTATATTGAATGCAAAGCTATGTGCTGGGTAGGGAAGTCTGCTACCTAGTGACTGAAGATAGTACTGCAGGCTTCCAACACAGACATATTTAAATTCATTAAAATTAATTAATTTGTTTGATAAACCAAATAACTGAGAGGTGCACATCTATAGGGTCCCTTTACTATGCATGTTAGGTTTCATTTATCTAGTTTTCACTGTCTTGGAGTTATGGGGCTGACAAACACATATCCTCTTTTATTTTTATAGATGTGTCCTAAGCATATACAGAGCACCCTTCCCTTGCCCCAGAGCAACTGTAGTGGCCCTTTCCTAAATGCTCAGAATTAAGGAGCAAGATTTCAGCATTCCCACACAGGATCACCAGCAGACCACATTAAGTCCTGCCCACATTAAGCCCTGCCCACAGCTCCCTCAAGAGTAACAAAATATGAAAACTGTAATGGTTCTATCTTATGTCTGTACTTCATGTTTGGTCATGTTTCATTTCTGACCTAATATGGTAGCTCCTGTATGGCCAAGGGAATGAGCTCCCATGATTTGGGCTTGGATAGAGAGAAAACACACCTGTCAAGTTGTGTTTGGGTACCTCCTGTAAGCAGTGAACAACACCAGTCTACACAGAATGCTCACACAACATGGTTCATAGATTTCAGCCCACCAGCTTCTTAACACTCTGTTTTTGTGACCTTCCTAGTCTCCACATGTTGCACCATTCTAAGCTAGACAAAAGCATTCCTGGCCACAGCTGCCACCTCAGCATTAGTAGTTATGTGATTTGGTCATTCGGAGGCACAAAATCCCACACGTGCTTCTCCCGCTCCCTGGCAATGAAAATCCAAAATTAATAAATTAATTAGTTTTTGCTGTTCTTTCAGAGCACCCCAAATCAGCTGTTTGGGGTGACTGCATCACTCTGCCATGTTTTGGATAATTTTACATATAGAAGTGATGCAGGGGAGAATAGCAAAGCCCAGTGTTTTCCTAAGTGCCATAAGCAGGTCTGGTCTAGATTTTAGAAGCTCTGAAAACTTCCACTTGCTCCTCTGTTCACTTGCTTTGGCAAAATTCCCTGATTCTACTCACCCAGCAGATCAATTTCATGAATTGATATGCCAGATACGCTTTGGCTGATACACCAGCTGTGCCCCTTCCTAGAATTGGAAGACCTAAAATCAGTAGTGCATGCGCTGGTAACTTCAAGGCTCGACTTCTGCAATGCGCTGTACATAGGGCTACCTCTGTGCCTAACTGAACTTCAATTAGTTCAAAATATGGCAGTCAGGTTGGTCACCGGTACATCTAGAGGTGATCACATTACACCAGTTTTAAAATCTCTTTTAAATGCCAATCAGTTTCCGGGCAAAGTACAAAGTGTTGGTTAAAGCCCTACATGGTTTGGGTCCAGGTTACTTACGGGATCGCTTTCTCCCATACAATCCGCCCCGCAAGCTCAGGTCCTCTGGGAAGAATTTACTACAGTCAACAAGAACTAGACTGACAACCGTTACCCAGAGGACCTTCTCTTCTGTCGCTCCCAGATTGTGGAGAGATTCGCCAACTCCCCAGTCTTCAGGAATTTAAAAGATCTATAAAGACTGATCTCTTCCGGCAGGCCTACCCAGATGAATTTTAAAGTGTTTTATTGATGTTCTATTGGTATTTTAATGATGTATTGGTTTTATGTGTTTTAATCGGTTTTGTATTTTATATTTGATGCTGTTCCCCGCCTCGATCCGTTGGGAGAGGTGGGTAATAAATAATATATATATTATTATTATTATTATTATTATTATTATTATGAATTCCTGGTCAGACAACAATTCCTTATGCGCTCTAGCCTTAAACATGCTTCACTCTGTTTAGCACCAGGCTATATGATTAATGTTGGGGGGAATTACCCCCAAAGAATTTGTTGTTTCCTCAGAAAATTAATAAATTCATTCATGTGTTCATCATGTCATGATTTTGTAAGACAGTGATCTAAGTTCACTACAAAGGTGACCATTATGAACGCACAATTTTTTTACCTATGAGCAGACTAATTATGAAATCTGGCAAAATCACTATATAAGACTAACTTTCAGTAGATGCTCCAGTATTTGTGCCAGAGCAGTCATTCTCATACACATCCCAACAAAACAGTATAACAATTCTTTTTCACTTTCAATAATATAAATGCAGAAACCTCGATGTATGGTCCTTTAAAACAGATTTTTCAAATTATTACAAACTTTAGATTGTTTTTAAAATATTATGTATTTCAGAAATACAAGAGAGAGAGAGAGAGAGAGAGAGAGAGAGAGAGAGAGAGAGAGAGAGAGAAGAATTACATATAATCTTCTAAGGAAGAGATTAAAATGGATCAATAATGAAAAGATAGTAATGGTACTGCTCAGGTTTTTTTTTTAAAAAAAACAGGTCTTTCTTATGTTGTTAACCTTTGTATCACAAAAATGATGATGGGGGCACATACCTCATATTAAATATGCAGTGAATTTCTTTCTTAATAAAAAGAAAACCCAGGTCATGTTTTCCTTCCGATTTTGCATGAGTTAGATTGCACACGTTCTGCATGTGATTACAGACACTCACTAGTATGTGTCTGGGGCTTATATGAAATTATGTTTACAAACGGAAAGCAAATATAAGTACATGAGAAATGAGAAATGCAGCTGAAAGGAAAATCAGCTGAAACGAACCATAAATGTGAATTTTAGCCTCTGCCATAATTTCTGACAGACAGGCAAAGGGACACTGCCCCCCTCCAAAAATATCTGAGCAAGGATAGTTTTACAGAACAATGGGCTGGATCCAAGCTTAGTGATACTTAGAGTAGGCCCATTGAAATCAATGGGACTTAAGCAAGTAAGACTTAAGTAAGAGTAACTGAAGTTCTGTTGATTTAAATGAGCCTACTCTAAGTATGACTGAGCGTGGATCCAACCTTTAGACAACAGTAGCAAAGATAATGGCAGTACCCCACAGTGTGGCCCAAAGGGCACCACGAGGTAAGCACCAACGAGGAAGCAGCATGGTTACAGATACCAATTCTTTATATCTTTAAAATAATGTAGGGTGACCATATTTTGGAAACCAAAAAAGAGGACACCCAGTTGGGAAAGCAGCTTTCTGGGGCCTCTGGAAAGCATGTCATTCCACCCCACCACCTTAAAGGGCCCGATTGGTGTGGAGGAAAGGAAAGTGTGTCATTCCCACCCCCCACTGCTCCAATTGGGGCCTTAAAGACCCTGATTGGAGCAATAGGGGAAGTGCACTTTCTGGGGCCAATGGAAAGTGCATCATTTTCCCCACTATGCTATTGGTGACTGCCATTAGCGTGGTGAGGGGGAACGGTGCACTTTCTGGAGGCTCAGGAAAGCGCGCTTTCTCCTCCTTCGTTCTAATTGAGGCCTTAAAGGCCCCTATTGGAGAGGAAAGCATGTCATTCCCCCCCCCCCACACTCCTCCAATCGGGGCCTTTTCTATAATGTCTGGGAATGACACACTTTCCCCTTTAAGGTCCCCATTGGAGCAGTGGGGGGGATGACATGCCTTCAGAAAGCATGTCATCCCCCCCCCCCGCCATGCTAATGGCAGCCTTAAAGGAGAAAGTGTGTCAATCCAGGACAGTATAGAAAATTAAAGAAAATCCACCCACACTAAGGATAGAACAAAAGCCTGGACAAATCTGGGGAAATCCTGACAGTTGGATAAATAATGTCTATCCCATCTTGATGACTCAACCTGAGGCACTCTCGGTGGCTCAGAACAAATCTAAAAACAACTCAATGTACAGTTAAAAAATAATCAAACTTTGCCCCGAAACACAAAAATATCCACATGCAGCAGCATACAGTAAAATCAGGCTGAGAACAGAACAGATCAGAACCTGAAAGCTGTTAAACACACACTTCATATATCCAATAGGCCCTAATGCCTGTGTGAATACTACTACTACTACTAATAATAATAATAATAATAATAATAATAATTTATCCCAGAGAAGTATTCCATAAGGAATGATGTCAGGTGAATATCTTGCTGTAGGGCAGGGAATCTCTGAATTCGCTTTTGGATCAGATTTGGATCACTGGGTCTGCAGGCCAAATGTACCAGTTTTGAGTTATCGTTTAGGTAATATGTAAAATGGCATGTCCATCCTTACAGTCTATATCAACCTTTCCTAACCTAGTGCTGTTAAAATGGGTTAGACTATGCTGACTGGGGGGATTATGGGAGTTGTAGTCCAACCTATCTCAAGGGCACCTGCTTGGGTAAGACTGGTCTATATCCTTAACCACACTGAATTTCTCTAGGTTATGCCAGAGTTTCTATAAATGAATAAATAAATAAATAATCAATAATCAACCTGGAATTCATGTAGTCCTTTCTCTTGGCCATGACTTAGTTTGCTGTTGCTGCCAACATTGGTTGCCAGCAAGCAGTTCAGTGGTGCTCATTTAATTAATATTTCTATTTTGAACACAATTTGAAATTTGCACCTGTTGAGAACACATCCCTCCATTTGCATCCTACTGCTGCATTGAACAAAATGGGTGTGCCTTTCCTAACCTGATGCATAATCGAAGCATAGGCAGCAGTAATATTTATGTATAACAATGATATCATTTAAAAATCTATTACTAATTCCCATATTATTTGTTTCTACAGCACACATTATTGGAAATTGAAGAAAATTAACTGGAAAATGTGAGTGTAAGCTTTACAGCCATGTAAAGCTATTTATACTTAATGATAGGTTAGCACAGGTTTCCCAAAACAGGTGTTTTCAGACATGTTGGACTACAAGTCCCATCACCCCAACCAGAATGTTTGAGATGAACTGGATTCAAGATTGGAAAAATGATAAAGTGAGAAAAACCAAAATGGACAGATTCACCCATCACTAGCCCACCCACTCTAAACAGTGGGCTGTGGAATTCTGCATCTGCTCCTGCTTCTGAATTGTCTTCCAGGGCAACTCCACTTCCAGCACCTTCTCATATCTCAAACCAGAGCTTACCAATGCACAGAAGATGGCATTCAAATTCTGCATTCAAGTGATAATGATGCAACCAGTATATTCAACAATTGATGTGTGGATCGATTTAGGTGAGAATGGGTGTTACATGGTGGTTTGAGAAGTCTTAATTTGTAGGACAATCAGGAATTCTTAGGGAGGTGCCTAACTCAGCTCCATGAATCGATAGGGATTTTATTATTCCCCACCCCCACCCCCAGAAGGGGTAATATGGTGCTCAGAGCTGAGCAGCTAAAGCCAGATTGGCCCTGTTCAGAAGACACCTTAAACCATGATGGTTAAAGCCTTTTTGTTAACAAAAAAGACTTAACCACCATGGATTAAGGTGTCTTCTAATCAGAGCTTTTGTGTGGATAAATCATAGCTTAGCCTTTAGTAGACAGACTGGAAGAGGTTTCTTCTATGATGTAGTCTGAGTTTCAAAATGGAGCCTCAGAGGCCTAGGCCAATATAGGCTGACCATATGAAAAGGAGGTCAGGGCTCCTGTAACTTTAACAGTTGTAGAGAAAAGGGAATTTCAGCCAGTGTCATTTGTATGCAATTAGTTCCTGGTGAAATTCCCTCTTCATCACAACTGTTAAAGTTGCAGGGGCCCTGCCTTCTTTTGTATATGGTCACTCTAGTATAGTGCCTGCACCTTTAACTGTTGTGATGAAGAGGGAATTCACCAGGAACTAATTGCATACAAATAACACTGGCTGAAATTCCCTTTTCTCTACAACTGTTAAAGTTACATGAGCCCTGACCTCCTTTTCATAGGGTCAGCCTAGAAATGGCTAATGGGACACACACTAGGGGGTTCATAACACCAGCAATTTATCGCACTCCTGCCATGCCTGGTATGTGTTTTTGCAGCGCTATAATCACATGATGTTGTCCCTGTCCAGTGCTCATCTTGCCTCTTTCCTTCCATTTTCCATCTTAGGCCCTTTCTAAACCAGAGGGGTGCAGAGGGCCAGAGGGGCAGTGAACCCGGAAGTAGCCACTTCTGGGTTTGTCACCCCAATGCACATGGAAAATGTGACGATCCGGGCTGCTCCCGGGCTGTCGTGCTGTCACTGCACAAAAGGTAAGGGGGGGGGGAAGAACAATGCACGCGATCAGTCCCCCACCCCCACCCCACCCTCCTGGGGGTAGTGAAACTGGTGCCACCCCTTCCCCGATGGCCACGGAGCCATGCGGTGTGGCTCCATGTCCATTTTGCAGCCACTCTTACTTGCGAGTAAGAGCGGCTGCGCCTTGGATGGGCAAGCACATTCTTCCATGGTCCCGGGAACTTCCTGGGACTGCAGAAGAATCAGGATTTTTCAGGTTCGTGTGAACCAGGGAAAATCCTGTGCCCACCCCTCCACCACCGGGACTCCCTGTGCATCATTTGGACTCACAGGGAGCAGCCGGGCGCCATCCCAGGCATTTTGCCTGGTGTGGAAAGGGCCTTATTTTGGAGCGGGGAAAATCTGGTTTTTTTCCCTCCATGTGCAATAACACTGCTCCTCCCTCCCATGTATTGCCGTCCTTGTGCTATATCGGACCATCCCGTTTTTTGTTGGGGGCATGTGTGTCGAAGGGCGGTCTCTCTGACAAAAGAGGTGGGGCGTTTCTCCACTCAACTGCTCAACTGTGAAGGGGGAGGGAGAGAGGGCACCCAAACACTTGTGGAGAAGGCAATCCCATTCAACTCTATGGTTCTTACTCCTGAGTAGGCATGTTTAGGTTTCCTGACTAGAACAATGTTGGCTTCCCCTTGCCATGTCAACATTGACCACAAACTTCTCCAAAAACTAATTGTAATGCCTTCACTTCATTTATATTGTTTAATATGATCTTAGGGGAAAGCTTAGTGTGCTGTTTTACCGTAATTGTGTAGTTTCAGGCTGCCATACTATTGTATTTGCGCAGAAATAAAAAATATTTTAAAATATAAAAAATTAACTGCAGGGGGAAGGAGAACGTAGGGGGTGGACAGGAGATTTTGCCGGCATAGTAGCGATACACGTGAAAAAGATACATTAGCTGAAATAGTGCCCAGCACTCAACTCACTAAGGAAATGGATGGGGAAACTGCGGACGCAAACTGGGGGGGGGGGGGGGAAGTAGGTGTGATGGAGCCCTAGCAGGACAACATGATCAACTGATCAACATTATGGTTACTGGTTCAGTAACTTCTGCCATTTGCTTGTTTGTTTCTTTAGAGTGTAGTCTTATATGAACATACTTGGGAGTAAGCCCTATTGAATTAAATGGGCCTTACTCTGAGCCGACATATATAGAATTGTGCTGTTTGTTATCTTTTCCTTTGTTCAATAATTTAGTTTGATGGCTGCTGAGTGGATCTGGTTTTGTTGTGTCCTCTCCCCCCCCCCCAAACACACTCCTTTGAAAGGCTACAAAATTTGAAGAGGACTTTGTATCTTTTGCTGCGATCAGCTACATTTGGCATACATATGGAGCATGAATTCACTTCATTCTTCCAAAGCTTACCCAAACAGCAGCGTGTCAGGGACTTTTAAAGCTCCTTTGGGTCAGCATTGTGGGTGTATTTTTTTGTACAACACTTTTCTGAGTCTGGAACTTTTCCTCCTCATGCCAATTTATGATAGAACAACCAAAGCCCTTTGTTTTGTGTTAATTCAAATAGGTTTGAGTGTACTAACAGAAACACATCAGAGAGATTCGGGTTGGCTCCCCTCCTTTTTTTCACATCCTGGGTGAGCATATACTTAGATCCCCCAAGCATAGCGATAATTTCTTCTTACCAGCCGAGCCAGTCATTATTTATTATATCACTCTCTCACTTCTTCACTCTCTCCTAGTGGGAACATTGCAGTGGCTGCTGGCTAGAAAATTAGCCAAGGGAACTTCTTCTGTTGGTCTCTTTCCTCATTATACTAGTACAAAAAAAAATTAACTGTGGCTTTCTGTCTCCCCATCTCTCAGCATATATATACCCATGTTGGAAGCACACTATAGGGGCTAATAGTGAGTAATTTTACTGTGGTACTCTCCCATGTTTCAACTCCAGTCCTTTCTCAAGGGTAGCAAACACTGTGCCCCTGCACTGTTATCCCGTATGATAAGCAGCAGCATCTGCAACTTTATGCATCATTGTTTTCCTTCCATTGGCTTGTTGCTGTTTTGTAGGTCGATGTAATATCATTTCTTTAGCAAAGGAGAGCCATCAATTTTGCAGGGATTTAAGCCAATGTGGGCTTGCTGTTTGTGTTCAAAAATAAAATTTGTTTTCAAAGTGTAGTGCTGAGAGACATGCACAACTTGGGGGGAAGGGCGAATAGGCGAGGTTGGCACAGCAATGAAAATCAGTAGAAGATGGAGAAGCCAGAGATTAAGAACAAAAGAAGAGCCATGCTGGATCAGACCAAGGGCCCATCTAGTCAAGCACTCAGTTCACACAGTGGCCAACCAGCTGTCAACCAGGGACCCACAAGTAGGACATAAGTCAACTATACCCTCCTCCCCATGTTCCCCAGCAACTGGTGTATATAGGCTTACTGCCTCTGATACTGGAGGTAGCACATAGTTATCAGAACTAGTAGCCACTGATAGCCTTCTCCTCTAGGAATTTATCCAACCCCCTTTTAAAGCCATCCAAATTGATGACCATCTCTACATCTTGTGGTAGCGAATTTCATAATTTAACTATGTGCTGTGTGAAGAAGTATTTCCTTTTATCGGTCCTGAATCTCCCAGCAATCAGCTTCATGGGATGGTCCTGGGTTCTAGTATTATGAGGGAGGGAGAAAAATGCCTCCCTATCCACATTCTCCACACCTTGCATAATTTTGTACACTATCACTGAATAATCCCAGTTGTTGTAACCTTCCCTCATAGGGCACAGGGGGGATGCTCCAGCCCCTTGATCATTTAACTGTACTTTTTCAAGCTCTACGATATCTTTTATTAGGTGACACATGAGCAGAGAGAATACAGATGTGAAAATGTCAGGATCATATTGGATTAGATTCAGACGGAGGATTGGACCCAGGATTTGCTTTCTGCAAGGTTGCAATTCTATACTCACTTACTTGGGAGTAAATCCCATTGATTTCAATTGGCTTTACTTCTGAGTAGACATACATTGGAAAGAACTGTTAGTCTGGATCCATCCCATTTTGTTTTGTATGCTGTCCGAAGTCATAGATGTGTTCACCTACATCTTTAAGTAACGTCAAAATGGCCCAGGCTGGTGCTAGAATTGGAAGTTTAGTTCAGATCACACTGGTCCCATAGTATGATTCCCTGCAGTATTGCACAACTTGTGACCCACCAAGATGAGTGTAGACTGCAAGCCATAGGCTATAGCCTGCCAGGCATTCAGCAATCATCCTTGTTATAGCAGGTAGTAAAATAAGGCTGATCAGAGGAATAGGCCTCCACATTTGGTTGGCAGATTGCATTTGCCTTGGTGGGTCAAAAGTCTTAAAGGCCTAATGTATTCCAAACATGTTTCATCTTCCTAAGTTGCATGTAAGGTGGCCACTTATGCATTGCCCAATAGGAGGAATTGCATCAACAAAAAAGAGGACACAGTTTGCATAAGATCTGCATTTCCACATTTGTATGTACAGCTGCAGATTTAGAAACAATATATAGAATATAAATACAAATGCAATAAATCTCACCATAGTCTCAAAGATGGATCAGGTTATGACCTTATGTGCCTTGCTCAGTCCACATGCTAATTGTTGATGGGCAACTTCAAGGCCCAGCTCTTCCTTCTGATGGCATTTTATCTTTATACCAGACTTGGGCTTGGCAACCCATCAAACAGAGGACTGTCCTCTGTAACATAGGAAACCTGGTCACCCTAGCATGTGAAATGTTTAGAACTGAAGAATGCCAGCATAAGAATGTCATATGTAAGTAATTAACTGCAAATATATATAGGTGCAAATTAAGATTGTCATAAAGATAGCAAAAAGTAAACTTGCCTCATTTTTACGTCATTTGGAATGTGATTAAAAATACATCTCTTAACTCTGCTGATTCCCTTCTGTTCTTCTTTTAAACATAACTTTACATATGAAATTCATTCCTTAACAGAAACATTGCCATAGAAGCAGGTAGCTAGCAGCTGCTCTACCTATTCAGAATCAAAATTACCCTAGTAGTATAAGGAGATCAAAGTCCCTGGGGACATTCCTTTTTTCTGATTGTCGCATCCTGCCCACTCCTTGCTATTCACATTGTGTTTTATAGTTGGCTTGCATGATCCAACAGGCCTAATTGGCTGAATAACTTGGTGTACCTAATAACACAGATGTCAGAGATGCTGGCCGTTGCTCCAAGGGAAGGGGGAAGAGGACAGTAAACAAAGACCCTGGTGTCTTCCGTCCCAGAATACCCACTTTAATGTTTGCTCTCTTCTTACTGAATTATAGTGGCAGTGCTCTGAGCAACTTAAGTAACCAAAGTGCTCCCGCAGCATCACAATCTTGTTCTACCACCAATCTGATGACCACCAGTGTAATTCAAAGAGATAGAGTAAAAACTCACCTCTAGGTATGGAAAATAGAGGCATTCTTTCTAGAAAAGATGGCTAATAGAACAATGGCACTTTCTATCCTTAAATGCAACCCTACTGCACGTATTTATCTATATCTATATATCTCCTGATCCTTCCTTGGCTTTTTGTTTTAGAAAAAAAGAGAACCATCTTTGAGAAAGCACTTTAGATATCACCTTGACATCTGATGAAGGGTCATACTGATTTTCCATATTATATATGATGGAAAACAATATAAAAGTTGAAAAAGTGCACAAAGCTGGCAACGGGGAAAATGCAAAGAGCAAATGTAGGCACCCTAACTCATCTTGATTGTCTCCATTAAGCAAGACAGCAGAATATGGCCCTTTCCGCACCAGGCAGTTGGCCTGGGATGGACCCCGGCTGCTCCCTGTGCGGCCGCATGACACACAGGGAGTACTGGGGCAGGGGGGTGGGCACGAGATTTCCCTGGGAAACCGGAAACTAGAAAAAGCCCAATTCTTCTGCAGCCCCTGGGAAGTTCCCGGGACTGCGGAAGAATGTAGGCGCCCACCCCGGTACTGCCGTGCTTACTCGCGAGTAAGCATGGCAGTACAGATGGCCACGGAGCCACACCACACGGCTCCGTGGCCATCAGGAGAGGGGGAAGTAGAATCGCCATCCCCAGGATGGTGGGGAGGAGGGGGGCCGATTGCGTGCCACATTTTTTTAAAAACTTACTTTTACGGAGGAGCGCTCGTACACTCTCCGTGGATATTCAAAAAAATGGATGCTGCAACTTGCAATGGCCCAGGAGAAGCCTGGGCTGTCACATTTGTGATGCGGCTCCAGTGCGCCAAACCTGGAACTGGCTACTTCCGGGTTCGCAACCTCTCCGGCCTGCTACACTCGTAGGTGTAGAAAGGGCCTATGAAACACAGTCGAAAGAACAATTGATTCAGTTATATCAACAAAGCTGATCTTTCATCAAGATTACTTTAAGAACAGTAACTGTCATACTACACAATTTCTTTTGTGGAGGGATGTGTGACCAGGGAGGGGGTGGGTGGGATATGATTTCTATTTTTAGCCAAGAAAACAGTAGTTCATCTATACCCTTTGGTTGGTTGGTTTTATGATATACTGCTGATTCTTTTTCCCTACACACACATCCAGTATTTGCCAGAAGGGTTGACTAGGAGAAACAAAATTTAAGAGGCTTGTCCAAGGTCACTCTCAGGAGCATGGAGGTCTATCTATGCCACTTTCTCAAGGGCAATCCATGAAAGGATGATGGCTGAATGCAGTTCTGTCTCGCTTCCAGCCTTTCAATCCAAATCTCCCGACCTTTCATC
This sequence comes from Anniella stebbinsi, assembly GCA_029215795.1. Lineage (NCBI taxonomy): Eukaryota > Metazoa > Chordata > Lepidosauria > Squamata > Anniellidae > Anniella > Anniella stebbinsi. Next base: position 98,540,591 of record JARDYH010000004.1, on the reverse strand, counting down.
TTCTGTCCTCTTTTGTGACAGTGTGAAAGTGCAGTTTATGGAAAAGCCAACAAAGTTCTTTATGAGGCAGCACAAGTTCTATATGAGGAGGAGCCTTAAATTAGACATGTGACAGTCTTCTTTAAAGAACGCATGCTGTTACATTTTTAGTCCCAAAGCAGACATGACTTCAAAGGTGCAGCTATTCTAGAGTCAGAATAGGACCCAACACATCTAGAGGACACCAGGTTGGTGAAGGCTGCACTAGAGCATGTACATCTCCCTGGAAATGAAGACTGGAGAACGCTGGGCATTGTAGGACTTTTTTTCCTGTCCAAATATGGATAGGATTATGCCTTTAGGAGAGTTCCCTAACGGTTCTAATTTGCACATCAGTCTGCGATAAAAAACAACTGCACTGACATGCACATTTATATACAGTACATATGCAACACTTCCTAACATACATATCCTGTACCCAACATTCCCTAGTATATGTCATTTTGGAGCAAATAAATACAGCACAATGTTCAAAGAAGTACACAGTCCAAAGGATAACACTGTTCCGACCCAAATAGTCTGGGAGGTGCAAATTAGTCTAGTTCCCTTAAAAATGCAGACTAAATCAAATTTTCCTCCACCCTTAGGTAAAATTCTGCATGCTACACAGAATCCAGGTACCATATTGGTAAGATACAGAGCAAGTTCTGGTCTCTGGCAGAGAGTTCTTACAACTCAAGAGCTGTAGTAACTCCCTGCATCCCGTGTCTCCAGCCATGTGTGTCTCTTAAGACCCTATTAGAGTTATATGTATATTTACATGTCCCCGATCCTCAGCAAGATGTGACTGTAGCTCATCATTATCATATGCTTCTAGCCTTAACAGATGTCGATGTTTGCCCTGGACCGTTTGTGCTTGTGCTGATTTTCCCATCACTGAAGTCCATAGTATCAGGATGATGTGGCAGCTAAGAAATTCCAATTGTGTTCTTCAGTGCATTCAGCTATCTTATCTGGTTCAATGATTTATTTTACAATGACCTATTTTGTGAAACAATTATGGAGATGAGCAAGTGGAGTGCAATTTCTATACTACCTAACATTTCAGATTATCTTCCCAGGTATACAGTTTTTTTCTGTTGAAGCCTAAAGTAACTGCTGTTAGGAATGAAAGGTACAGTTCCTTTGCTACAGCTCTGGAGTTCAGAAACAAGGATAACAAATTTCCCACAAAACATTTCAAAACCAAACAGAAATGATCACGATAACCTATACCTCTTACTCAGGCAGCTTGCAAAACTACCATGACCTATCCTGGAAGAAACCTCCTGACCAAATAGGACTCTCTTCCTGGCTCCAGTGGCAGCCTGAACGCATTGATGGTTTGAGTTGCTGTATACAGCTTCTGAGCAGCTAAAATGGCACCCTCCCTAGGAAAATGGAGCAGAAATGCCCAGCCCTAGCCAGATCTACACCTTGTGTCAAATCATTACAAATGTGGAATAAAAAGGAGGATATAACACTATGAAAGCGGCATATGGAATGTGGATTGTGCCCCAACAGTTATCAGTGCACTTCAATACCGCTATAAAGCAATAGTGTAGGGAGATCATCAGAGGAGTATTTTAGAGCACACTCGTTATTGGGTACTCATGGATTTTTGCAGAACCTATTCACAATGCAGTCTGCTTCCCATGTGTCTCCCGCTCTTTCTGACCTTCTTACTGTGACAAAAAAAAAGAGACCCTTGTAAGTCCGATTTATTTTTGGATACGGAACTTGCCGTGATCTACTGCTGTGTGCAGGAGAAGTGGCACGCTAAAAACGCCCACTGCATGGGCCACGTGGTCATTGTTTACTTTCTCTTTCTTCTCAATTGAGAAAAAGGAAGTATTGTGAGACAGAAGTGGGGGTGAAGAAGTGACTGCAGGGAACCATGATTTCCCCCTGTCTGATGAAGCTCCCAATCTAGCTCAATCTAAAAATGCATCCAACAGTGCAATGCTATTCATGTCAAGTCAGAAGTAAGCATTGTTGGTTTTAATGGGACTTATTTCTAGGTAAATATTAGGGTCCTCGCGAGCACTCAGGGGGTAGATCCATACTTGCACCAATCATGCCTGAATGGGAGTGGACACAGGGGGGTCCATCAGCCACTTGGACCCAGTTGGCTGCTTGCGGCAGCCCTAGTGAAGTGCCCCAGGATCAGTAATGATGTTGTGCCTTTCCTTGATTTTTCAGTGGAGGCTAGTGATTCAGTGGGGCAGTCTGCCCTGGGTTTCAAATAGAAAAAGCCAGAACTCTAAAGGAGCTCTCAAAGGCGCAGAACTCTCTCCCAAAAATAGCTCCTTTAGAATTTTGACTGGTTCTGGTTCTGACTGAAACCTACAGCGGATTCCCTTCCCCCACTGACTTTGGAGCCACCAGCCTCCACTGCTTTCAGGCCCAAATCTAGATGGAGAGGATGGAGTGCCTGGGACCAGTAAAGATGTTCTATGATGTCCCAGTCCTGTCTTGCCTTATGAAGCATCTGAGCCTTGTATTGCTAGCAGAATCCTCCTAGAAGTTAACACATGTTAATGGGTTAATGTACAAAATATGACCAAATGAATAGTGTTCAAAGATTATTATTTATAGGATAGAGGTACAACTACACAGAAATGGCCTCTGGTATTGTTAATTCCTATGGGAGGCTCACAGCCCCCTGATATTTACTTCATGAACTTCTCCATTCAATCCTCAACTTCCTGGAAGTATGCATTTTTTTTAAGTAGGATGGTTTCATACTTCAGGTCCTAAACTGCTGTTGACATAAACTAGCTCCTTTGTAATGGCAGAGTGCCTCAATACTTTGGTCATACAGAATTTCGCACATGCACACTGCCCTTCATGCGAATTTGGGTCTTAATAGTCCCAATGCCATTTTAGTGAAATCTTTAGTGGTGAGGGTTGAAACATCACAGAACAGTTGACTCCATGAGAGTCACATGGAGAAAACATGGAATATGAAGAGGCATGGTTTGAGGAGGAAGGTTTTACTTACATTATACACCTAAAAGAGTTTCTTCTAATACCAAATGCATAGGAAGGTTAAGCTTTTGTTTAAGGATGGGAGAAAAGTGTGCATTACTGTGTGAATTTTAAAAAGTGCCCATTTTTATAGAGCCCATTTTACAAACAGGAGTTCAGGAATTTATGAATATTTTGGAGAGCATGTGCTCCCGTTCACATTTGGGATTGCAATTATTATTATTTTTTAGTGATTTGCAAACTGAAACAAAATTCCCATACATCCCTACATTTGTTTTTCAGTCTGTGGAAAATTTGTATTAGTGTAGCATTCTTGTTATAAGTGTCAGACATAGAGGGCTAGTTAGCATTCCACTGTTGGTCATTCTGTGGGATGCATCAGCTAGGAAATTCCAAAATAAAAAGAATTAGTTTGTAGTCCAAACCTTGGAAAAATTAACAAGCAGACAAATGAGCAACCCAGATATAATTCATTTTTGCACTTCATGTGGCTCAAAACAATTCTTATCATCTGGAGCAGGCAATGTAATGCAAACTAACATGTGGTGTGGGGCCAGCAGTCTGAATCATCTACCTTTTATTTATCTTTCTTTGTGTCACAATTTCATCATTAGATCAAATAACAGCAGATTTCCACAATATGTCATTCAGGTATCCCCAGTTTATCTATAATGATTTTCCTCTTGTCAGCTCATTTCTTGAACCTTTGCTGAATCTGGTTTCAGTGGTACTATAAACAATCATCATTGCATTGTAAAACTGGAAACTCTCCACCAAAATAGTGTTTTGATCTGGGTTGCCATAGTAATAAGTCTGTGCTCCCCTCTTTGGAGGCCTTGTTATATGAAGTATCTGTGATTTGCTCAGAATGGCCCCGGTTCATCTGTCAAAATGAGTTTTTCCTTTTTTAAAATAATGATCTAGAAAATCCCTCAGTGACAACAAATATTTTACAACCATAACGAGGAACACTGTATCGCTCAAGCTTTGTAAATCTATGTCATTATTGCATTAGAATAAATCACTTTCCATAGGTATGTGACTTGGAGAAATTTCTATTCTAATTTTAGATCCTATTCTGCATTCAGTGGGGGTATTTATTTCTTATATAAAGAGAATTATTAACTTTGACTTCAAAAAGATATCACATGTCAGTTCCTGTTTAGAGGCCCTGGAGCAGTAAGACAATAAAATAAAATAAAATAAAATGAAATGAAAATCTTCCTTCTTTCTATCAAAGTGCTGCAAATATCCAGTCAGTTTTAGACTTGATTGCTTTAATGAGATCAGATATTACAGTTCATTTTAGATGTGCTCATTCAGAGAAGGACAATCACAGTATTTGTTTGCGAAAGTATTAGAAATGCCTGCAAATTGGTCAGTGTCACAGGGAGAAAATACCACTGTACATTATTTTAAATAAAGCTGTTCCAGTCGGTTACAGTAATTTGATACATGAACTATGATATTTCCTCCTGCAGGAGCAAGAATAAACAAACACTATATCAACAAGCTGGTGACATATTCTACAAAAAGAGAACAAGGTGAGATCATATTTCATCTAAGAAAAATGATAAACTTGGTTACTTTATGTAAGTCACTACTGGTACAGAGTTATGCGGTATAACTCGCTGCCAGTTACAACCTTGTAATACCTGACATGGGAATATTAAAACATCAGCTGAAGAAAGCACGGTGAGAATCCATCTGTATTCAATGAATTCTAATTAAAAAGTAATTATTGCACAATGAAGGCTCTGTCAGCTCTGTTCCCACACACACAGAGAAGGAGCTGTCCGCTTTTGCAAATTGCAAAAAGACAAATTAAAAGGCAGACAGCATACAAGATCTCAATATGTGTGTGTGTGTGTGTGTGTGTGTGTGTGTGTGTGTGCATTTTCTTCCAGGTGTCTTCATTCTAAGCAGCTTTAGGTGGAAGGGAGCCACTCTTTTCATAAATAGTTTTATATCATTTTGCCAAGCGAGGCCCCAGAAGACAGTGTGGGGGCAGAGGTGCTACACATCTTCTGTTATAATTGACCTGGGCTTTGAGATTTCTCTGTCATGATGTATTCCAGAACATTGCATGATGGGAAGAAACTTGTTATTCCTCAAGTAGTGCCAAATGGACAAGATCAAGTAGGTCTGGGACTTGAAAAAAAACGAAGAAATATTGACAGATAAGTAACCACTCTAGTAAATGACAGGCAGGCACAGGAAGCATTGTTTCCTCAGGGCTCAGATGTAATCTATTAACCTTAAAAAAATTCTCTGCAAGTGTGATGGATAAATAAAATGGGCAGAATTTAAGATATTTGTTAGTTAAAGTCAATAGAATGCATTGATTTTCTTTCCTGCCAGCAGATTACCATAATGAAGATGCAAGGGATTATTGCTGAAGATATTTTATTCAGCTGTTACCCGCTAAACATGATTAGGGTGAAGGTAAAGGGGGACATGCTGTTCTGTAAACATTTGATCACACCCCCCCCCCCAAAAGCACAATCTCTTTGACTATTTTTCTTGATGTTACGTGAATGGGAGCAGATGTGGCTCTGATTGCAGCTCGTCATGCAGCACTGCTCCATCCATACCCATTGAGAGTGAAGGCAAAGCTTCCTGCTCTCACTCTGGGTTGACTTGGTCAGGACATCACATAGCCAAATCTGATTGGTGGCATAGTGGCATGATGTCATCACACTAACTGTTGAGCCCTGTGTAGCTGGGATCATGCAGTGTAAGTGGCAAACAAGCTGTGAAACCACAGCAGAGAGAATGAGAGAGATCTAACACAGTGTTTGCAGACACCCACATACAGGATTAAAATGAAGTGCCTTTGAAAGTGTCAGGGGGCGTTCTGTGCCCCTCAATATTATTTTAGGACCAAAAAATGTTTGCAGGTGAACAGCAAAGCTGCAAGAATACTAATTGTGTCATACCTCAAGAACGTTAAACTTGTGTTCGAAATGCCTGCTCTGTTTTGTTTTCTCTCGACTTTCTGAGTGGCAGAGAAACATTTATTAAGTGATTATTTCGAGACCTGTCTTGCTTAAACAGATCTGCTGTGACAGGAAAAGGGAATCAAAGAGCAGGAAGAGAAAAGTGCATGCTCAGTGGCACTGTTCAATGGCTCATTCAGCAAAAGTGATAATAATGCTAATAGTAATCTAGACAGATTAAAGTAGTGAGCCAGCTCTGGTGGTTATCAGGATGTTAGCAGGGACTCTCCATAAAACATCTAATGAGGGACAGATGGAGCATGCCAGGCGCAAGATGGTTAGCCAAGTCAGAGATGCTGGAACTGCTGCTGTCTGTGATTCTCAGTTATCCAAAAGTCCTCGTTATCCGAATATCCTGCATGTCCTTCATGTCAATTATAATCGTAAGTAAATGTCTCTTTTGTTTAGTGTGACCACATTTTGTATGTAATGGGGTCAGGCAACTTGACCCTTCACAAAGCAGCAGCATTGGTGTGTGGATAGCGGAGGACTCGCATGGATTTCTCCCCACCGCCACCCTTCCTCATTGTGTAAAAGCACATGAGAAACAAAACACCATCATGCGCTTGGAGATCCTACCCCCCATACCATGATTGATCAGTTGCATATCTTCATCCCCCCAACACGGTGAAAAAGCCAACTCTCTCACACACATGCATACAGTCAGATAGGGCCATGTGGTGATAGAATGAAGCCAATTTAAAGTAAAGGCAAGGGAATGGACCCCTCTGAAACACACATTCCACCCGGCCTCACAGAATGTACACTCTATTTGGTTAGTACAAGACTACCCACATGCCAATAAATGCCAATATTCCAATGCTGAGCTTTTATAGGTAATCCAAGAAGATCACCACACAAGAAGAATAAATCATTGATTCCCAGTGACTACAAGTCCTAGTGTCTCTTACCATTGGCCATGCTGGTCTGGGTTGATAGGAATTAAAGTCCAAAACATGTAGAGGGCACCAGGTTGGAGAAAGATGCATTATCTAAATGGCGTGCAACTTTGGGAACAAATCATCCAGCCCCCTTTCACTGATTCATTAGTTTTGGACGATATTCCACAAGCTGCTGCTTCAAGAGCCAGTGAGGGGTTTTTTTTTAGTGAAAAGAAGAAAACCCCTCAGCAACCTTATATTAAGTTAAGGACTAAGAGGATTCCCCTTACCCCAGATGAAGGGTCTTAGAATTTCAGACACACATGGAAGATCAAATCAATCTTGGATGGTGGGAAAAGATTTTTGCCTCATCCCCCAAGAAATTCTGAAAAAAGGTAGGCCAAATACTTTACATCAGCACCAATAAGTAGAGCCCTGCTGAATCAGACCAAGGATCCATCTAGTCCATATCACACAGTGGCCAACCAGCTGTTGACCAGGTAGGGGTGGGGCAAAAAACTGCTGGGACCAGGGAGCTCAACGAATCCCAGGGCTTGGCCCTCTTGAGCCCCGGTGTGCGCATTGGTCCCCATGGTCCCTTAGGGGACTATGGGGCCGGTTCTCCAGTTGAGCATGGGGGAAAAGCTTTGGGAAAAATGCGCTAGTCTTCCCTGTCCTGCTGATGGCCTCCCCGCCCCACTTAATGGGGTTCTTAGGCCCTAGTGTGCTTCCTCCCTGCACCCATCAGGGCCTGAAAGGGTGAGGGCGAGGGAGGGGGGAGGCATGGGAAAGTGCACTTTCTGGGCCTCCAGAAAGTGCACAGATTCCCCCCCCCCCGGCCATGCCATTAGCATGGCTGGGGAAATCTGCGCACTTTCCGGAGACCCAGAAAGTGCATTTTCCCGTGCCTCTCCCCCCTCCCTCGCCCATTGGGGCCATTTCAGGCCTGGACAGGCACGAGGGGGGGGGGGAAGGAGGGAAAGTGCACATCAGAGGCCTCCGGAAATTGTGCAATTCCCCCAGAATGCTAATGGCATGCCGTGGCAATCATGCACGTTCTGGAAGCCCCAGATGTGCGCAACGCCGGGCCAGCTTGGCCAAAAGAGGGCTGAGAGAGCAGAGCTCAGTGAGTGCAGGAGTCAAGCTCCCGGGGAATTCACCATTCTCTACAGCCAGGAACCCACAAGCAGGATACAAGTGCAACAGCACCCTCCCACCCATGTTCACCTACAACTGGTTTACATAGGTATACTTCTTCTGATACTGGAAGTAGCACATAGCCATCAGGATATGTTCTTTCTGACCCATGTATGAAGAAATGAACCAATGAACCAAATCGTAAATGAACCAAACAAATATTTAACTGGGGAGACTTGGGCAGGATCTACACCACAGCTTTATAGCGGCATTGAAATGCATTGATAACTGTTGGGGCCCATAGACACATACCATATACTAGGGATGTGCACTGACCCCCCGGATCGGATCGGATAGCGGATCGGAATCGGACCTGGGGGGTCGGATCGGATCGGATCGGATCGGAGGCTGGTCGGATCGGATCGGACCAGATGTCCGATCCGGATCGGACGCCATTTTGAATGCTTTTTCCCATAGCCAAGTATTGTTTTACAAAAACGCCTATAACTTTTTCATTTTTAAAGATAGAAGGATGAAACTTGGGCACATTGTAGACTGGTTAGGGGTAGTTGTCTGTGAGAAATTTCAGAAAGATTGGTGCATGCATTTTGTGGCAATTAATTTTTTAATAAATACCCAGGAATGCCTATAACTTTGTCATTTTTAAAGTTACACACATGAAACTTTGCCACATTGTAGGGGGTACCTTGGGACCTATGTGTGTGAAATTTCAGAAACGTAGGTGCTTGTCTTGTGTGGCAATTAATTTTTAGAAAAATGGGTAGTAGTGGGGTAAATACAGTTACGCCTCCCATTTTTTTATTTTTGAAGATACAAACAGGAAACTTGGGCACATTACAGGTACCACTTGCCTTGATATGTGTGTGAAATTTCAGAAACATTGGAGCTTTCCTTGTGTGGCAATTAATTTTTGAAACAATGAGGAAAGAAACACCTATAACTTTGTCATTTTTAAAGTTACACACATGAAACTTTGCCACATTGTAGGTGGTACCTTGGGACCCATGTGTGTGAAATTTCGGAAACGTAGGTGCTTGCCTTGTGTGGCAATTAATTTTTTAATAAATACCCAGGAATGCCTATAACTTTGTCATTTTTAAAGTTACACACATGAAACTTTGCCACATTGTAGGCGGTACCTTGGGACCTATGTGTGTGAAATTTCGGAAACGTAGGTGCTTGCCTTGTGTGGCAATTAATTTTAGAAAAATGGGTAGTGGTGGGGTAAATACAGTTACGCCTCCCACTTTTTTATTTTTGAAGATACAAACAGGAAACATGGGCACATTACAGGTACCACTTGGCTTGATATGTGTGTAAAATTTCAGACAGCTGGGTCCAGGCATGTGGTGGCAAGGTATTTTTGAAACAATGAGGAAAGAAACGCCTATAACTTTTTTATTTTAAAAGTTAGAAGTCTGAACATTGCTCACTTTGTAGATGGGTTAGGGGTAGATATGTGTCAGAAATTTCAGAATGATAGGTCCAGGCATTTGATGGCTATGGAATTTTTAAATTACATGTTTCAAAAAAATTTCTACAGAGGCCAGGTCTTCCCCTCCCGCTTCCCGCGAAGAAAAGGAAACACTCTCTCGTCTCGATCCCTTTGATCCTTGGTAGTATCCATTACAGGGCTCGTGTCTGCTTGAGTACAAAGTGAAAGCAGACACGAGCCCTGTAATGGATACTACCAAGGATCAAAGGGATCGAGACCAGAGTGATCCTTCCTTGCACGCATGGCTGCAAAACTCAGCTAGGCTCAGCCGTTCTGCTTGAAAAGTGAAAGGAGGAAAGGAAACACGAGCCCTGTAATGGATACTACTAGCAACTTCAAAGGGATCGAGACGAGAGAGTGTTTCCTTTTCTTCGCGGGAAGCGGGAGGGGAAGACCTGGCCTCTGTAGAAATTTTTTTGAAACATGTAATTTAAAAATTCCATAGCCATCAAATGCCTGTACCTATCATTCTGAAATTTCTGACACATATCTACCCCTAACCCATCTACAAAGTGAGCAATGTTCAGACTTCTAACTTTTAAAATAAAAAAGTTATAGGCGTTTCTTTCCTCATTGTTTCAAAAATACCTTGCCACCACATGCCTGGACCCAGCTGTCTGAAATTTTACACACATATCAAGCCAAGTGGTACCTGTAATGTGCCCATGTTTCCTGTTTGTATCTTCAAAAATAAAAAAGTGGGAGGCGTAACTGTATTTACCCCACCACTACCCATTTTTCTAAAATTAATTGCCACACAAGGCAAGCACCTACGTTTCCGAAATTTCACACACATAGGTCCCAAGGTACCGCCTACAATGTGGCAAAGTTTCATGTGTGTAACTTTAAAAATGACAAAGTTATAGGCATTCCTGGGTATTTATTAAAAAATTAATTGCCACACAAGGCAAGCACCTACGTTTCCGAAATTTCACACACATGGGTCCCAAGGTACCACCTACAATGTGGCAAAGTTTCATGTGTGTAACTTTAAAAATGACAAAGTTATAGGTGTTTCTTTCCTCATTGTTTCAAAAATTAATTGCCACACAAGGAAAGCTCCAATGTTTCTGAAATTTCACACACATATCAAGGCAAGTGGTACCTGTAATGTGCCCAAGTTTCCTGTTTGTATCTTCAAAAATAAAAAAATGGGAGGCGTAACTGTATTTACCCCACTACTACCCATTTTTCTAAAAATTAATTGCCACACAAGACAAGCACCTACGTTTCTGAAATTTCACACACATAGGTCCCAAGGTACCCCCTACAATGTGGCAAAGTTTCATGTGTGTAACTTTAAAAATGACAAAGTTATAGGCATTCCTGGGTATTTATTAAAAAATTAATTGCCACAAAATGCATGCACCAATCTTTCTGAAATTTCTCACAGATAACTACCCCTAACCAGTCTACAATGTGCCCAAGTTTCATCCTTCTATCTTTAAAAATGAAAAAGTTATAGGCGTTTTTGTAAAACAATACTTGGCTATGGGAAAAAGCATTCAAAATGGCGTCCGATCCGGATCGGACCTCATCGGATCGGATCGGATCGGATCGGAGGTTGTCCGGATCGGATCGGATCGGATCGGATTTTCCCGATTTTGGGTCGGATCGGATTCGGATCGTGGATCGGATCCGATCCGATGCACACCCCTACCATATACCGTTTTCGAACCACTTTCATTGTGTTATATCCTGCTTGGTGTAGATCTGGCCTTGATTGAAGAAAACAATAGACAAATAAAAACAGATCAAGGAAAATATAAAAGAAGATTCCCTTATGGATCCTATTCCCAGTTGATGTACCTGATAACCAATATTCTAAGGAAGCATTATGTATGAATAAATCAGAGCTATTTTGAAAGAATAAAAGAAGCCGTTGACATCATATAAATTGTCTTACAAGAGAATGATCATCGTATAATAATCTCTTGCAGGAGATCTTGCAGGACACATAAACAGTTATATATATATATATATATATATATATATATAAATATATATATATATATATATATATACGGAACAAAGGTTAAGTTCAACAGGATAGAGCAGGAGTGGAAACCTCTAGGGGGCCAAGGGCACATTGCTCCCAGAATCCACCAGGGTGCACACCCCACACCCACTGGCAGTGATATTGCTGCCACCACCTTTGCTGGGATGGTGCCAGCAGCAGCAGCAGCAGCAGCAGCAAAAAACAGATTTTGCAAGCACACAAGGCATGTGTGGGGGGGGGGAGGAGCGGGGCTTCTAGGAGTGCAATTCTCTGGGCAAACAAGGCAGACATAGGGCAGGGGAGCTGCAAAACTGGCCACGGAGGGCACGTGTGGCCGATTGGCTATGTGTTGCCCAACCCTGGCATAGATGGAATATGCACGGCACATCACACCTTCCATATTTAGCAGAAGAAATGAGATTTATTTATTTATTTAAACATTTGTATCCTGCCCTATATCACTGGGATCTCAGAGCGGCATACAGATAAAATCGAAATAATGTTTTATTTGTCCACTGCTCTGAAATTCTGAATGGGGAGCAGTATATAAATATTGGAAATAAGTAAATAAATAAACAAACATAAATAATATACACAGCTATAAATGTATTAAGTCATTAACAAATTAAAACCAGTAGATTTTTTTAAAAAAAAAAGCTTGCAAGGGTCGATGTTGCAATTTTTATAAAGAGATACAAAGTGTTAAGCATTTAAGGTGTACAATGTGATGCACGTCTGCTTAAAAACAGGACCCTTGGTATTCAGAGGGGCTCGCTCCCAGCTAAATTGGTAAAGGATTGTCTCAAAGTTATATTCAAGTATATTTCAAGATATGGAGCCTATCTACATACACAGAATAAAACACTTTGAAAACGTTTTGAAAACTGTATATGGAGTGTGTCCTGGGCCCCAACAGTTCTCAAAACTGTTATAAACCGTTTTAAACCGTTTTAAAGTAGTAGTGTAGATAGGCTCATAGTCTACTCCCGGATTCAAAAACCTCCTTGCTCACTCATATGACAATAGAAAAAGACATGAAGTAATGGTCTTTCATTTTGGCAGCATAGATAATATGCCAAAAATGGAAGCAAGGTTAATCAATGCTTTAAGATCCCCTTTTATACAATTCATTGAGGAAAGGGGGGATAGAATAAAACCCATATATAGGGCCCCATTCTCCCTCTCAGACAATTATTTTTTATGAAGACGTTTTGATAGACTCTTAAATGAAGGTTATTGATGTGTTTACAAGTAGTACATTCCAGTCAGGACAATGACTTGAGTTTTAATGAATGAATTAGAATGTATATTATAGATTGATGTATGTTGCAATATTTTAAAATGAACACGTCTGTACATAATTAGACTGGAAGATAATTTTAAAACATTGATTTAAAAAAGAGAGAGCTGTGAACTGTACAGAGATGGAGATTGTATGATTGAGATTCTGGCTTTCATGGCATCCCCTTGGCAAGAATAGCGTGTACTTCACTTATTTTCTTCACAGATATTTTTCAGGGCACAGTCTGGTCAAAATGAAGCACTTCTCAGACCCATTGATGCCTATGCATGTCATCTGAGGACATAGGGTTGCAATCCTATACATACTTAATAAGAGTTAGTATTATTGAACACAGTGCAATTTATTTCTGAGTAAGTATGAATAAGATTGCCTGTAGGTGTCCCATTGAAATCAATGGTACTTAAATAGTGCTTTTCTTTGTCTGGGTTATCCCTGTAGTCTTTCGCTAGCACTTTCGCTGAGTCTTCAGTGTGCTTCACATATATTACCTCAATGGCTACGATCCTATTGTGCCCGTACAACATCAGGAGGAACCGTTCACCCCTTCCGTGCTTCTAAAAATAACCCTCAATGCTTGGACATACTTGTTTCTGGAATGGGGCAAGTCAGCAGAGCTCACAGGAAGAAGCTCTACTGACCTGTCCCGATCCGGAAATGAGCATTTCTGCGTGTTTCAAGGGTTATTTTTAGAAGTGCAAAAGCTGCCATTGCAGTAGCAGTTGGTTCCGCGACCCTAACAGAACCACTGGAAGCAGAGCCGCCCCATTGGATACTGCCATTGTTCCTTAAGGTATGACTCCTAGATTACTGATGGCTGGCTGAGGATGAGTGTTGATATTTGAACCAAAGATATCCAGCTTATCTCACCTCCTCAGTAACTGCCCTACACCCTTGGAAGGCTGTTGTTGTTTATTTAGGGACTCAGGAAGATGCCTTATACTGAGTCAAACCATTGGTCCATCTAGTCCAGTACTGTCAACACTGAATGGTAGTGTCTTTCCAGGGTTTCAGGAAGGATTCTTTCTGCACCCTACCTGGAGGAGCCAGGGATCGAACCTGGGGCCTTCTGCATCAAAGCAGGTGCCCTATCACACTGAGCTATGGCACAGCCTTCTTCATTTTATAAACTAACATACAGCTGGCATTTATTTGTGCTTTAGGCATGCAGAAGACTATGGAGTTTGGGGCTTTTGACCAATCTGATCTCTGTCATTCCCCCTCCCCCGCTCCCCACTTTGTACCTATGAATTGTCTGTAAAATATATTGAGGGATGAGGGGGGATGTATTGACTTTAATTCAAATGAGGATTATCTTAAGTTATCTCTGCCTTAGCTATTGGTTTTTTTTTTAAATAATTTATAACTCTGATCCTCGGCCTGACACAATCATTCAGAGAACCGGAGCTACAGCTCCCGTTGAGTTTAGCGTCAAGGACAGCCTTACCCATTTTAATGACTCCTCTTGTGCACCCGATATTAATATTCCTGTGAGCAAACACTGCACAGACTCATTAATCAATAAGCCAGCTCTGCTACATAATAACAATAGCTATCGTGGATAATTAACTTTTGGCGCCACAGACTTTATTTTCTACTGAAGCGCTCAGCCCTCCATTCATTTAGGAGGAAACCAGCGCACCTATGACCACAAGGCTGAAATGCTCTGTGTTTGTGCAGGACTATGTTTGGCTGCCTAGCTTGCCAGAATGCTAATTGGCAAAGCCAACAAGAGTGCATTACCCGGTAGTCTGTTAGTTTCAATGTACGTTTGTGATCGATTTTGAATAAGAGTGAACATTCTTGCATGTTGATTTTCAGGTTGCAATAATGTCTTTGCGGGGCGTGGGGGAGAAGGCAGTATGACATATTCTTTGAAATCCTTTGATTCTGAGAACATTAATTTATTTAGTACATTTATATTCCGCCTTTCTTCTGACACAGACGTCAAAATGCCATACATGGAGTCTCTTATCCAGGCACTAGAAAATGTAGTGCATTTTCGTTCAGCCCTGTGAACTGCAATGCAATGTCATTTCAGGCCGAACAATGTAAATTAAGCCACTTTGTACATGATCATTACATTTTATTCCATGTTCTGTTCAGTTCTGTGTTCTATTATTCTACCACACTATTCTGTGTAGTAACCATATGTCTCTATATAATGCTTGCCTTATCAATAAAGCATTGTATTTGTGAATGATTTTGTGCAGCGGCAGGTTCTTACATATTATTCATCAGCGTGGATTTCCCCTTTTTCAAGTGACATTGTTTATCTTTATCTTTATCTGTAAATCCATCCCTTTTTGCCCAACTGTTATGCATACAGGATTCCTGGAAAATGCATACACATTCAAGACTCATTCATTCAAAGAACCATTTGTTCATCTGAATGTTACCTTAAGTCTAGAGAACAATAGAGATATGCAGTGCAACATCTCAGAAGTAAGCCTCATTTAATTCAATGAGACTTACTCCTGGGGTAATATGTATATGATTGCAGCCATAGTCTCCAATCCACAGATTTTTCCATCATAGAAACCGAGATCACCAATGCTACCAGATTTGGAAGTGCCATCATGTATAGAAGGGATAGAAGGCTGAAATCAGCCCTCCCCCGAAATATACCCAAGAGGCGATTCGCACCATGAGAACTGATAGCATCAGCCATCCATTTGGCACTGTCCTAACCAAGAAAGGGGAATGGAATATACAGACTGCTGGATGTGGAATGCTATCTCCGAAGCACTCTCTGGGGCTGGCCCTACCATTAGGCACAGGTGGCCACCTCAGGCAGCAGAAGTTGAGGTTCAGGGAATGATGGTGAGGAATTGAAGGACAATGGTGTGTGTGCAGCTCAGCCTGCCCTGCCCCCCCCCCAAGCTAGCTTACTGCCCTCAGGTGCAGGGGAAGATGCTGCCCTATTGCTGGCATTGAAGTAAGATACAACCACGTATCCAGTCCAGCTGGCATCTGTGCATGGAATAGTAGGCCATCATGTTGTCTTTCACCTCAGATAGCAAAATGTCTTGGACCAGCCCTGGCTCTTTCTTTCATGTGATGGGAGGGACAGGATACAGAAGAAGTTCTGCTATGGTGTGCTTCTCACTTGATGGCTTGGAGTGATGTCTTCCGAGTTGGTACCAAAGCTGCTGATATAACCTGTGAGTGCCAGAAGGATCCATTTAGGGATGATTCCAATGACTTCTTCTTCCATACTAAGCAAGACTAGTTGAGTATCTCAACATGCCATTTTGTTGTACTGAATCAAGGATTCCAGATGTCCTTCTTCAGCTCCCTGGTTGAATATGTTTTATGCTATATTGAAGTATTCACATTTGGTAGAATCACTAAAAACAAACAAACAAACAAATACTTCTGTTAACCAAAATGTAAAAGATGCTTGAGGAACTTGGTCAGAAACACTAAAGACATGATTCCAAGGGGAAAGTGTGTTATATGTATCACGATGATGATGATGTCACCATTTTTAATCACTAATTTTTGTAGTTCATATTAAGAGCTTTTGAAGAGTCAGACAATGCTAAATAATGCTTTCTCACCCAGAAGAAGTGCTCCTGCATATATTACTTATAGAATAAACCTTCTGCACATTAAATCTGAATTAGTTGGTAAATAGCTGGTAGAAAACCAAAACAAACATTTACATTGCATTCTTCTACAGACTCCAAATGCTTATTTCCCTCATCAAACTATAATTTCAGTTCAGAGGTACGCCAAAACAGGAAGCACAACCTTTGGGAGAGGGGGGAAAATCCAAGATTTTTAGTCCATATAATAATTTGTATTACATGGCATTCCGCATGACCACAGTGAGGCAACAGGGGGTGGAGAGATCCTCTAAGGTGATGGCCCGTCAACTTGTATATAGAAGAGAAAACATACTCGTGTTCAAAATTGTGGAAATGTCAATATTTCAAAAGGTAGTTTTACGGTTCATTCAAGCACTGATAAGAAATCATTACACTTTTTAAGAATATTGACAATTGCAGAGAGGCATTTAATGGGGAGAGAGCCTTTTTTGCAGCTCGTTAACTTGTGCATGTCTAATTGACTCTTCAGGACTCTTTTGCATGAGTCACTAAGCACAGTTTTTAAATGGGCTGTTATTTATATATCAATTATCAGCAAACTTTTCATCTCTTAGAAGTTTTCTGCATGATGTTAATAAGGGCTTTGATTTTGGATGAAACTTTTCATGAAAAGGAAAATACTCAAAGCCTTTGTGAAATGTCACAATCTAGTGTAGAAAGGAAGTTGTTTAATGGCCCAATCCTATGTATGCTGACTCAGAAAGAAGTAAATGTTCATAGGATTGTAATCAAAGACTACAAACCTATGCACAGCTAGAGTAAATCTCATGGAACTCAATTAGGTTTACTTTTGAGTGGATCCATATCAAACAGTTGAAGAATGCAGGCGTATGAGAGGATGTCGTATCCAATGTGCATCTAATCTTGTAGCCCACAAAGTGCCTACACCAGTTCCCTGCATCTATTGTATTGCAGATGAACTGTAGCACTCTTCTTCTTCTTCTTCTTCTTCTTCTTCTTCTTCTTCTTCTTCTTCTTCTTCTTCTCCACCTTTTTCCCAGGGCTGGGACTCAAAGCAGTTCACAAAGTTTAAACATATACAATTAAAACATATACATATAAGTTTACAAAAGTTAAAATAGAATTAAACCTACCATAAAATTAAAACATTTAAAAAATTAAAAAACAGTAACAAATTTTAAAAACAAAACAAAACCATACATTAACATAGGTCCAGCGTATTTCAAAAGCCTGCTGGAATAAAAAAGTTTTTGCCTGCCTCCAGGAGTGCAGCACAGAGGGAGCCAGTCTGGCTTCCTTAGGAAGGGAGTTCCCGTGCCTTGGAGCAGCCACGGAGAAGGCCCTCTCCGCGTACCCACCAGGCGTGCCTGGGATGTTGGTAGGACTGAGAGAAGGGCCTCCCCACGCAAGAGTGGAGGAAACATTGGCATTAACCTAGGCTTGCATACAATATGAGGTGCTTGGATCAAAGAGCCTGAGAACTCTTTTGTTACACTGTTGATGGAAAGCTATACTATGACTGATTACAGTCCACTCCATCCCTTATTTGCGTCAAGCGGGATCCATGGGATTAAGGCAAAATGTAATAATCTCTGTGCATAATTGAGAGAAAGAGAAGATATGTAAGAAATATATTCCTGTTCCACCTTGATGTGAATTTGTGATTAGATTGCATGATGTGAACCCAACTCCCTTTCCTTTCCTTTCTTTTCCATTTTCCTCTCGTCTTGGTCCTTTTATTGTTGAATCTGATGATATACTCAAGGAGTATGTCCTTGTCTCTTCCGGTCAGTTTTTGTTCTTATTATATAAATTATAAGTTAACTGAACAAACAACCAATTTAAAAATTAGACTTCAATCAGATCTATCTTTCTCTGGATCATATCCCCTTTGTTTCACCACATGGGAGTTGTACAGCAAACCTCATAACATGGTTGCTCTACTACAAGTTAACTGAATTCATCACCTGGTAGCTGCAAATGAGATGGCTAAAAGACACTCAGCATAGGAAAGCAAGACACACATACACCCTAACGACACTGTAACCTACCGCTAGTAAAATACGGAGAAGGGCCACAAATGCTGAAAAAAACGTAATGGACACAATCAAGCAATGTTAAGTGTAACTGTGACTTACTTAGCAATGCAATGTGCTAACAAAAATTACCAAATATGCCACATCTTAAAAAAAATTGCCTACCACTGCTCCAAGCAGTCATAATGAATATATAATACAGTATAATACATGTATTACATGTAAGAACAATATAAAATAATAATTAATGAATTAAAAACATTACAACAGAAACAACGATAAGAGTATATCATCAATTACAGTTATCCATGCTCTGATTGATTACTGCAATGTGTTATACATGGGGCTGCCTTTGGAAATGTTTTGGAAACTTCATCTGGTCCAAAATAGGGCAGCAAGATTGGCCAACATGATCATATCATGCCAATGCTTTTCCATCTGCTCTGGCTGCCAGTCCGTGGCCACGCATTGACACTCCTGCCACCAGTCTTCACGACAAAAGCGCCACAGCGGCTTTTCCTGTTGCCGCTGCTGCCGCCACGCCCACACCTGCCCATAATCCATATTAGGGCATTCCAATTATTAGGCCAACTCAAAGACTTAAGCTGCCTGGAGATCTTGAAAGCTTGCACTTCCTTGGCGACTTCAGAGTTGGCCTAAGAAAGGCATTGCCCTAACAAAGGCATTGCCCTAACATGGGTTTTGGAACGTAACACTTTCTGTCTCTAAAAGGTTGTTGTGAGCTAATATGAACTTGCAAGACCCTGAAAACTAACAGAAGCACCCGTACCATGTTAATCTCCACTTCAACAAATTATTTACGTGAACAGTGTTTAAAAGAATGTAATGTTCTGTCCGGTTTCTACAAGCTATGAACGAGATAATAATATCTATATATGGTCTCTGATTGCAGAGAAATAGCTCAATAAGGAATCCATCATGGAGCCTATTCAACAAGCGGAGGGGCGGCTGGAGCGGCAGCCCACCTACTCTAAGGTAAGTGGTTTTTTTAAAAAAAAAATGAAAAATTGGAGGGGGGGGAAGACAGCAGAAGCCGTGCAGCGAGCTTATGGCTTGCTGCTCCAGCCCCTGCTCTGCTCAGCCCACTCTGCTCTGAAAAAAGTTGGGCTACCTCCCTCTTGTGTGAGGACTGGCACTTGGGGAATAGGTTCACTATTCTTATATAGAATACAAAGGATGCAAATATGTAATATTACCAAAAAATGTTTCCTTCGCTGGTAGGAAATAAGAATATGCCAGTCCTTTGGTGCCTATTTGTTAACAACCTCCTGTGTCAAAATCAACCAATATTTTCTGCTAGGTCCTTTAAGATCAGCAGGATTTGTCTAATCGTGAAAATTGGGTGCATTTGAATTTCTGTTCTGACTAGTTCAATCTGTCCCTGAAAACCAAAAAAGACTGCAGACATTAATTTTTCATCTAGCTAGCTCTTAACTGAACATATCACTAGTTACTTAAAATTTAATATATTTTTAATAGAAAAATTGATACAGGAATATGAAACATGAAGTAACACATTATTGTTCTGACGATGACTGAGCTTTTAAAGAACATTATTCTAGCCCCAAAATTGACTGAAAACCTTAAAAGGTTATGTCCAACATTAAAAGGAATGTAGACATTCACTAAAGCTCCATTCATCCTACAGGAATGATGGTTCATAAGTTATAGACTTTCTTATTTTAATATCTGCTCCAAACCTAGCATGCTTTAAATGTGAATCAAGTGCAAGGGGTGGAGGGACACCTCTGCAAGGTCGGCAGTATAACTATTGTCCTTTTTGACATTCTTCAAAATCAAGCAACACAGTGCTTAATGTTATCTAAACCTACCCCTTTACTCTTTATATTATATCATTTTAGCTAAAACCATTTCTGAAGTTGAGAAAATGCAATCTCTCCTTCAGCATCTATCTACAACCACCTTCACTAACCTGGTGCCCTCCAGATGTTCTAAACTACAATTCCCAGCATTCCTGATCATTGGCCAGGGTGGCTAAGGCTGATGTCCAAACATCTGGAAGGCACCAGGTTGAGACAAGTTGATCTATGATATAAACTTCTCATTCTGAAGCTTTTTACAACCTTCATCAAAGTCTACATGCGCACTACATATGATCCCCAACCCCCCAAGCCAGCAGCACATGCGGACCTTGGGGCCAAAATGCTTGTTCATCCCTGATCTACACCCCTGATCTACATAGTTTTCATTAGGGGTGTGCACTGGATCAGGTTCGATCCACGATCCAGACCCAATCCGGCCAAAATCAGATAAAATTATCCGATTACGATCCCCGCATCTGGATCGTCTGATCTCATCCGATCCGATTCAATCTGAAAGGACCCGGTCCGGATCAAAAGAGATCGGCGGATCGGACCTCCTCCCACACTCGCGCTCCTTACCTGCTGGGGCCGTCCACTGCTATCTGCTGGTACCTTCTACTGAGAAACAGGCTTCGCGGCCTGCCTCTAAGTAGCACGCCAAGTGATGAAGTGACCCAGTGCACTACTGAGAGGAAGGCCATGAAGCCTGTTTCTCAGTAGAAGGGGCCAGCAGACGGCAGTGGACTGCAGTGGACAGCCCCGGCAGGTAAGGAACATGAGGGGGCAGGGGGCTTACCTGCCAGGGTTGTCCACTGCCATCTGCTGCCACCCACGGATGGCAGCGGATGGTCCTGGCAGGTAAGGAGTGCAAGTGGGGGGAGGGGGAGGGCCCCACTTACCTGCCGGGGTGCCCGCTTCCATCCGCTTCCGTCCACTGGTCCCGTCTACTTAGAAACAGGCTTCGTGGCCTAGTTCTCAGTAGAGCGCTGGATGTTTTTCAGTAGACGGGACCAGTGGATGGCAGTGGATGGCAGCGGGCCCCTGGCAGGTAAGGAGCGCGAGTGGGGGGGGAGGGACAGGGAGGGGGGAATTAGGCCCCCACTCACCCACCCCCATGTTTTCTTCATAGGCTTGCATTGGGGAAAAGCTTTCTTTCCTCCAATGCAAGCCTATGGCGAAAACACCTAAAATTGCATTCGATCCGAAAATCAGACTTCCAATTTTCGGATCGGGATCAGGTCCGATCTGATCCGGAAATCCTCTGATCTGATCCGATCCAATTTGACATACCAACCCCGGTTCCGATCCCGGTTCTGATACGATCTGGGGGGTCCATGCACATCGCTAGTTTTCATATACCTTTATCAATTTTTCCTATGAAAATAGGGTTTATCAACTGTAATCTATTCAGGTAACATGGGATCTTTGCCTGTGTAAAGCAAACTACGAAGATGTGCAGTTGATATGGTGTGTGTGTGTGTGTGTGTGTGTGTGTGTGTGTGTGTGTGAACCACATTTCAAAGCAGATTGTATTCTTTATAAGATATAGCACACAGTCCCAAAGAAAAGAGCTATATATTATGCATAGTTCACTATGACCTCCATCAGACAAGCGTTTTATTGCATGCTCATTACTGGGCACTCATGGATTTTCACAGGCCCCTCTCATGATGTCATCTGCCTCCCGCATGCCTTTTGCCCCTTCTAGCCTTCTTCGCATGACAAAAAAACACCCACAAAAAACAGCCCAGCCCCAGACAGAGGGCTCCATCACATCTACTTTCTTTCCCAGTTTGCGTCCACAGTTTCCCCCTCCATTTCCTGAGTGAATTGAGCGCTGGGCATTTTCATGTCTGTGCGTTGTTGTACTCATGTATCTTTTCACATGTATCACTACTCTGCCAGCAAAATCTCCCACCCCGCCCCCTATGTTCTCCTTTCCCCTGCAGTTAATTTTATATATATATATATATCACACACATACACACACACACACACACACATTTCTGCGCAAATACAATAGTGCAGCAGCCTGAAACTGCACAATTACAGTAAAACAATGCTTTCCTCTAAGATCATATTAAATAAGATAGGTGAAGAGAAAGTACCTACTCAGGAGTAAGAACCATAGAGTTGAATGGGACCGAGTCCAGGGCATGGGTGGCAGCGGCTTTGCTCGCCTTCTCTGCGGGGTGTTCTGGCGTCCTCTCTCCCTCCCCCTTCATGGTTGAGCAGTTGAGCAGAGAACCGCTCTGCCCTCCTCTTTTGTCAGCGAGAACGCCCTTCAACACACATGTGCCCAACAAAAAATGGGATGGTCTGATATAGCGCAAGGACAGCAATACACAGAAGGGAGGAGCGGCTTTACTGCACATGGAGGGGGAAAAACAGACTTTCCCTGCTCCAAAAGAAGATGGAAAACAGAGGGGAAGAGGCGAGATGAGCACAGGACAGGGGCAACATCATGTGAGTACCGTGCTGCAAAAACCCATACCAGGCATGGCGAGAGTGCGATAAATTGCTGGTGTGATGGAGCTCAGAACTTGCCACTATCCCCTGCTGTGTGCAGGAGAAGCAGCACGATCAAAACAACCCACTGACTGGCCATGTGCATGTTGTTTCCTTCCTCTTTCAAAAGAGGAAGTAATAAGGGACAAATGCGTTGGTGGAGAAAGGTAAGGAAATGCAATTTCTCCTGTGTGATGACGCTCTATATGTTTGAAGCAGTGGATATACTCCCTATGATTTATATTTTTACTGGGATTGATAGACTCATTTATGGTATCTTTGCTTTTAGTAGTTGCTCATTCGGTTTTGAATTTCACCTTACACAACAGTTCCCCAGCCCTGATCATAAGTTACTAGAGGATTCCAACCCAACATTAGGAGAAACATCTTAACAGTAAGAGAAGTTCAAAAATGGGACCAATTAACTAGGGAGTGGGGTGGCCCATACCTTGCTGGAGGTCTTCCAGCAGAGGCTAGAGAGCCATCTGTTGGGGATGCTCTAGGTCTAGATTTCCAGCATTGAAAACGGGTGTTGGACTAGATGTTTTACAACTCCCCCTGCAAGTCTATGATTGTATATGGCCTGTGTGGGTAGCTATCTATCTATCATCGCCAATATCTTCATTGACAATTTCATGCTCCTGCCCATAAATGCTCTACCATAATAAATGTGTTAGTCTTTGCCACAAGACTCTTTGTTGTTTTTGGATACAGTCATGGTGGATACATCCCAGTGCATTTGAGTCATCATAATTGCTTAACTGAAGCAGTCAAAGTAATTGGTGCAAGCTAATAGAGCTGCATGAGAATGAGCCAATATTTGCCAATTCTAGCTGTCATACGAAGAACCTAATCAATGAATTAGTCTGGGCAGATAATTACTCCTTATTCTATTAGTCCATAAAAAAAAGATCAATGAAGTCAAGTGTCCAATTTAATGTTTCACAGATAATCATTATATTATGAACACAGCAGTGCTGGGAGAAGTATTGTACATTTTGAATGCAAACTGTGCAATATATAACTGGATAATCTTCAAACTATTGAACCAGAACGGTATTATAGTGATAATGAGGTTTCTGGGGTTTAATTTGAGTACATCTTTGTTGTCCACCCAGCATATTGAAATGCTAGCAGTGAACTGTTTTGTGGGTGCAATTCCTGGTTTATGGAAATTGGAAGGAGTTAAATGGTCTTCCACACAATAGCTTGCCTTCTTTGTGTACTTGTGCAGAACAACCCATTTTCAAATGTCTGCATGCCCACTGGTTTTTTATACAAGATGGTGACACCTGTGAAGCCAATCAGTGCCAGCTCCAGGTTTTGGGAGATGCTTGGCAAGCTGCCCTCAGTGGGGACTCCCTCCCTGATTGGGCCCAATTCTCTTCAATACTGTCACCACTGCCCATGTGGTTGCCCTCTTTCCCTGGACCCAATCTTCACAATTGCCCTAGAGCACAAGATGAGAGCAAGAGGCTGCCCTGCAATTGCTTTTATGCTGGGAAAGGTCAAGTGAATAGGCAGGGACAACAGTGTTAACAGTAGTCAAGCCCCTGCAGATGGGTGGGCCTTGGCAGGGGCCCAATGATGCTGACCTTTGACACCAGCCCTTGGCCCAAGAGCTTGCATGATTGGCTTCTTGGGGCCAAACTATATGGTGTGTTATATTTAGTCTTGTTTTCATACTCTGAAGAACCGTGTTGACAAACGTTGCTTCATATGTCCCTGATCCATATCTAAAATAAAATCATGCCATGTTTTATAACTATATAATATGACTTAACACATGTGCTTTTTTAAAGCCCTTATAATATAAAAAATACTACGGAGTGGGGGGGACCCTAGATATTATGTACCAGTTAATCATTCATTAATTGTTTTCCCCCCCAAACCTAACAATGCAGCAAAGAAAATATCATACAGCCTTGTTTGTTTTGCTTTGGTGTTTAACTTTTTTGGGGAGTGGCATTTTTAATTAATTTCTATTACATCAATTCATAAATACAAATAATGATAAAAGTCCTATAAACATAATCAAATTCATATCAATTAAATTGCCACTAACAGTAAATAAGATTGTACTGAATCCTGATCTTTCTCATCCCAATATAAAATAAAAGACTTCATTTTTCTAATTTTATTTATTTCCTCTCTGATTCTAATCATATTAGTTAAGTTCATCATAGAAGCCATATCCCAAACTGTCATATATTAACCATCAATTGTTGGAGGATTAATTCTTTTCCACTTATTGCTTATTATCATAAGAACAGCCATCATTAAGTGAATAGTTATTTCCACAGCATCAACTGGGACTACATCCTTAATATATCCAAATAAGTATAATCTAAAGAGTAATTTGTAAAAGTTCTCTTTGAATTAATACAGAGTGTACACTTTGGGTTATATTCTCTAATCTAATTCCAAATGACTTGAGTAATTTGCCTTCCTAAATCAATTTCACATTAGTCAAGCAAATATTCCTTGTCATATTGAGATTAAATATAAGTTTATAAAATTGATTAAATGTTCCCTTATATACATTTGAAATTATTACTTTAAATCTAGAGCAATTTCTTACTGACCCATATTTAGATATTAAATTGGATATTATATGCGTAATCTGCAAGTCTTGGCAAAACATAATTTGGTTATGTTCTATGTCCACAAGAATGGCTTGATAACTTTTTATATGACTATTTTTAAACAAATTGTTAAACTCTATTAAATCATATTTCTCTCCCAAATCCATATTCCCCATACTGTTTGATACTCAGTGTGTTCATTATAATTAATAGCAGTAAGAGGTTCAGTTTAATGTTATATAATTTCCAGATTTTATATAAATTCCAAATATAGAGGAGTTTGCCCCCTCACTTCTATACAGTATATTTTTTATGTGATACTGGAGTGTATTCTTAATACAAATTGTTAAATTCTGTTGTTTTATCCTTGTTTCTTTATCTGATATAAACCATGATTTTAACATAGACAGAATAAAAGCAATATAATATTATTTGATACAGGGCACTGTGTTGAACTTCCTGAATTTGTAGGTTGATATAACACTGAAGCATTTACTCTAGCCTTTTCCCCCTGTGCAAATAAAATCTGATATTGGTTCTTGCCATTTATTGATCATTAATGCATTCACCTGCAAGGAGTCTTGGCTATACATTCATTTAAATGTTGATATTTTCCAAACCCAAGACATCTTGTTTTCAAGATCAATATGGATTTCTCATAACAATTTATTATTATTATTATTAGCCACGTAGTCTTCAAAGCTAGACATAATCCATATACCCAGATATTTGTCTAGAGAAACTCTCCATAGAATTAAATTTAGTTTAGTGATATGATCCTTCTCCCTTTTTTCTAAATGATTACCCATCCATCCTGGTTTATCTAATTTTATGCCCTGATATTTAACCAAAGTTTTAAAGCAAATTCCAAACTTCCCCAAACACTTTTGCAAGGTAATGTAATATCAATGTAATATCATATGCATAGAAATTAATTTTACACTCATTTCTGAATTTTAGTCCCTTTTATCCTGCCTTTATCTGGGTAATTTAAATGAGAATAGTGACATCCCTGATGAGTGCCTCAGTGTAGGTAAAAAATATTGGAGTTAAATCCAGTTACATACACAGAGGTAGTAGGATTTTTATATATTAATTTAATCCAGTTAATGAATTTTCTCCTAAACCAAATTTATACAATACGTCATATAAATAATCTCATTCTATGCAATCAAATGCTTTTTCAGCATTTAAAAACAAAAGCCAGTGTGGCTATTTTGAGAGATTGATCCTATAAATCAAGTTGAGAAGTCTACAAATATTTGTTGATACTCTTATTCCCTAGATGAAGTCAGTCTGATCCTCACCGGTATATTTACTTTTTATACTATTTAATCACTTTGCAAGAATATTTGTCCATAGTTTGACACCTTGAATGAGTAAAGCAATATGCCTATATCATATTTAGGAGTAACTGCCTATTGCCAGATTTTGGAAAGTTTATATTTGCTCATTGCCTCATTTATTGTATTTAGTAAAATGTTAGATATAGAATTAAAACATTTCTTATAATATTCTGCAGTCAGACCATCCATACCTGTGACTTTATTGTTTTTTAATTCTTTCCATAGTTACTGGTTGCTGCAATTTTTCAATATCCACATATTAAGCAAGATAAATTAACATCTTGTAGACATTCCATTATTCTATGAGGAAATGGTTTTTCTGACATGTAGAAGCCCTTATAATAGCTGCTAAATGCTTCTGCTATCTCTTTTGCAGATGTTACCCCATACCCTTTCTTGCCTGTGTTCCATTGGTTTTTCTTAAGCATGAAGCTAAGAGCTTATCTGGCTTATTTCCTTCTTCTTCTTCTTTTTTTTTTTAAAACAACCCAACAACATTTAAACATTGTAAAGATATTCCACTAACCTGCAACTAATTAAATCCAATTGTTTCCTAAGCACATTTAACTTCCTATATATAGGTTTCAAACAGATTTCTTTGTGTTTACAGTTGGTTTTTTAAAATTAGAGTGGGGTGTGCATGCCAAAAAATATCATCGTTTATCGTTATCGTTTTCGGACCAAAAACATTATCATCTTCATTCATATTGTAGGTGAACCATATCATCTTCACAATAATTATCGTGAAAAAATGATTTTTTGCAGCCCTATTTTTAAAGAAAAATGCCTATAACATATGCATTTTAAAAGTTAGAGGCTTGAAACTTGGTCACAGTGGTTATGGGGTATGCCTAAGTATGTGTATGAAACTTGAGATCGATCCCTCCAACCCTCGATTTTATATGAATTTTTTAAAGATCATTTCCATTCTGACAGGTCTGAATGAACGCACGTAGTGAGCTGTCATTCTGATCTATCAGAACGGAAATGAACTTTAAAAAATTCATATAAAATTGAGAGTTGGAGGGATCTATCTCAAATTTCATACACATACTTAGGCATACCCCATAACCACTGTGACCAAGTTTCAAGCCTCTAACTTTTAAAATACAGAAGTTATAGGTATATTTATATGGCAGTCTGATAAAACGATAAAATCGCCCGAAAATTATCGTCTCCAATGATTATCGTAGGTTTTTCTATTGTATCATCATCGTTAAACACATGCATGATAATGACCTTATCGTATCGTTATCGTATATTTTAACGATACAATACACATCCCTAAATTAGAGTAGTAATATCAATAATTTCCCACTGTTTTTCTCCTTTTTTCAGCTATTATGCTTTTGTTATATATAAAATCTCCACTTATTGCTGCTTGTAAAGCTCTGAAATTATAATTGGATCATTTACCGAGGGGGTATTAACTTGGAAGTACTCATTTAAATGATTTTCTGTTTCCTGTACTACATGCTGGTTTTGTAATAAAAAAATATATCCAGTTGCCATAATCTCATTTTTGTCTGAATCAGTTTGGACAGCTCCATCTTTCTTTAATACATATCAGTTGCAAATGGGAATGTTAGTGCCCCAATCCTAAATGTTTGCTTTGGAATGTCTGCCTCCAACGCTTAATGCCATGTTTAAGCATTTCATTGGGGTTTTGTTTTATCTGTATTTATTGTATGTGACCCTGAGAATGATTTGTGATATGGCAACAGATAAATAAATAAATAAATAAATAAATAATTCACCTGATCCTGGCTCAGTGAAGGTCCAAATGAAATTTGTGTGTGTAGGTGAGAACTACTTGTACAACTTCCTCTGCTGTTTTTGATTACAGTAAAACAACAGCAACAATAACAACACAAGCTGGGGTTAGTTTTTGTTTTGTTTTTTAAAATCTGGACAGTGGCTTGTCTCTTTATTATGTACATTGTGCTTCATGAATAGGCATTTGATGGCAAGTCTGAATAAGCTGCTAACAAGCTAGCTTTTATTTTTATAATATGTTGATAATTAATACAAAAGCCAACATGAGGGGTGGGGTAATAATAACAAAGGAAAGAAGAAATTCTTAAATGGCTTCTTCAATATATAAAAAAATATATGTTCTTTTTCTATCATAGAAATATGATTTCTTTTGCCAGTTACAAAACATGGATACAATCTAGAGGAAATTATGCATGTCTAAATCTCTTTGAAATCAGTGAGATTAGAGGACATGTCTACACAATAGATTTATCCTGGGGTCGTCCCTAGGTCATCCCTGTGCATCCACATGATGCACAGGGGATCCCGGGGGCAACCAGGGAAGGCCTAGGGACAACCCTGGGAGAACCCTGGGATAGCAGAAACTGGGGATATCCTGGTGTTTCCACTGTCCCAGGTCATAAAACGGGCATGGAGCCACATGGGGTGGCTCTGTGCTAATGGGGGGGGGAGGCAATTTCACCATCCCCAGGATGGCAGAAGGGGGGGTTGGGAGTGTTGTCTTTTTAAAAAATACCTTTTTGTATGGATCGGGGCCACGTGGCTCCTCTTCCTTAAAAAAAATGGTACTCGCAGCACCCGTGATGCCCACAATGTCCCTCTTTCCTTCCAGGACGTCGCACAGTGGTGTAGACATCTGGGGAGGATCACGGAAGCACCAAAGTCTGTGATCCTTCCGCCTCTCTTCCTCTACACCTTTAGGTGTAGACATACCCAGAGTGACCTTAAGCACAACATAATCCAGCATGACATTGTGTGCTTTAACATTTAAGTCAAAAGAGTTTAATGTGCTGAACACTCTCTTGGCATGAGGCAATGGGTTTTCAATAGGGATGTGCACTGGATCGGATCCGATCCACGATCCGAATCCGATCCAGGGGGAAATCGGATAAATTATCCGATTTCCGATCTCACCGCTGGATCGGCCGATCCAATCCGAACCAATCTGAAAAGGTTCCGATCCGGTTCGGATGGATCGGCAGATCGGCGGGCGCCTGCTGGCACCCGCTACCGTTTCCATTGGTGGGCGCCAGCGGGCGCCCGCCGATGGAAGTGGACAGCGGGGGGGGCTTCCCTAGCGGGGCTGTCCACAGCACGCTTACCTTCCAGGGACGTCCACTCCTGTCTGGCGCTGGCTAAGCAGGGGGCAGGGGAGGGGGTAAGCAGGTAAGCAGGGAGCGGGGAGAGGGGGCACGGCGTGCAGCGCACTTACCTTACAGGGACATCCGCTCCCGTCCGGCACCGGCTGCTACTGCGAGCGGGCTTCACGGCCTGCTCCAGGGTGGCGTGCAGGGTAATGTCATCACCCGGCGCGCCACCCTGGAGTAGGCCGCGAAGCCCGCTCGCAGTAGCAGCTGGCACCGGACGGGAGCAGTCCCTGTAAGGTAAGCAGGGGGTGGGGGGATGGGTTGGGGGGAGGGGGGACACGGCGCACGGTGCACTTACCTTACAGGGACGTCCGCTACTGTCCGGCGCCGGCTGCTACTGCGAGTGAGCTTCACGGCCTGCTCCAGGGTGGCGCACAGGGTAATGTCAACACCCGGCACGCCACCCTGGAGCAGGCCGTGAAGCCCGCTCGCAGTAGCAGCCGATGCCGGACTGGAGCGGACGTCCCTGTAAGGTAAGCAGTGGCAGGGGGAGGGGGCTTACCCCCCCGGGGCCGTCCACTTCCATCCGCTGGCACCCGCGGATGGTAGCGGACGGCCCCGGGGGGGGAGGGAGTGCGGGGGAGGGGGCTTACCTGCCGGGGCCATCCACAGCGGACAGCCCCGGGGGGAGGGAGTTAGGCCCCCCCTCACCCACCCGCCGCCATTTTTTCCTCTAAGACTTGCATTGCAATGCAAGTCTATGGGGAAAAAAATGGCGGCCGATCCAAAAATTTCCGATTTTTGGATCGGGATCGTACTTGATCCAGTCCAGGGGGGCTCCGATTTTGTCCGATCCGATCCGTGACAAAATTGGAGGTCCCGATCCGGGTCCCGATCCGATCCGGGGTGTCCGTGCACACCCCTAGTTTTCAATAGGTTTTATAATTCTTATCTCATCCACCAGTGCAATGATTTGAACATAGATTAGCATAGATGAACATAACATCAACACTATTTAATTAATTAATTAATTAATTATGGACTTAATTGATAGTCCACCTTTCGACTAAAAATAGTCCTTGAGGGATTTCTTCTCCACACTGGCAAAATTTCCATCTCCAAACCCAATACTCTTGGCTCTAAACAACACTCAAATAAATCATTTCAATTTTCAAGTATGCCATGGTATTAAATTTCCAGCTCATGTAACTTTGGAATTGTTCAACTTAGAGGTGCTTTACACTTGAAACAACAATTATGTTTATTGTGTCTTTATGTTCCCGTAAGCTGTTTAGCTAAGAAAAAAGGTGAGTATGGGAAGACATGATGGTGGTATACAAAAGTATGTGTGGTTTGGAGAAATGGATAGGGAAACTTTTTTCTCCCTCTCTCATAATACTAGAATACGGGGTCATCCCAAAAAGCCAATTAGTGAAAGATTCATGACAGATAAAAGGAAGCACATCTTCATATAGCACACAGTTAAATTATGGAATTTGCTACTACAGGATGTCATGATGACTACCAATTTGGATGCCTTTTAAAGGGTTTAGACAAATACATGGAGGACAAGGCTATTAATGGCTAACAGTCATGATGGCTATATGGTACCAGTTTTTATTTTTACTTTATTAATATATAAACATGGTACAAACTTGTTCAAATCTATGTTGCTGGGGAACATAATCAGAAGGGTGGTATTGCACTCAAGTCCAACATGAGGGTTTCCTGTAGGCAGCTGATTGGCCACTGTGTGAACAGAATGCTTGACTAGATGGACCATTGTCTGATCATACATGGCTTTTCCTATGTTCTTATGTTCAGTATACATTTCAAGTGTGAAGAGCGGGTGCGCATCTATAGCTACTCTAAATATGACTAAGTCTTGATCTAATCCACTGCATGCAGTGAAACATTTAATGCATAACTAATTTTGCTCTTAGACTTGAAATACTTATTGCATGTATTTAAATGACATTTCAGATTCAACACTTACCTGCAGTAATAAGGCTATCCACAAATGAAAGATCTGAATGAAGTGGATGTCCATATTAAATGTGTAATTTAGTCCTTACTTTACAAAAAGGATAATAGTACATTCCTACAATCAGCAGCTCCATACTCTGACACTTATGGTCATTGAGTTGTATCTACTGTTAGTCCTACATAGAGCAGAAGACCCATTGAAATGAATGGAATTTATAAGTCAGACTACAACCCACTACAAACCCATTATCAACAGTATTAAGTTAACAGTGCTGTCTCTCTAGTGACATTCGTTACTGCACAGGCCATTCCTTTTCACATTTACCTTGATATAGCTAAGAAAGGAAGCAATAAAATGTTGGCTATGCAGCATCAGAGAAAAAAAAACATCATGAAATGCTGTTGCTTGTCACCATTGACTGGTCCATAGATGATGAACAAGAGTGTTCCGCCATTCAATTCCTATCCATGCAAAAACCTCTGTTTCTTTTTACTGTTGAACACACCAGAAACCTGCCTGCTCAGTCTGAGCAACTGTTTCTCAATCAATAATTAAGTAACTTAAAGTCTGGATCTATAAAAAAATATTGATATTTTTCTCAAAACGAATCAATAGGAACAGGGGAAAGCATATGAGTAAGCCTTTTTAATGGCAACGGTTTGGCTGTGAGAAATAAATTAATTGATTCAATAAATGACAGACATTGGACAGCCAGAGGAAATCTTTTCACACTTTTATAAGTCCATCAAAGGAGGTCCAGTCTTTTTTCTTTGTTGTCCTTCTTCTTCATTTGTCACAATTGGTTTTCAGGGTTTTGTGAAACTCTTTCTCTAGTTTTAAATCCAAATGTTTCCTTTCTTTTCTTTTCATATTTCTTTTGCTTAATAAATTGAGAGCCTGGTGTACTTTGAGCAATGAGAATAGCCTACATATCCAGGCTAGATTATTTCATGTACTCTACATGTGGCCACCTTTAAAGATAGTTCAGAAAATTGATACAGAGCACTGCAGCAAGAGTGCTCATGTGGGCCAAACAGTTGGAACACATTACACTTATTCAGTACAAGTTGCCCTAGCTATTGGTTTGCTTTGAGGTCCAATTTAAAGTGCTGATCTTGGCCTTGAAAGCCACCTTGGTTTTTGCCCTAAAAGGTGGCCTAGCAATACTATAGATAAATAAATGAATCTGGGGAAAGTGCAGAAAAGGGCAAGTAAAAATATCAAGGGCTGGAGCATCTCCTATGAGAGAAGATTATATTACAACATCTGGGATTGTTTAGCTTGGAAAAAAGGGGGCTAAGGGGCGACATGATAGAGATGTACATGGTGTAGAAAATGTGACTAGGGAGACATTTTTCTCCCTCCCTCATAATACTAGTACCCGGGACTATCCCATTTGTGGGAGATTCAGGACAGATAAAAGGAGGTACTTCTTCACACAGTGCATGGTCCAACTATGGAATTTGCTACCACAAGATGTAGTGATGGCCACCAATTTGGATGCCTTTAAAAGGGGATTAAACAAATTTCTGGAGGAAAAAGGCATTCCAGAAAGTGCCTGTTGAGCTGACATGCTACTTTCCTTTTGAAGAAGAGACAACCATGTTTCTACAAGCACACACACGGAGGTTTTTTAAAGTAGCAAGAACTTTAGAAAAGCTCCTTTCTGGATGAAAAAAGCTATGCAAGTCATTGTAACCTAACTCAGTTAGAATAACAAGGTTTGTTGAATAGGCATCCAAGCTAGTTACACATACAGACATTATGAACATAGCAGGCTTGACATATGAACCACCTAAGTTAAGGTTTCACAGGTATCTCTGTTTTTAAGTGGTGGTCCTTTATTTATGAAATGCTTAGAAAGTGATTAAACAAAACAAAACTCTTTAAGACTGCAGTCCTACACATGCTTACTTGAGAGTATGCCCCCATTGAATTCAACGGGCGTACTCCTGAGTAGACATGTATAGGATTGCAGTGTAAATGTTTTTAAGCTGCAATTCATTCTTTGCATCTCAATAAAGTTTTATTAATTATTGCATCTTGAAGTTTTACTACTCAATTTAAAGAGTATATTATAGATTTTAACTCAGTTGTGTCATTAATGCTATTATGTTTGTTGTATAATTATTCTGTAAATCGGCTTTTGAGAGCAATTGCCCTGAAGGGCCATTTATAAATCTTTTTTAATAAGAAAAGGAAATTAATTAATTAAGATAGAGGCAGTGGCCTCATCATTAAGATAAATACAAATGTAAAAGTACTTATGAGAGCCTTTTGATGTCATGACTTTGCCCATGTCTGGAGAACAGCTAAATGCAAATAGAGATCATTCCCTACCTATGTTCCATTATGGCAGCCAGTGTGGTGTAGTAAGTACCAAAGGTGCTATGCAAGGCCTTTATTGTGTGCTCATGCTTGCTCACTTGTGGAAGTTTGCAGGTCCATTTCATGACATCATTAACCTCTGGTGCGTCTCTCGTCTTTATTTAGGTCTGTTTGGCTATTTTATAAATTGACAAAAATGTAGTAACAAACGCAGCATGCCAAAAACTGCCATCAGAAAGATGGTATAATTCAAGAATCATGTGATATTGTAGAAATCTTGCAGTGTCATTTATGGCTGTATAAATGAAACAAATGGAATGTGCCCACAAAGCAACCAGGAAAAACAGGCGAGGGAGTGTGTATATTGTGCCCATTATAAACCCATAAAACACTGGAAGACAAAGCCCTGGTAAGGCTATGGAATTTTTCCTTAATGTCTAGAAGCCTATAGTTTTAGGGAGACCTGTGTTCAAATACCCAGTATTGGATAACCAGAGGCCAGTTACTAGCTCTTAGCCTGACTTACCTCACAGGATTGTTGTGAAAATAAAACCTCTGAGCTCTTGGAGGAAAGGCAGGTGGACAGATAAAGAACTAGGGATTGGATCCAACAGTCATGTGGGCAGAAGTCCATTGGTGCAACACTGACACAATTTCCTAGTCCTCTCCTCCCCCTGCAGGCCCCTATGTATGCTCCAATTGTACTCCAGAAGGCCCCCAAACCTTCTGGAGTAGATTTGTAAGATCACGGAGGAGCTGCAGAGGGAAAGGTTTCTGTTCCACTAGTGGATAATCAGCATTGTTTCCAAACCCCTGGTGATCACTGCAATTACCTCCTTCATGATACCATCTGTGGGTCAGATTCAGATGAAAAGGATGTGGAACAAGATGTGGAAGCTGCCCTTTTGGCATTTTTGTAAGAGTTGTCTGTTCATGCCATCCGATTGAGCTCATAGTTAAGCCGGAAAAGGGTGAGGAAATTTCAGTTTGATGAAACGTTATTCCATTTTGGTGATTGTGTGTGTGCGTGTGCAGCTTTTTTCTTTGATAAGTGTCACAAGCCTCCAGGATAGGCAAGTTATCATGCGAAATATATGAATAAAATGAATTGTACATTCCTGTTTGGAGCCTCTTCTGGAGTTTGTTTTTCATGAGAAGTTGAGGATAAAAATGTTGAATTTTTGGTATGTCTGCACATTTGATGTCTACATTCCCCTCAAATGCATTGGTTTGGATTTTGCTCAAAGGGCAGCTGTAAAGAGGCCATTTATGCAAAATTACAGGCTATTTAGACCATTTATGCTGTACTTCTGCATAGATGGCCTCTTTACAGCCACCATTTGCACAAAATGGCTTTTTACAGAAAAGTCTGAGCCTTCATTTGCAGGTTAGCAGACCATGAGGAACAGCTGTGCTTTCCTGACTTGGCACGCACCGAATCAGGCAAGCTTGGAGTCTGCAGACTCGTCTGGGGGCCGAGCTGGAGAGAAATCACTGAGCCTTGAGCCCAACTGGATGCCTGTGACATCCTAGCAGAAACATTGGGCCTGTTCAGACACTAAGCCCATGGTTAGGCAGCTAACTTTTTTGCAGCAAATGGTTAGTGAGCATGTTTAAACTGTGGTTATGTAACCACCAAGGTTAGGAATGGTACACATGACACACCAAGTGCCTATCTACACTACTGCTTTAAAACTGTTTAAAACGGTTTATAACAGTTTCGAAAACTGTTGGGGCCCAGGACACACTCCATATAAAGTTTTCAAAACGTTTTCAAAGTGTTTTATCCTGCGTGTGTAGATAGGCTCTAAGTCATGGTTCACATAACATTAGGCTGACCATATGAAAAGGAAGACAGGGCTCCTGTAACTTTAACAATTGTAGAGAAAAGGGAATTTCAGCCAGTGTCATTTGTATGCCATTAGTTCCTGGTGAAATTCCCTCTTCATCACAACAGTTAAAACTGCAGGGGCCCTGCCTTCTTTTGGATATGGTCACTCTAGTATAGTGCCTGCACCTTTAACAGTTGTGATGAAGAGGGAATTTCACCAGGAACTAATTGCATACAACTGACACTGGCTGAAATTCCCTTTTCTCTACAACTGTTAAAGTTACAGGAGCCCTGTCCTCCTTTTCATATGGTCAGCCTACATAACATACTGAGCCATAATGTTTAGCTCAAAATGCTTAACTACCAAGGCTTAGCGTGTCGCCTGAACAGGTCAGTGAAAGGTTGGGTACCAGTATTTTGGTTCATGGCAAAGTTTTGCGCTGGATAAGTGTAATAGCTGCCATGGCATCCGCAGCACATGCAGCTCTTGAAGGATGCCATCAATTTGAGTACCACGCCTTCTGCCAGAGGCCCTGGTGTAATTTCCGAGTACCCCAGAGCTACGTTAGACACATCCAATTTTTAGTAAAACAACAACATTTTTTCAAGGATTCACATATCAATATATAGATAGATGGCTTTTGTTTTTAAAAAGAATAAGATAGAGCCTCATCTTTAAAGGTTGAAACTCCACTTTTCCATCTGCTGTTCTGCCCTTTCCTGGAATTGCATGTCCCCTGGGGTGCACGGCTCAGAAGTCTTCACTTACAGGCTGATACGGGAAAAAGAAAGAGAAAGGACAGCTATGACAGAATAGAAAGACTTGAACTGGAAAAGTGACCCCAAAACTGTTCAGAGTCCTGGTGATCGAGTGGCAGATCCCATTCATAAATCATTATTAAAGTCCCTTAGGTGATAAGAGAAAAAGAGGAAGCCATATATATGTTTTAAAGTAAAAAAAAATACTTCCCCTTCCTTTTTGTACTGGGGAGGCTCTACATAACATCTTAATGTTAAAATCACTGAAATAAAGAACAATGTATCTGAAATTA
Organism: Anniella stebbinsi; assembly: GCA_029215795.1. Lineage (NCBI taxonomy): Eukaryota > Metazoa > Chordata > Lepidosauria > Squamata > Anniellidae > Anniella > Anniella stebbinsi. Next base: position 98,503,575 of record JARDYH010000004.1, on the reverse strand, counting down.
ACTTCAATTACTCCTACTTTTGTAGCTTTTGCTGTACTATGAAGCTTTTGCTATACTCTGCGTGATACAGTCTCCCCTTCCCTCAAATATCTTTTCTGACTGTATCCTCACTCCACTGCAAACTGCTGCTGCTTTTAACAGGGCTTGCTGCCGGCTGCTTGGCTGGCTTTTTAATTTTTTAATTTCTTTTTTTTTTTAACCTTGTGTATGATTGTCCCAAGTTTCTCTATTCTAACATTAGGGTGGGTGTTATGGGTGGCAGACATTACTTCGTCCATCCACACTTCTCACTTATATAAATTAGCTTCTCAAGGCTTGTGCGTTGACACCACTTCTCACATACAGATTTTGAACTCCTGTCTACTTCCTGCACAACCATGTGACTCTGAGATCCTCTTTCTAATGTCCTGCATTGCCTGCCAGCACCAAAGCCTCCAGCCTCAAACAATCTCTCTCTTTCTCTCTCTCTCTCTCTCTCTCTCTCTCTCTCTCTCTCTGCCAAAGTCTCCCTATGGTCCAGCTGGGCTGCACACTTGTGTCCAGGGGTATTGCGTATTGTTTGGTCATGTCTGGTGACTCTTACTTTAAAAAACTCTGCCGCCAGCACACCTGCTCAACTCCTTTCCTCCTGCACACTTGCTCGACTCTAGTGCACTCTTAAAACACTCTGGGTGGCAAGCCAGCCTCTCAGGGCCAAGCTACAGGTGAATCTGGGTTGCCTTCAGCCTCTGTCTGCCTTATGCCAGCCAGCCGACGTCTCCAGTTTCCAGCCTCAAACAATCCCCCCCCTCTCTCTGCCAAAGTCTCCCAACTGTCCAGCCAGGCTGTGCACTTGTACCCTGTGGCTGGGGTAGGATGCCAGCTTATAGCTTGGTCACATCTGGCCACCAGCCATGCAGACAAAGCCTAGCTCACAAGTGAACAAAGAGAAATGGAAGGGGAGGGGTAGCTAATCAAAGTAACGACATGCCAGGTTCCAACATCCGCATCAACAGGACATCCGCAAAGATGAGAGCTTCTCTCTCGACTGACACCTCACTGTTGGTCATGAGAGTTTTTCTGTAAGGATGACCCTTCATCACCCATGATGTGGAACTCTGAGAAAAAGGCCTCTGGCCTGTTCCGTTTCGTCCTGTGGGCTGCTTTGACTGACCTCTTCCCACATTTTGATCTGTGGATGCCTCGCCTCTACTGAGCTCCAGGTGCCCGACTGCCCACCAAATCTGCAACAGGAAAGGTGCCCTGCTTGCCCAGCATTTCTTAGCTACAAACTTGAGATTCCCTTGATACCAAGGGCTGAAAATTCTCAAGGTGCAATACCCTAAAGAGGAGGTTTGACAACCTGAGTTTGAAGGATATGGCTCCAGCGGTTTTAAAAAAATTTTTTTTTAAATCTCAAACTTTACAAAATTCCTAAAAATCAATGGATGAACAGATCTGCTTCAAACTTGGCAAGGATAAAGCCCTACCTGAGGTCTATCATGGTGCCAGGATTCATTTCTTTTTCTTTAAAAATGACCGTTTTAAAAAATATATATATTTTATAACCTCAAACTTTTAAAAAATCCCTAAAAATCAGTGGATGAATAGATTTTTTTCAAACTTGGCAAGGCTGAAGCTCTATGTGAGAACTATCATGATGCCAAATTTCATCTCTTTACCTTTAAAAATGACCATATATATATATATATATATATATATCAAACTCTAAACAAAAATCCTAAAAATCAACAGATGAACGGACCTGTTTTAAATCTGGCAAGGCTAAAGCCCTTCCTTAAAGCTATCATGGTGCCAAGTTTCATCTCTTTATCTTTAAAAATGGCAGAGCTGTAAATGTTTTTGTTAATTTTCATTAAAGTAGAGCTGCCCTTTGGGTGGGGAGGATGGGAAAAATCCAGATTTTTCATCAAATTTCATAATTGCCCGCCCTTCCTGGATTTGTTACCAAAAATCCTGTCAAATTCAGGTTTTTACTGTCATATGGTCACCCTACTCTAGAGGAAACTGAGTGTTGTCAATCCACTAGCAAATTTCAACAGTCAGGCAAAAAGTGCTGAGACACATTTGCCTCAAACTGACAGAGGATTTTTCAGCTTTAATTATGCACTAATTAGTCAATGTTCACTGTAGATGAAGGGTCAACTATTGTTTTACAAGCTTTATAGAGAGGAAGTGTAGCAAAGTAAACTGAGAAGGAAAGTGAAAACCAAGATGAAAATTAATTGCTATTTCCTAATTGTCATGCTAGGCTCTGAAACGGTGCATGGGACGCTGCTGCAAATAATAGTACGTTGTAGAAATGCAAGAGTTTATCTGCCTTAATCTCCTACACTTCATGGTTTCCAAAATCTATGGTCAGCAAAGACTAATTATATACATGGGTATATAAACTGAAGTTAGAGTGAAAGATAGTCTTGGGTTCCTTTAATCCCTTGGGGGCACAAGGCATAGGGGGGGGGGGTTCTACATTAGTATAGCCTGTATACTCCGGCATTGTGGCTTGAGGGATGTCTGCAGGAGTCCCTGGTTTATATCAGACACATGGAAAAAAAGAAGAAGAGGGAAAAGAGAAGAGGAAGAAGGAGAATAATGCTTCCAAATGGACAATGTTTAGAAAGATGCCACAACAGCTAGGCCTACGACCAAATCTTTATTGAAAAATGCAAGCTAAGTCTACCATGAGGCTGAGAGCTGCTTCCTTGGAAAACAGTTTCCGCCCCCTGCCCCCCCCCGCCCCCCCGGGAGTCTGTTCTCCTTAACTTCAGTTCCTCTGATCAAGTTGCAGAAAGTTCCTAGCACTACCAGTCAAAATACATTATGCAACTATTCCAGCTTTTCCTCCTCCACGGATTATTTTATGATAAGTAAAAAAAGATGGAAGAAGTGATGGGAAAACATGGAGTGGTTTCAAATGGACGACAATGGGCTTCTCCACATTTAGCAAAAATCCCGCAGCCTTACCAGGGCTTTGACTTCCAGAGTCTTTGCAGGTTTAAGGATCGGCACAATACATGTACTTCTCTCCCCCACCTGCTGTTTTTGACGGTTCCTTTCCATATGTTTCAATTTTACTGTCAGTAAATAGCACTGTTTTATAGTGCATTTTCCACTTATTACTGCATTGTCGGGATTTTATAAGGTGGCAGGTTCCCACTGAAAATGGCGGAAGAAGCATCAGATGTTGACGACATTATGAAAAGGACCCATAAATGTCCGTGAGTGACCAATCACCAGCGTGCAATAAATCGCTCATGTGAAGAAGTTCAGTGTCATATATACTCCTCAAAAAAACTCTACACTTGATGCAGGGTAATTGCAGAATAAAAGCCTCGTCTGGAAGGAGAAGAAGAAAGGGACAATGACCAATTTCAGGAAAAACAAGAGGAAATCTACATGTGCCTAGGAATACAATTTTTGTGCTCAATTCATTTTGAATCAGGGGATCGAGACTTGAGTTGGCTTAAGAGTGGCCCTGAAGAAGATATCTGAAATACTCAATAAATATATTTCTGTGTAACTGGAAGCTTCCAGGTTAAGTGATTTAAAGTAATTTCTAGTGACAGATGTAATGTGTATAGTGGGGCTGATCTTAACTTCTGGCCATTTGAAATTTGGGCCTGAATTTGGGAGCAACTGCGGGAGTGCGCAAAATGGCCTCTTTCTTTTGCATTTTTGGGAATGTGCAATTTGGGGACGGTGGGGGGTGTCACTGGATAACCTTGCAACTCTGCTGATCAGCTGGTGGGCAACATTTGCCGCCCTACAGAATACTTTATTCCAAAGAAATGGTGGCTGGCAATTATTATTATTATTATTATTATTATTATTATTATTATTATTGGTTAACGGTTACCATTTCCCCATCAGAATGTCCCTTGGAATGGGGCATTCTAAGCAAAACAGAATAGTGGATGCTAGCAGATCAGAGCTGCAGGAATCTCCAGTGAGTTTTCCCCATAGAAGCTTACAGCCCCACTTCTGATAATTATCAAAATAGTCCCCTATTTTGCAGCATGCAAATAGGACCATAGAATTGAGGTTGTCAGTTCAACCCAGCCTAAGCTGTGTACCATCCCTCCATTGCAAATATATCTCCATGATTATTGCAAGTTAGGCATCATTTACACCTTGCAACTGTCCAGTGAATGCCCCCTTGTCACATCCACTAGTGTATGTGACTTCTGTCCACATGGCTAGGGCAGATCACTTAATTACATACCATACTAACTACACCCCACTGAATACAGCAAACCAAGATCTAGAGGTTTTCTTTTTATCAAATTTTATTTCAAGCATTATCACAATTTTAATTTTAATAACCTTGTAAAACTACTTAACAGTTGTGTAAGTATAAAACTGATCCCTTTCCCTATAGTGTTCCCCACATTTAGGAAACATGGGCTGACTCTCTCTGGTAGAGGGAGTTGGAATATGTAAGGGAAAAAAATATTTCTTTTACTTTGTTCTATATTATCGTGAATAAAAAGCAGCAAAAAGCTATTGTACACTACATGTCACGGAATAAATTAAAGCACTGCTCCATCATAATATATTAAGCATGATCCCAATATCATTTTTAAACAGTTTGTCTTGTTAGCCAAACAAAAGTACTATACAGTAATCTGTTAACTCTCCTGTGTCAGATTATCAGCTATTTCAAGTAAGTGTTGAAAATGCTGTCACTGGCAAAAGTAAATTATGTTTTCTTAGACAAACTTGCATCAACTTGTCCACCAAGCTGAGCTGCAATAAGAATCGTTAACGGCTCACTGTAACATGAAGGATGGTGAGGATTTTTTTGTGACTGTGAAACATCCATGCGTTTAGATCTTCTAGCTATGCTAGACCCACTAGAAAAATTGTTCATACATATACATGTGTGTGTACGTGCTTGCACACATGTGTAATAACATATGCTCCAATTCTCCCAGTCCAGAAAATTATGGACATTATGGACTCTATTTTGTCCCTATATTTCTATTTTGGAGAGATTTCACTAAGGCTAGGTCTTTGTAGTGGTATTGAGGTGCACTGATAACGGGGGCACAATCCCACATTCCATATACCGCTTTCATAGTGTAATTTTCTGCTTTTTATTCTACATTTATTACGATTTGACAGAAGGTGTAGATCTGGCCTAGGACACTGAGGTGAGATGTTAGCATTATCATTCTTCAGGATTATCTTTCAGCCCCAAGGTTTCTAGAAGTAAAATCTGAATGGGTGTCTGGATTAGTGCTGGGTAGGAATGGGGGACAATTTCATTTGGTCTGCACATTCAGGGCTGTGCAAAGTGGGCCCCCCCATTTCAAACTGCTCATTAAGCGCAATGCAGTAAGGACAACCATCGCAACTTCGGAACATCTATCCCCACCCCGCATGCAGCATGGCCCTCTGGAGCTTGTAGTCTGACCGCGGTATTCACGACAGACGGCTTCTGTGCTGTTTCTGCAAGGCAGGCTCCCCGCTTCTCAATCTGCTACTTATGCTATGGAAGCAGTAGCGTAAGCTGGGGGGGACCTCCTCGTCGGTCCCCTCAAAATTGTGGGCCCCGGGCCAACTGCCCCCCCCTGCACTGCCCTGTGCACATTTAAGTAAACTGACCTAATTCTCAGTTCCCAGACTAATATGCAGATCAGAACACCTATGGGATTGCTCACTTCTCCGAATTCACAATGCAATTTTTGGCTCAAAAGTTGGAAGCAAAGATGCATATATTAGGGAAAGCTACATACAAAAATGTGTATATTCAGGGACACTGTATACGAAATGTATATGTTAGGGAAAATTCTGTACTAAAATTAATGCACATTTCTGTGCATTAAAATGTTCACAGACACATGGAAAATGGACAGGTCAGACAGTATGAATGAATAAAAGCAAAACTGACATAGACTGGAAATAGACTGATTAATCCATCCAAAGTGCTGCACCTAAATATTTTTGGGCACTTTTGGCAGTGACAATCCTTCCCAAAGATGTATTAATCTTTGAGGGGCAGAAGTCACAGCACTTTCAAGTGGGAGGTAGACCTACTTCTGAATGAGGTGGTTGACTTTTTTTAAAAAAAAAATACATGTTTTTGAACATTACAAAACCTCAACCCATTCTAGGTGGAAGCTTGGCTGAGCTCAGCAGCTCAGCCTCCTGTTCCAGTTGTAAATGTGGATGAACAAAGAAGGAAAAAACACCAATCACATGAAAAACTGAAGGAGACTTGCTCTGGTGCAAATTTAAAAAGGTTCTTTAATTCGTTATAAAAACACTTTTGCAATTCTTAGATTAGCCCAATGTTTCGGATTACCAATCAATCCTTCAGGAGCTATATTGAATTAAAAATAACATTTGTAACTATTTTATACAAAACATTTAAATCATATTTCATGACAATACCATTTCTGTGCAAGACATACTGTCATACCACATAAACTTTCACTATCTCTTGTTTTATTTAGTTTTATTTAGTTTTGCGCATAATTGCATTTTATTTTTAAAGATTTTACATTGGAAACACACTCTTAGAATGCCTCTGGGAGTGACACTACATGATGTGCTGTTCCTTGGGGCTTTCTTGGGGGGGGGGGGGAGATGGGTGCCTTCCTGGCCTATTAAAACAAACGAACAAACAAGCACATCCACCTTGTTGAGAAGTATGTCCACCCCATACAAAAGAGCTGTGACTTTCGCCCACCCTAAAGAGTCACTGATAGTCCCCCACCACCACCTTTGTAGGTGGTGAATGGTCTCATGGAGGTGGGTACAGATGAATTCTATCCAGCCCTGTAGCAGACAGGTAGATACTAAGGCACCTCTGCAGCGGCTGAGGCATGTTCATGGCTGAGAACATATTGTAGGACAGGCAGTTATGCATTTCCAGCATTTCTTTAGCCCAAGGGTGCACAACCTTTTTGGCCCTAAGGGTCACATAAGATGTTGGCTTGGGGGGCGTGGGCTATATTTGCACATACACTTACACATCCCAGTGATCCTGATACAGGCCACTCTTTTCTCACTGATAGCAAGGCAGGGATAGAGTCATCTGTATGGAGATCTATGAAGGTTAGAGTACTGAGTAAAGACCAGGGAGAATTCAGTAGCAGTGGGAGATTCAGGGCATCCTTTGAGGGCCACAAGAGAGGCCTTAAAAGCCCCAGGCTGCAGGTTGTGCATGCAGGCTTTATCCAAAAGTAGCATTACCCTCTTGCATTTTAAACCTGATGATTTGCATAGTAAATGAATAAAACCAGTGCAAAGAGCTCTGTGGGAGTAAAAGCAGTAGAGCCCATGAAGTGGTATTATTGTTGGCTTTTGTTGTTGTTTTTATTGCCATTTTACCATGTTCATGATTTTTATCGCTTTTGACATTTTAACATTTATTATTACTACTGTAAGCTGCTTCTGCCCTGAAAGGCGGCCAAGAAATATTTTAAATAAATAAATAAATAAAATTTATTTTATTTGCACTCCTCCTAAAGGATCGGGTCCGTAGTTTGGGGGTGCTCTTGGATCCAGAACTGTCACTTGAGGCACAGGTGAACTCGGTGGCAAAGAGCACCTTTTACCAGCTTAGGCTGATATACCAACTGTGCCCTTATCTGGACAGAGATAGCCTAGCTACAGTTATCCATGCTCTCATAACCTCTTGTTTGGATTACTGCAATGCGTTATACGTGGGGCTGCCTTTGAAAACGGTCCGGAAACTTCAGCTGGTACAAAACAGGGCAGCCAGATTGTTAACGGGGACTGGCCAACGAGACCATATTACGCCAGTCCTTTTCCAACTTCACTGGCTGCCGATCCAGGTCCGGGCCCAATTCAAAGTGCTGGTACTAACATTTAAAGCCCTAAACGGCTTGGGGCCAGGATATCTAAAGGAACGCCTCCTCCCATATGTACCTGCCCGGACCCTAAGATCATCTACAGGGGTCCTTCTCCGTGAGCCCCTGCCAAAGGAAGTGAGGCAGGTGGCCACTAGGAGGAGGGCTTTCTCTGCTGTGGCACCCCGGCTGTGGAATGAGCTCCCCAGAGAGGTTCGCCTGGCACCTACTTTGTACTCTTTTCGTCGCCAGGTGAAGACCTTTAAATACTGGGAGAATAAACAGTATTTTAACAGTTAAATTAACTCAATTTTAATCCTTGCTGTTTTAAATTTGTATTTTAATCTGTATTAATTCCTGCTGCTTGGTTTTATTCTGGTTGTGTTTTTATATTGTATGTTATTCTGTGTTTTTAGATTGTGCCTTGTTTTATATATTTTAAAATGATTTCATGGTTTTAATTTTTGTGAACCGCCCAGAGAGCTTCGGCTATGGGGCGGTATAAAAATGCAATAAATAAATAAATAAATATCTGGCATGAGAATAGGGACGTGAAAAGGAAGTCCTATTGTCATCTGTGAAAAGTCAAAGAAATATATACATGCAGAAGCCATCTTTTGTGCACATAAATGTGCACATTCACACATGTTTCTCCATGGTGAAAAGCCTGAGACAAGCCCAATTGCACTGTTCGCAATAGCACCCATCATCTGTTTCTGGGAGGACCAAATCCAGCCTCCAATTTACAGAGTTTTAGCCCAAGAGAGTCCATAGAGAAGGCCTGCTTACATCCCCTCATGGTTGGTATTCATTTACTGTTTGGAAGGCCTTGTCAACCAAGTTTCCTCAGCTGACTACGGAGAATGCATTGGGCCAACTACTGGTGCCAGCGGGAGCTCTATTCCTAAGTCTTATTGCCACACTGAGGGTGGGAATTCCGCCTAATCATGGCTGAGGAGGGAAAAGTTAACCCCCCTCTATGCACTCTGGTACCAATGAAAATGAGAAGGGGGTGCACCCTTACTATTATACAAAAATGCTGCATACAAATGTAGCATGTAGTTATCTAACCTTCCCCCTTCCTTATTCTAGTACCATGATTCTTATACAGGAAGCCTTATCACTTTCTGTAGTACTTATGGCAGTCATCAATCATCACATCATTGCTCACTGGTCTGTTTTATAAGAATGTTGTGTACAAACATCTGTGCATACTGGTAAGTGATGTAAAAGTATAGCCACAGGGTGTAAGCAAACCTGGTGGCACCTGGCGGCCCACATATACCACCATATTAGGAAACTTGGTAGCCAAGGCTAGGATGGTCAGGAGATATTCTGGAAAGGAGGCAACCCCAAGTCAGCATATAGGACTTGCCAACCTTTTTCATATGCCATACCATTCCAACCTATAGTCTACCTGAGTATTTTCTACTTTGGACCTTTTCTGGCCTACAACTTCCTCACCCTGAAGGAAATGCTTCCTCCCCCCCCCACCACCCACCCAAAGCCTACTTAACTACAGTTAAGCACAAAGCCTGCTTGGTAAAAGGTGTGATGGGGGAAAAGACTCTTGTTGGTTGAAACAAAAATTTGTCCGATGTACTCGGTTTTAGACTTGGAATATGGGGCACAGGTCTGAGAACAACATGATGTTAGTTTTCTCTTGACGTGATCTAGGAAACATATCTGTGTGTCCTCTCTTGTACCCATTTCCATGGCATTTTGCATTTCTGTCAATATAGTCTCCGATAGCTGAATCCACTGATAGAACAGATGCAGTAATTGCAAACAGCTGTAAAGTATTACTCATCGTGCTAATCAAAATGACTTTCTGCTAAATAAACCATGAAAAAAGCTTTTCCACCATCAGTGAAGTGGAGTGGAAACGATATAGACTGTAAAGGGTCCACCATGAAGTCAAATCAACAGATTGAATTTTCCTACAACAATGATTCTGTGTGCTAATGCACACTTTCAGAATCACTCCACCACCACACACACACACACACACACACACCCCTCCAAGCCGCCATGTTTAGAAATACAAGTTTGTATAACAACCTGAATGTTACACCAGGGCTTTTTTTTTTTTTTTAACATGATGCCTCCAGTAATAAAAAAGATCTTTGGTAAACTAGGGCTATGTTTTCTCCCAATTTTGTATCAAGAAGAGGATAATTGTCCCAAATGTTTTATTGCTGTGTATGGGTGTTTCTGGAAGAAAGGCTCCTAGTGCTAACAGCCAGACAGCATTGTTCCATTACTATATCCTTTCTTCCTTACCAGGATTTTTTTTTCCTGGTAAAAAGGGTAGGAAAAGCCACAGGAAAATATGGGAGGGATGCAAATTGAAGATGATGCAGTCTGGACTACCCCTCCCACACCAATAACATGCCGCAAAAGTGACAGAGTGATTGCATAATAAAGGCCTATATTGGCTCTATATTCCCTATCCATTTTCCTCCCTGTTCATAGAAGAACTAATAAAACTGAATAAAACCTATATATTATGGTAGTTTGGGGTGGGGGGAGGAGAAAAACCTTTAGCTAAAAAAAGTATAAGGAAAAGATTCCAATAACCACTAAAAGAACAACTTAGAGCAGATATGCTTAGATAGTCCCCTAATGAGAGAGCTCTTATTTTCTAGCTCATTGTGTCTCAGTTATCCCATTTCCTATGTAATATTCTTTAATTCTTTAAAAGAAGCTATTAGGAAAGCTATCATCTGTCATTATAAATGCGTCCTCAAGTCCCCTATGTCACTTAGGCACTTTATTGCTGTGGGCCACTCCACTTCACAACACTCAGGAGGAAATAACTGAGCCTTGAGTTACTATTGTCAGCACTGTGGGTCACAAGGAACTAGGTCGTAACCAATCCTTTTCCACTGCTCATGAGGACCAAAGTAATTTAACAAAAGTCACGATTGAATCATTCAAATAAAGATGGAAGGTGCAAAGCCAATCCGTGTGGCTGGGGCTTTCCACACTGTAGAGTTGACTCCTCCTTATGCTCCCGTTATGGTTTCTGAAGTCACTTCTGGTGCAGTGATAAGGGAAATGCTCAAATGTACTGGAATGCAATTCTGTTAATCAGTTCTGGAACAATGTCTTCCAAGCTATAAAAGATAGAATATAAGAACATAAGAAGAGCTGTGCTGGATCAAACCATGGGTCCAACTAGTCTAGCATTCTGTTCACACAGTGGCCAACCAGCTGCCTGTGGGAAGCCCACAAATAAGATATGAGGGCAATATCACCCTCCCACCCATGTTACCTTGTAACTGGTATACATAGCTATACTAGAGGTAGCATACAGCCATCTGATGCTGGAGGTAGCATATAGCCATCATGATAGTAGCCACTGATAGCCTTGTCCTCCATGAATTTGTCTAATCCTCTTTTAAAGCCATCCAGATTGGTGGCTGTCACTACATCTTGTGGTAGCCAATTCCATAGTTTAACTATGTGCTGTATGAAGAGATCCTTCCTTTTATCTGTCCTGAATCTTCCACCGATTAGCTTCATGGGATTATTTCATGTTCTAGTACTATGAAATAAGTAGAAAAATGTATCCGTATCCACTTCCTCCATACCATGCATAACTTTGCATGCCTCTTCCATGCCACCCCATACTCACATTTTCTTTCTAAGCTAAACAGCCACAAACATTATATCCTTTCCTGATAGGAGAGTTGCTCCAGCCACTTGGTTATTTTACTTGCTTCTTTCTGCACCTTTTCAAAGTCTCTGTATGATAGGATATGAGGCCCAACTACCACTATTGACATCAGGATGTTCTCTGATGATATTTGATATTTATACAACCCTATTTTCATCACCGTTGGTCCACCCGTCCTGTTATTGGAGAAAGAACTTTGGCCATTCTCTGCATGCAAATTTGTTATGAACTACAGCAACTGTGCCAATGACTTATGAATGAAGACACAAGGCCATAGCATGGGCTACAACTATACTGACAACTTAAGAGGAAGTGGAGTGTAGTAATTGCAGCCAAGCTCAGATGGAACAGGAAAGTCGGTGTGGGGGTGGGAGATGACATCGGCATCCCTGTTAACAAAACAAAAAAGTGCCAACACTAATTCCCTGCAAGCCTGGGCTCCATCATGCCACTGCTTGTAAACTATTCACAAAGCTGAATCACACCAAGCCAACTAATTATCCAAACTTCCAAACATTCAGCGCTGAAGGATGGGTGAAATATGTGACTGCGCAGCCAATCAGACAGTGCACCCCAAAAATCATACCCAGCCCAAAAGGTGGTTCCTGCGCTACCACGTTTAAGTTGGGTGGATCTGTTGCCATAAATGGCAGTGGAGGAGAGGCAGTGTCTGCCTTTAATTACCAGTGCAATCTGCCTCCTGATGAGCTAGACTAGGAGTAAGTAACCTGGTGCATTTTGGTATTTTAAACTGCAACTCCCAGAAGGCCAATGGCCAGGAATTATGGAAGTCATAGTCCAAACCATCTGGAGGGCACCAGGTTGCCATGCTTGAGCTATACAGTGCAATATTCATTACTGTCACATTCATCCAGATATGGAGTGGGACAAAGATGCTCTGACAAATCACAGGCAGGGCAGTGATCTTCTAGTGATCTTCACTAGCCTGGACCCCTCATAATAAAGGGGTCCAGGCTAGTCAGTTAGAGAGGAGTATTGTCCCCCCCCAAAAAAAACATGCACCATGGGACTTCCTTTTTGCAAATTCTGCTTCCTGCACTTCCTGTTTAGAACTAAAGTTCTGATGTGACAAGATGAGAAGCTCCCTGGGTGAAATTGGCTGACTGATGCCAGAGCCCAAACCATATAATGAGTTCATCTTTGTGCTGCAAGAAAATGTGGCAATCCCACTGGTTGGCATATGAATGAGTCAGGGAAATGTTCCTACTAACTTACCCATGTTGATACCTTGCCAAGCAAAGGGTGCAACAGAGACAGTGATACAGACATCCGTTTCTAATGTTTTCTTTATTTGTTTGTTTTAGGTCAAGCAGTTTTTAAAAGTAACTCTGCAGTATTGAAAAATGTCAGTGCACATCAGTGACATTTAACAGCACATCTTTGTGTCGGTAGGTGCTTCTTTTCCTCAACACCTAAACCCAACATCGTTTCTTCCAAATGGGTGCTTCAGTCACCTCTCCTTTCTCGGATGTATTTCAATGGCACTTTTCTCTCCTTACTGTTCTTAATTTTCCCTGTTCCTTCAGATTTTGTTCTGAGAAGTAACCTTATGCTACCCAAAATCTCTTAGATTTTGGGTCTCAGTTATTTTTTTATAGATATTTTGGAGTCTTCATTAGGACACACACACACACACACACACATCATTAACAAATTCACCTCCAGACTGGATGGAAGTTTTTCTCATCTGACATTTCTTGATACAGACATAAAGATACACACCTTAAGTCCTGGGATGTTATGATTTTAGGAAGTTTCCCTGGTCTCCCCCCTCCCCCCCCAACTTTGCTAGAATTCCCTATCTGTTTTACTCCTAAAACAGTCATTCAGAAAAGGCCAACTATAGATTATTAAAATTAATTTGATACACATCCAATCCCTGTAAAATAGGCCTGGACAACTTATGATGTATCAAGATCAACAGAGACCACCCATTTTGTGTGGTACCTACATCAGCCTTCTTGGTTTTGTAATTCAGCAGCAGCAGCAGCAACAACAACAAAGAGATCTCCTACCTCCCTGGTGGACCATCTACTTCATGGCTGGTGAGCCTTAGCTCACATAAGAGCACATGAAGATGTCCCTGTCCTCTACTCATCTTAGTTACCATGTGCTATATAAGAACATGAAAAGTGCCATGCTGGATCAGACCGAGAGTCCATCTACTTCAGCACTCTGTTCACACAGTGGCCATCCAGCTGTTGGCCAGGGACATCCAAAAAGTAAATTGTATCCAGACAATTTACTTTTGAGACTGAGGCCCTTTCCACACCAGGCTTCTTGCCTGGGTTGGCCCCCGGCTGCTCCCTGTGTGTCCAAATGATGCACAAGGGGTCACGGGGGGGGGGGGGGGAAGGATTTTTCCTGGTTCTCAGGAAAATCCCAATTCTTCCACGGGCCCGGGCCCAGGAAGTTCCCGGGACTGCAGAAGAATGTGCCTGCCCGCCCAGGTGCTGCCACGCTTACTCACCGATGGCCACGGAGCTGCACCGTGCGGCTCCAAGGCCATCAGGAGGGGGGGAAAGCAAAATTGCCATCCCCAGGATGGCGGGGGGGAGGGGGTCCCAATCACGTGCCGCGTTTTGTTTTGTTTTAAACTTACTTCTTCATTGGAATGCAAGAGCACTCTTCCTGGGTAAAACACACACACAAAATGGTGGGTGTGATGTCCAACGACCCAGGATGCCGTGCCCTGATGTGTATTGAAAGGGACAATCCCAGAAGTGGCTACTTCCAGGATCGCCCACACTGCGCCTGCTACACCCAGCCTGAGCTTCTAAGTGGCAGTCATAGCTCATTGATAGAGATGTCATAGAGCATGTGCTTGATTCAGTCTAAGGATAGACAGATCAGCCTGTTTCCAGGCTGTTTCAGTTTTACAGGGTCCATTCACAAATCAATTGCATCCTGTTTCAACATTAATCTGTAGTTTAAAAACTATCTACAGACACAAAAACATTTAAATATGCATCTAAATACATATATTTGAAAGTGTTCTCTCTCATAGTACATATTTCTAAACGTACGTTATCCTAATATGCACATTTTTAAATGCAGTTTGGAATACTTTTTGAGCCAAGACCTGTGTTGCAAAATTCAGAGGATTGCAAACTCCAAAAGAAAACAGTGTCGCGACCTGCCTATTAGTCTTGGAAGTGCCAATCAGGTTGCAAGGCACTTGTGTACAAGATGGACACAAAAAGGGAGAGAAGTCTCAGGATACTATAGAAAGGTTTATTGTACAAAAGCCCGACGCATTTTGGCCTCTTGTGTTTTTTAGGCCTTCTTCAGGGGGCTGTAAGAGCGCATATATAAAAAGCAAGAATGAGACAATACAGAACTGAAAACCTTTTTCAATTAGAAGAGCACAGTGTAAGCACAGCCTCTGCATACATGTAAACAATATAATAATTTCAATAACACACATACAAAGTTTTTAGGGCACATTGCAGATGAGGTTTCTGCACATATTTAATAAGATAAAACAGTTAAAGTACTATATACTTACCTGTTATCATGTCTGCAGAAATTATTAACAACAAATTGTCTTGTGACGGTGACTAGATGGGATGTACTGAAGGCAACGTATTTTATATACTATTAGACAACTTTTTTCTTTGAGTTTCTTACAAGCGTTCTCATTATAGGACAGAGCAGACAAAATCTTCGAGCAACCCTAGTTCAGCAGCCCTTGGCATCCCCAGTTAAAATGATACCAGGCTGCAAGGCTGGAAAGACTCCCACATATGATCCTAAAAAGCTACTCCCAGCCACATCAGCACACATCATGGGCCAATGAATGGCCTGATTCAGTATTAGGCAAGTTCGTGTGGGCAAACTGCGCATAGCATTTCCAATGTGGCACACTGCAGAGAAACTCTGAAATTGCTTCCTGCTTTCACAAAGCACCTACTCAGCGACAAAGGCGATTCTTAGCAAAAGATTTAGGGAAAGGGTATGCAAAAGCCATCTTTAATGTAAGTAAGTAAAATTTTAGTACAATCACAAGACCAGCAAATCTTTAATGTACATCTTATGACACCCTGTAAGACCATGAGCCTGACAATGCCTTGAATCCGTTTTTCAGGCAGAAGTGAACCCCATTCAGAGGATTGGGACATAGAACTGGACTAAATTAAGAAAACAATACTGATGGCCTAGCAAGGGAAGGAATAAGATCTGCCCCTATCCAGTCTCTTAGTCATTTTCATGCTCATAATCAGTGAGATGTGTTTCTTGAAAAAGAGCCACTTGTGCGTGCACTGACTTGAGATAATTAAGAATGCATTTACATTTTATGGAGCCATTAATGCCCTTACATTCGAGGATATATTAAATTTCTTCATGCTACTTTGCCCATCAGTGAATATTAAAATATTTAACCAGCAGCTGGGCTGCAACCTGTCTGTTGTGTCCTCTTGGGTAGTACAGATACAAATGGAAAGGAAAGGAAGATTTTGTCACTGAAGAAACCATGGCTTTTTGGACCTGTTTCCAAGGGAGGAGCACCGACTGTGAGTCACAGGACAGGGTATTTATTTTCTAAATCAAGAAGATACTCTGAAGAAAAAGTAGCTCAATAAGAACTGGGGTATATGACCAGCAAAATCACATTTTGCACCCTTGCAGGATCATACCACCTCAGAGAAGAAGGTTGGGTGAGCAGCGCTTATTTGGTTTGGTTGGCGAAGGGACGGCATCAAATTAAACACACAGGCATAGCTGGATAATAAATAGGCCACAATTTTATTGCCTCACTTGAATAGGCTTGGCAGTGGCATAGAGTGTGAATCCTGTAAGCAGCCAGCCCGCCTGCTGACCATTTCCCCTTCAGGGCCCGCATGCCACTGGCAGTAGATGATAGGGCCAGGGGCACACCACGATGTGGACTGCTAATGTGAACTCCTTTCCACCACCCTGGGGCACAACACAGCAAGGACTGCTAATGTGAACCCCTTTCCCAGGGCCGTGCGGGGGGGGGGGGGGGGAAGTGGCCCGGGGCCCACAATTTTGAGGAGGCACTCCAACAAGGAGGTCCCCCCAGCTTACGCTACTGCTTTCATTGCGTAAGCAACCCATCAAGAAGCAAGGAGCCCACCTTGCAGAAACAGCGCAGAAGCCGTCCGTCATGAATACCATGGTCAGACTACAAGCTCCAGAGGGCCATGCTGCATGTGGGGCGGGGATATATGTATCTTGAGGTGTTGTAGAACAGGTTTAATATGAAGGTGTTCTGTAGAATGGACATGTTGGTGGGCATGCCCCCTTGGGGTGGCCATGCTGTCCTCCTTTTTTGAAATGGGGGGCACACACTTCCCATCTGGCCTGGGCATATTACCAGCTCTGCACAGCACGGCCCTTTCCACCACCCCAGACATGGCCAGCTCGCAGCCCCCATGCTGGTCTGGTCTTGGCATCATGTCCCTGAGATCTCTTACAAGAATGCTCACCATGGGGGAGCAGGGAGCCCAATCCTGCTCCCCCTCACCAATGGATCCTGCTCAATTCCTATCACACCTACGTAAGTTGTGACAAATGTGATCAAATGAAGCATCCACAATTTACTCATAGTCCAGATCAACTTATTTACAATGGAATTAATCTTGCAATAGGGAAGGCAAAAAGCCCTGCACAGTCTTTGACAATTGGTGTGGAGGTAAAATTCCTTCCCAGCCTCATTAACTGGCGACTATTTCTGCCACTGAAAGAACTCTTACCAGCGGGAGTGGGGGGGAGCAGTCAACAACTGCAATCCTGGAGCCGCATGGAAACTCTGCGTTTGGGAGCCTCAGGTTGAACTGGAGGCAGAACAAAGGAGAAATCTCACTCTGCTGGCTCTGCCTCTTTAGCACCACCCCATTATTGTGCTGATTGGCTCAGCAGTCCCTTCCTGGGAAGGAGACGCTATGCTGCTGCTGCTGCTGCTGCTGCTGCTGCTGCTGCTGTGGCTGTGCAGATGATCTTCACCAGCCTTTCTCCCTTTGCTTCTGGTCATGTGCCTCCCAATTCACTGCTCCCCGTTAAGTAGGGAACTTGGCGAAAGCCCATCTCTTTGACCTTCTTGGTGGCTGCTCCCAGGCTCTGAAACTCCCTGCTCAGGGAAGCTATCTTGGCCCTCTCCATGTTGTCCTTCTGCCAGCTGGAAGACATTTTTATTCAGGTAGGATTTTAGCATGCAAGCTGGTCTGTGGATGAGGCAGGGTTTAATTGCTTGCTGCTGTTTATTCCTTTTATTGCTGTGTTTTTAATTGTTTTTTTAATTTAGTTGTTTTAGGGGTTTAATTACGATTTTGTTTTTAATCTGTTTTTTATCATTAGTCATTTGGGTGCCTTTCTTTGGCTGAAAGGCAGGAGAAGAAGAAGAAGAAGAAGAAGAAGAAGAAGAAGAAGAAGAAGAAGAAGAAGGAAGAAGGAAGAAGAAAGAAGCAGCAGCAGCAGCAGCAGCGGGCATGTCTACACCTAAGGGTGTAGAGGGAGGGAGGGGGGAAGATCACGGACTTACCTGCTTCCGTGATCTTCCCCTACCATCTACATCGCCACACGATGTCCCGGAAGGAAAGAGGAATGTCAGGGGTGTCATAAGCACCATTTTTTTAACCTGAAGAGGAGCTGTGCAGCCCTGATCCATGGAAAGGAAAGTTTAAAAAAAAAAAAAAGCATGCTCCCAACCCCCCCTCCACCATCCTGGGGGTGGGGAAATTGCTTTCCTCCTCACCCCCATGGGCATGAAGCCACCCCACATGGCTCCGTGCCCGGTTTAGCACCCGGGATGGCGGAAAAACCAGGATATCCCCAGGTTTCATTCTCCTGGGGTTCTCCCAGGGTTCTCCCGAGGTCATCCCCAGGTCATCCCCGGTTGATCCTGAAATCCTCTGTGTGTCATGTGGATGCACAGGAATGACCTGGCGATGACCCCGGGATACAAGCCTGGTGTAGACATGGCCATAGTCAGCATAGACTGGAGAAGGGGCTACAGTGGGGTTCTATGTTTATATGGAAATGAGTTGGTCTGACCAAACTGTTACCAGTCTTACTTTTAACCAATCAGGGACTGAATTGTTCTCTGGGTCTGAGTTTAAAAATGGAAAGCCTTCCCTTCAATCAAGAAGAGGATGGCTCTTGAGAAGAAAAACACACTGCTTTTCTATTGCAACTTTTCCTTATCTAGTCAAGTGCAGCTTAAATACATAATATATCCATAAATAATTAAGAAAAAGAAATTACTGCCCAACAACAAGCCTATCTACACTACTGCTTTAAAATGGTTTAAAATGGTTTATAACAGTAGTGACAATTGTTAGGCCCAGGACACACTCCATATACAGTTTTCAAAACGTTTTCAAAGTGTTGTATCCTGCTTGGTGTAGATAGGCTCAAAGTCCCCACTCAACAAGATAGGCCTAGCTGAAAAACCATGTGGGACCCAGTCTAGGAAGAGAAGAATCCATAATAATGATGATGATGATGATGAAGAAGATGATGATGATGAAGAAGAAGAAGAAGCAGTAGCAGCAGCAGCAGCAGCAGCAAAGAAAATGGGCTGGAAACTCGACCGTTCTGCATTTTCATTTTTCAGGGCTGTTGCTGATCATAGGAGATAGAATCCTGAAGAAAAGCTGAACCATGAGCCAAAAGATAATTCTGGGATGAAGCTATAAACCAGAATGAGATTAACATACTTCTTTATAAACTAAAAAAAGGAATGAGACAGTGAGTATAGTCTCATGTTCTTCTGATATCTCTAATTCCTACATTTCATGAAAAAACCCAACCCCCCACCCCAAAAAAGGAAAGGAAAATCCAGCTAGTGCTGTAAATTCTGGCCAGCTCAATTATCTCATGTGTTGCAGCCAGACTGTATTCAGAAATGAGGCTGGTAGTTCCCTGATGAACCCTTCCATGTCACTGGACAGGGTAAAAATAATAAATTGGTCATTGTGAGACTTTATGCATTTCATGGGCATTGCAGAACCTACTTTAGATTCTTTACTTGCAGCTGCCTCTTGTTGGCAGTAAATGGGAGGCCACCATTGCCATATTTCAATCCCTTTCATTCCTTGCCTGTCATCTGCTGCCGACTCATCCTTGTTCCTTACTGTCCACTCGTCAGTTGCTGGCCAACAGGAACAAAGGGCTCATTGACAACTAACAACTATCGAAATACTATATTGTGATGAAGAGGGAATTTCACCAGGTGCTGCATGCGTGCAAATGACACCTGTTGAAATTCCCTTTTCTATGCAACTGTTAAAGATACAGGAGCCCTGCCCTCCTTTTCCTATGGTCACCCTACTGAAACCTTCCTTCCAACTCCTAACGTGTCCAAAGATGAAAAGGAGGAAGTAAGTTGTAAAACTGCCCTAGCCGATTAAAAGCACACCCTATTCTTTCGTCACTGAAAATGGCCTTCAAGACACACCTCCAAACACACCCCCAAACACAGAAGCGAATTTACTAGTTTACATTTGGGTTTGCATTGCGCACTTCCAAGGTGAAATGGACTTTCCCAGGTACAAAATAAGCCACAAGAACGGAGGGAAAAAGCGAGAATAGTGCAGGACAGGGATGACGCCATGCGAGTCAACAGCACCAAAACCAGGAAGGATGGACTCTGGGAGTGCAATAAACGCAAGGTGTGATGGAGCCCGTAGTCATCCAGCTTCTGGAGATAAAAAGGAACAAACCTCACTGCAGAGCGAGGAAGAAAGAGATAAAAAGGGAGGAGCCAGATTAGAAGGGAAGTGGTCAAGATATAGAAGAAAAGGGCAGAACCAAAAAAAAGGGGGGGAAACCCAATAAAGACAATAAAGGAAGGTTAATCAAGTTAACCCCTTATTTACCAGAGAGAGGATTAGTCAAAAAGAACACAAGACCACTTAAATCATCACTTCCCACTAGCCCAAACAACCAACCAATAAGCATCATTGTCCATTTCCAACACAGCAGTGACAGCAGTGAGGAGGTTGTGGGGCCTTCCAGAGTCCATTAAAAACATGTTTATATATGCAGCATTCAAATTAGCTGATATCAGGTTTGGGAAAATCATCAGATTTTGATTTTAGGTATGTATGTTTTGGAATGAACCTGTCTCACGTTTTAAGATGCCTGGATTTGAAAGTAGAAGCTGGATTTCTATAATGGCAAATACTTATTTTTGGCAAATGACATATATCTAAATCACTAAGCCAGAATGTTAAGAGAGTTACAACGCAATCCTGTACATGTCTACTGAAAAGTTAGTCTTACAGAGTCCAATAGGTCTTAAGCACAGAGATCTGGGCATAGGATTGCAACCTTAAGGTCAATATGCACATGGTTAGTGGGTAGCTATTGCAGGGTGATCATGAATGTCACCAGGCTGCATGTTGAAATTTATTCTTTGATAGCTCCGTCACAAGTGTAGGTAGTAGCGCACACAGGACTTGGTTAGGGAAGTACATTTATCCACTCACTTCGTTACACATTGAACCGCAGGCTGAGCATGCAATAGAGTGATCAACTCACACTTCATTCAACATAATAATGTGCATTCATTTCCCATGTGGTCACTGTGCACTGAGGTCATTTATTGATTATTCGAATCAGGCCAAAGAAAAGATTTGCTCTGTCATGGAAGAATGAATTCTACTAAACTTCAGGAACCCTGTAGACAATGTACTTGGGAGGGTTTTACATGCCCCTCGAAACTTCAGGCTCAGCACACATTCACTGTAATGCACCACTGCAAAGTGCAGTAAATTTAGGCATTTGGTCAGCTAGCACTGCAGAAGAATGAACAGTTGCCTTTCTTCTTCGTCGCCTTTTGCAACATGTTTCCTGGATAGGCTGTCTGAGTTGGGCGTTGGAGGCTCCGTGCTGCAATGATTCTACCCCCAATTAGATGCTCAATTCCAGAAGTTGTTGCTAGAGAATTGTTGCTCTGCCCCATAGAAGTTATGCTGTGGTATTCCTGAGGGTATTTTATCCCTCATGTTGTTTAACAGGGGCCCTGAATTGGTGCTGACTTTTAAAGCCCTAAATTGCTGGAGACCAGTCTACCTGAAGGAGGGCCTTCTCCCATACGTTCCTGCCCAATTGCCAAGATCGTCCTCAGAGGCTCTTGTCTGGGTGCCCTACCCACAATGGTGCAATGGTTGGCCACCAGGGAAAGAGGCTTCTCTGTAGCAGCCTGTTTGTGGAATGCACTTCCAAGGGAGACCCACCTGATGTCTTCATAAATTCAGATGTCAAGTTAAGAACTTCCTCTTTAAGCAGACATTTAATCTTTAATCTGCTGCTTGATTATTAAATTTACTGCTGGCTCCTTAATGTTTTCAATTTTAAAATGTTTTAAAATGTTTAATATTGCATTGTTGTTATTATTTGGTTGTGTGATTGTAAATCTAATAAATAAATAAAAAATGTCTACATGAAACTACTGAAAGGGGCCATCTGAAGTTGTGGACGGAGGGGTCATCTGTATGCAGCACTACCTGACTTTTTCATCTAATGCAGGTCTGCTATGGAGATTCAGACTGCAAAGTGAAAGCTAAGTTTTAGTTATGGCAAATTCTAAATTATCTACTGTATATATGTATAAATATTTTCTTTTAATGTATTTGTCAGGTGAGGCAATCGATGTTCTGAATCATTGACCTGGTTTGAACAACACACCGCAGCTTGTTGTAGGTTATTTAACCCACAATGAGCCAAGGCAGCCACAGGTGACAGCTGTTTTGGGATATATTTTTTTAACTGAAATGTGGGATAGAAATGTTTTAAATTAATAAATAAATACATCTTGCCATGTTTTGTGTATTGTTTGTTCAAGCTAACTACAAGCCCAAGGGGGGAACCAAAGTTATTCACACCATCCTCGGTATCTACCATTTTCATTATGTGCATCAGTTTGCAATGTAAATTGCCTAGTGTAATAATATCAGGCCCATAGTATGTGCCAAATAAATTGCAAAACAGCAGTGCCAGTGTGCACATATCATGAACTTGGGAGGGATGGGATGCTTTTTTTTTAAGTCTGAAAACGGAAGGGTCAGGATAAAGTAATTCTTATTTTTTTATTATTATTCCATTTATATCCATTTATATACCGCCCCATAGCCAAAGCTCTCTGGGAAGTTTACAAACCCTTACACAAGCTTTACAAAAGGCCAACTGTAATATGATTATTTCCACTATTTTTAACAGTAGCACTTAATAAGGAACATTGTAATTGTGTGATCTAAAATCACAGTCCTCATTGAATGCTGGAACTTTAACCTCCCAAGTTGTTTTTTTAAGGTTACAATGTCTTAGGAGAAATGCAGGATAAATTATTTGATAAAGGTGGTGGTTTTTTTCACACCTGAAAATAATGTTTTTTTTCTTTCAGATGCTCTTGATCAACAGCCTCCAGTAACACGTTACAGAATAATCTCAAGACCTTATGGCATGTACTTGTCACTACTTGCATAACTTACTGTGGACACAGGATCACAGAGACTTTGAACATAATTTCCCACACTACAGGAGATTAAATAGACCACATCTGAAGAAGGCAAGCAGCAGCGATGGCCCTGGAGTAACACAAAGCAAATTTCACCCAGTTTCCTCATCACTTACATCACACACACATATGATTCTCGAAAATGTTCAGAAAATATAGCAAACCCTGTTCCTATAGAAGCATGATGCTGACCTATGCTCAGTAGGGGTTTTAAGTAGGGATGTGTATCGTATCGTTAAAATGTATGATAATGATACGATAAGGTCATTATCGTGCATGTGTTTAACGATAATGATACGATACAAAAACCTACAATAATCATCGGAGACGATAATTTTCGGGTAATTTTATCATTTTATTGGACTGCCATGTAAATATACCTATCATTTCTGTATTTTTGAAGTTAGAGGCTTGAAACTTGGTCACAGTGCTTATGGGGTATGCCTAAGTATGTGTATGAAATTTGAGATCGTTCCCTCCAACCCTCAATTTTATATGAATTTTTTAAAGATCGTTTCCGTTCTGACAGGTCTGAATGAACGCACGTGGCGAGCTGTCATTCTGATCTGTCAGAACTGAAACGATCTTTAAAAAATCATATAAAATCGAGGGTTGGAGGGATCGATCTCAACTTTGGCACATATGTGTAGCAACATGTACTACACATATGTGCCAAATTTGAGATCGATCCCTCCAACTCTCGATTTTATATGAATTTATAAAAGATCGTTTCAGTTCTGACAGGTCAGAATGACAGCTCGCCACGTGCATTTATTCAGACCTGTCAGAACGGAAACGATCTTTAAAAAATTCATATAAAATTGAGGGTTGGAGGGAATGATCTCAAATTTCATATATATACTTAGGCATACCCCATAAGCACTGTGACCAAGTTTCAAGCCTCTAACTTTTAAAATACAGACGTTATAGGCATTTTTCTTTAAAAATAGGGCTGCAAAAATATTGTTTTTTCACGATAATTATCGTGAAGATGATATGGTTCACCTACGATATGAATGAAGACGATAATTTTTTTGGTCCGAAATGATGATAACGATAAACAACGATATTTTTTGGCGTGCACACCCCTAGTTTTAAGCATGCCAGGCTAGGGTTGGGGGCAGGGAGAGGGAGAGGGATCTAACCTACCAGGCTTCTTTTCAGATGCAGACCCATTTTAAAGGTGGCTATTTCATTAGGCAAAATCCATCCAAGGTTTCAGTGATTACAATAGGAGAGATCTAAACACATGGACTGAGTTTGGACAGCATGATAACCAACGTTGGGTTAAATAGTCAACAGTTGGTTATTGTGTCATCTGTCAAGATTGTTTCACACCACGGTTGGTTATTCAGCCAAAATAAACAATGCAACTAACCAACACTGTGCAGAGTTGAATATTTGAACAACCGTTGATTATCATGTTGTCTGTCAAGCACCATTGACTATTTGTCACACACAGTTATTTTCAGTGACTGCAGAGTCCCCTAGCAAGAGCGACTCTAGTCCAGCTGGCAGAACTCACAATGGCTGATGGGATACCAGCGGGAGGACTGAAGGGGGAGAGAGGGCAGAGGATGTGTCAATCAAACACAATGTTGACTAATAGTCAACTTGACACTGGCCTTAATCCTCACCATGGTTGATTATAATCATGTCATGTGGGGAGTACCCTCTTGATAATTAACCGTGGAGTTGACTATTAACCCACCATTGACTATCGTGTTGTCCTCAACGCCTGCCACTGCCCTAACCCTAACTCTAACCCCTGCCCTCTATTATATCTGGTCACTCCTACAGCACTGTTGTGATGAAGAGGGAATTTCACCAGGTGCTGTATGTATACAAATGACACCTGTTGAAAGTCCCTCTTCATCAGAACTGCTAAAGATACAGGAGCCCAGGCCTCCTTTTCATATGGTCACCCTAAATAACTCTAGGTGGAACATTGGGGAGAGAGGTGCCAAAAGCTCACATAAATGACTTGGTTAAATCAGGTATTAACTGTTTTGTCTTTAGTTGGTCTGATCATAGGAACAGCTGCCCTGGCAAATAATTAGAGGATTGGGTAAAACTATGCTGTGCAGGCACAACATTATGGCCTGTGGCAATGCATAGCTCAGTGAACTATACGATATTCTGGGAAAATTATACTCTGGATCCTACATTTATGGGAGAGAGAGACCCCCATGAGATGTTGCTCACATAGCTGGGTTGCCACCACATCTGTAACTGTCCACACATGCTTCCTCTAACAGCATAGTTAGCACAGCATGAAAGTGATGCATCTCTTTTAAAAGTGTTTATATTCTTATGCCTTGTTTTTTCCCCCTGGATCTTTTGATATCTTTTATTGATCTGCTGTCTGATTATGCAGAGTTGTTGTAGTATTTTGATAGCTGAATTATTCTGTTCTTATTTGATACCTGTTTTTAGCTTTTGTGATTTATGGTGTTCTTATTTTCAAATCCATCCCAAAAGGCCCCTGAAAACAACATACACATACACACACACACAGAATAAAATGTGCTAAAAATAGATCAATACAATAAAAAGGCAATAAAATATATAAAAGCAAACATTTAACGAGAACAAACAGGTGCTTAAGCAGCACAAAAACCGGAGCAACATTAGTAACAGAACCAATCAATTTTGTCAAAACCTTACCAGTCAGGAAGAATGGCATTGAAGGGCCATGGAATGGTTTTCACCAGGGATCAAAAGGTTGATAAGGAAGGTGCAAGATAAGCCTCCTAGAAGACGGAGTTCAATGGATTAGACTTGCCTTCCAGAACCTGGAGATGTTTTGGACTACAAGGTGCTGGTTTTAACCAATAAAGCCTTACATGGCTTGGGACCACAATACCTGATAGAACGCCACTCCCGACACAAACCTACCTGTACACTACAATCAACATCTAAGGTCCTCCTCAGAGTACCTACTCCGAGGGAAGCTCAGAGGTTGGCAACAAGGGAGAGGGCCTACTCTGTGGTGGCCCCCCAATTGTGGAACGATCTCCCCGACAAGGCCCGCCTGGCGCCAACATTGTTATCTTTTCGGTGCCAGGTCAAGACTTTCCTCTTCTCTCAGACATTTAGCAATATCTGATGAGCCTGGGTTTGTTTTGTTTTTACACTTATAGCTTTTTAAAGTTATTATAGTGGTTTTAAATGTGTGTGTATATTGTATGTTTTTGCTGTTTTAATTTTTGTATATTGTTTTTAATTGTTTTAATCTTACGTGAACCGCCCAGAGAGCTTCGGCTATGGGGCGGTATACAAATGTAATAAAATAAATAAATGAATGAATAAATACAATTCCCAGCAGGCCAGACCATTGGGCATGTTGGCTGGAGCTGATAGGACTTGAAGCCCAAACCTCTAGAGGGCACCAGATTGGGGAGGACTGGTCTAGGCATTGCAACCAAGGAGGCCCTGTCCTGCATTCCTACCAACTGTATTTCTGAAGGCAGTCAGATGTGGAGCAGACCTTCCCCCAAATACATCCATGCAGGAGTGGACCATCCTTTAAATACCTTGATGCCATCCACTGAAGACTTCAAAGGTGATAACACTAGACACAGGAATGGAAAAAGATAAATAAGAAGTGTAGAAATAATACAAGATTTGAAGATTTAATTGGATCAAGAGGAAAGAAGGAAGTAATTAAAACTAGGAAAGGTCTGACTAGCGAAATATATAAAATCCTGACAGAGGAAGCTGAATATAGAGATTTGCTTAAAATGATTTGGGAAGATGATTTAAAGGAACAAATTAATTAATATGACTGGGGGAGGATGTGGGATGCAAGAATGTTAAAGCTTTTGTCGATTAGAATTAAGGAGAATTATCATAAAATAGTATGGAGATGGTATTTAACGCCGGTAAGATTTCATCAGATAGATAAAAAAGTGTCCAAGAATTGTTGGAGGGGTTGTCAGGAGGTTGGAACTTATTTCCATATGTGGTGGAGCTGTGAACATGTACAAAAATTTTGGGAAAGGGTGTTTAAAGAAATAAGTGAAATAATCGGAAGTAAATTGGAATTAAGCCCAAAGCTGGCTCTACTAGCAATATGGGATAAAGGCAATGAGAATATAAATAAGAGAGAATTAATAAACAACCTCCTGGCGCCCATCAGAATAATGATTGCTAAAAACTGGAAAGGGCAAGGGATATATACTATAGAAGAATGGTATAAAGAAATATGTGATTTGGCACTTAATGATAAGCTAACGTGTAAAATGAAAATAAAGAGGGCAATGTCCAGTAAGAATGATTTTGAAGATGTATGGAGCCTATTTTTGGAATATGTATTAAGAACGGGGAAGGGGCAAATACCTTCAAAAGAGTCTTTACATTTTTGGAAAGAAGAATAATGTATAATTGAAGGTCTCCTGGGGGGAGGGGAGCACGGGGGGTATGCGGTATGTGTTGTATTTTATGTTGTTTTATGTTTATGTTGTATTATGTTGAAAAATAAAAATATTTTTTTTTAAAAAAAGTGATAACACTACTCCAAAGGAACAAAGACAAGCATTTTAACTTAAAGACAATATTATGATCCCTTTCACTTGAATAGCTGCTCTTTCGCTCCTTTACTCCACTCCACTCCATCCCACCCCTTCTCTTTCTCCCTCCAGTCAGGTCCTAGCAGATGAGTACTTCACCCAGACCGCCTTTCTGCTGGGCAAAAATAGAACGACCCTTTAGTCTGGCTTTTTGGGGGCATTGAAGGAGTACAATCCTGTCTCTGCAGAGATTCAGGCATTGTATGGTTTTTAAAAATGCTTTGGAGCCCGGGATACAAGGTTTGGGTTTTATATTGAGGCTTGGAGCCGGCTGCTGGGAGAGATTGCTTTTCCCTGCAAGGACCTGATGCAATCCATTCAAGCCCCCAGTTCCTTTAAAACTACATGGAGGTTTAGGGAGCATTAAATGCACTTAGGGAAAGTAATCCAGACTTTTAGCTTTCTAGGAAAGGCTGGGGAAGAGGCAGGGTGTCAGCAGTACAGGCACAGTATCAAGTGAGTACCGTGCTGCAAATCCACACACCAGGCATGGTGAGAGTGCACTAAATTGCTAGTGTGATGGAGCTCTAAAAGCAAAAATGTTGAAATTGAAGTATCCTACTTCAGACATATAATGAGAAGAAATGACTCATTAGAAAAGTCTATAATGCTGGGAAAAAAACAGAAGGTAGAATTCCCTCTTCATCACAACAGTTAAAGTTGCAGGGGCCCTGCCTTCTTTTGTATATGGTCACTCTAGTATAGTGCCTGCAACTTTTAACTGTTGTGATGAAGAGGGAATTTCACCAGGAACTAATTGCATACAAATGACACCGGCTGAAATTCCCTTTTCTCTACAACTGTTTTAAGTTACATGAGCCCTGACCTGGATTTTATCTGGTCAGCCTAAGGTGTGTGCTCCTGATGTGCCTTGTTTTAAAGGAAATGGTGGCTTTTTTGCTCCCCCAGCCATCACCGAATTCGCAGCAAGGAGGGGTGCAGCCCCTGGTGGATTCTTGGAAGTGGGAATAGAGCCCCTGGACTTGCTGAAGTCACCCATCCCTTCCATACAAACATAAAATATGCAAAGTACCAGACATGCAGACTCAATGCTCTGTTTGTGGAGAGATTGGAGCAGGATTCAGCTTAGCAGTAGGAAGAAGTCCTTGAAGCTGCATTCCCCACCCTGGTGTGCTCCAGATGTGTTGGACTACAACTTCCATAATTCCCAACCAGCAGGGCTCCCTGCCTAACTAGCCCCAATAGCTTGAGGCTGAAAGAGAAGCCCCTAGAGGAAGAGTATTGGATAGAGTGGTGAGTCAGAGAAAGAATAACTCACATTAAATGCTTTAATATCTGAACAATGCCCACAATAATTAAAAAAATGTTTTAGACATTGAGAAAAAAAAGCAGCAAGCTCTTGAGACCCATTCCTCCAGCTACATCCTTAATCCTCACCTGGAATCAGGTGTCTTGTCTCCATCATTTTTACTTCTCCTGTCCTCATCCCATCACAAACCACCACATTCCCTTTGTAAACCGCTGCACCACTATACAACATTTTCTGTCTGTAGTAGCTGAAGCTTAAAAATCAGTGGTTCCTCAAATGTCAGTCATCGGAATGTTTGTGGTAGATAGATAAACTACAAAGTCTTTTCATCTCTCTGTCACACAAAATAAATGGTAAGTGTGGCCTTTCATGCTTGCACAGAAAAATAGTTTGTGGGGAAAAACAACAACAGGTAAAAGGTCAACAGTAGCAACCTTGTAGAAATGCTATAACACTGTGGCTATTAATAATTAAATGGACATGAAATCTCAATAAATATTAAGTTCTTTGCTTTTTTAAAAAACAACAACAACCTGTGCCTAGTGGCTTTTTCGTTCAGGCAATCCAATTTAAACCAGAGAAATGGAGAATGTATTTTAGTCAATCATATACTTTCCATAGAAACCTAAAGCACATATCCCCCGAAGTCAGGATTTATGAAAGGTACACTTGATTTAACAATACTATTTTGACATATAATGACAGAGGGGCATTTATTATACATTCTGCTAATCCTGAGACTTACATTTTGTCAAGGTTAGGATTGGAATTGTATGATACATTAACTTACACCTGTAATATTGAGAAGCTTCATTGGATACCTTATTTTTTTATTACTAACTGAACGTATTATTGGAAATATCTCTCTGGTGCTCCAAAATCAGAATCAAAGTAATCCTTTTTATGGTGATCATGTTAGCTGGAGATTAGATTTGTACCGGGTACTACATTAGCAAGGCCATGTATCTTGTTTTTCATTAAGGGGTGATGTCAGTGTTTCAACACAGGCCATTGCTTTAAAAATACGCAATCTCCCCTCTATACTCTAAACATTTTAGTGAAAACTAACATAAATAATTGTGTTTAATGCTTTTGGAACTGATACATCTGCAAGAGATTTCCATGGAGAGAGGATTAAAGGATTTGCATTTTAGTGACTAAAGAAATTAGATTGCATGTATTGTGCTTTGTTTTGCTTTGTTTTGTTACATAGAGCCATAATATTTATACTAAGACTATTTCCTTTCCAGTGTCCTATTCTTATCTGTATGGTAAGCTGTGGAGTACCTCTTTGTGCTGCTATCCTGCACCAAATACAAATGGTGAGGCCACAAAGAAAGGCAATCCCCATGGTTGGTCTCCAGTTCTCAAACGATCTTCATTGAAATTGCCAACAAATGATAATCTTTGAATACCTTCTGAAAGTGACCAAAATTCCCTTTTGATTCGAGCAAGTGTGTTGAAGTCACTAGTCAGGGATTAGTAGTGGAATCTTTTCTTCATGTGTTTGTTTATTTACTTCTTGCACTTTTAAACCCTTATTTAAAGATCCAGACACAGAGCTTCTCTACATTTTTTTAAAAAATGTCACTGCCTTACCAGGGATGTCTGCTTCCATTTTCTTTCTGGGATTATGATCTGCACCATTACACGGGCAGCTACATGGCTTGAAACTGAATACTTCCTCTGAATACTTCCTCTGTGCGTGCTACATTTGCTTCCATTCACTTTAATAAGACATCACCATCTAGTGGCGTAATTATAGTGCAACGCCGGTTTACACAGTGGGAGATCCTGCTATTTCTCAGATTTAGACTGACCATATGAAAAGGAGGACAGGGCTCATGTAACTTTAACAGTTCTAGAGAAAAGGCAATTTCAGCCGGTGTCATTTGTATGCAATTCGTACCTGGTGAAATTCCCTCTTCATCACAATAGTTAAAGGTGCAGGGGCCCTGCCCTCTTGTGTATCCAGTCACTCTAGTATAGTGCCTGCAACTTTAATTGTTGTGATGAAGATGGGATTTCACCAGATACTAATTGCATACAAATAACGCCGGTTGAAATTCCCTTTTCTCTGCAACTGTTAAAGGTACATTAACCCTGTCCTCCTTTTCATATGGTCAGCCTACTCAGAATTTACCACATTATCTCTGGTGTTGTTGTTTTTAAGTGAGATTTCCAAGGTACAGCGCAGTCGCCAATAATTATTGTAGAAGATTGTTAAGAGTATTTCTGCAGACATCTCTTATGAACTCCCTGAAGAAGGCCTTAAAAAACAACACAGGCCGAAACGCATTGGGCTTGGAAATGATGTATCTTCTTAGCATCCTGAGAACCTGCTTCTCTCCTTGTTTTGCCCTGAGTTGGATGCTCTCCTCCTTTTGGTTTTTTAGAAAAGCTCATAGACACATGGAGTCTATGCAGTTTAAGTTACCATTGCACATAACAGTACCCAACTGGAGACCAATAACATCCACATAGAATTATAGCATTTGAAGGACCTTGAAAATCCTCAATTTCAACCCCCTCCGAGAGGTAAAGTATTTGAAAACGTCTTTCCTTTTAGCTAATTAAGTGAGAGAATGGACAGCAGGGATGTTGCGGGGTGCAACCAGGACTTCAACAGATTCCTGTGCATCTGCCTTCCCTGGACCCAGTCAGGTGCCCAGCAGCCATCCACTCTCATCTGGAGCCTCCATTGTGAACAACAATAAAGGGTCCAAAAATGATGTAATTTCCCCCATTGCATAAATGGCAGCCATAAAGGCTCCATTTACACAAGAGTAAAGGTGCGAACAGAGCATACAATAGAGGCTCCAGATGTGGGTGGAGTATGTTCAGTTCAGGACATTTTGCCCTATAATAAAACAGCAGCTTTTTGTATTTATTCATTCATTTATTCATTTCATTTTTATATCACTCGATAGCCAGAACTTTTCTTAGTAACTTATCCAGAGATCTAGAAGTGTTCTTAACACGGAGCTCCTGTCTCATTTACTGCAAAGGGAGAGACATCTTCACTGAGGAATCTGCCTCCATTAAAATAAATGGGGCAGAACTTGCAGGTGGACAAATGACTTGGCACATCAGAATCCCCACACATGCAGCACTGCATCCAAATTACTGTCTCAGCACAATGGGGCTTTCTTTCCTTGTCACAAAATGCAATTAATTTTCCTTATATCTTTTCAGACAGGACTCAATTATATATCTAAATTAACACCAAGATATATTTCCAAGACAAGAACTCCCCTTCACCTCCATCCAATGATGTAAGGGAAAATTCCTAAGTGTAATAACTATGGTGTACACATTCCATTGAATTTACTTCCAAGTAACATGCATTTGCTAGGGGTGTAAAGAGGGGGATCCACACCTGCCTTTACTTAAAATACTTCACAACCTTGTAAATCTACAACACATCCATTCCCTGAAAACAATAGGAAAGCATTTGCTCGTTTGCATGGGAAAAGCAAATCATGGAATGTTTCAACTCCGTCCTTGCAGTTTATTGCCTTAGGTTTGCAAACTGCTTGAACAGCCATCAGCCAAGAAATGTACATGTCATCTGCAAATCACAAATCACAGATCTTGACTCGAGTGATTGCACAGGGAGAAGTGCTGAAGGGTTCATAGTGGCCAGAACAAGACTTAAAAGTGATGTGAAATAGGGAGCAAAAAGGGCTACAATTGCCTTGGAGCCTGAAATAGACTTAGCTTCAATGCCATGGATTAAAAAAAAAATCGCCAGCTTCTCCATCATTTCTTTAAAGGTCAGGATTTTTGTAGGTGGATTGGGAGAGCAGTGGATTGCAGATGCGTTTAACAGCAGGGTATTTTCCGCTGCCATGACCAGTTAAGGAAGATTTTCAAAAACACATCTGCTGGTAAACAGTTTGGCCCTGCTCTGGGTCATCTGCCTTATCTGTGCTCATTGCTGCATGAATTCTTACCTGGATAAAGTCCCAAACCTCACATCAGTCAAAGTTAGGCTTTCAGTACAGTCCATTACATTTTTTAGAGAGGTACCTCAGTGGTTTTCCATTCAG
Organism: Anniella stebbinsi; assembly: GCA_029215795.1. Classification (NCBI taxonomy): domain Eukaryota; kingdom Metazoa; phylum Chordata; class Lepidosauria; order Squamata; family Anniellidae; genus Anniella; species Anniella stebbinsi. Next base: position 98,470,677 of record JARDYH010000004.1, on the reverse strand, counting down.
TGTGTGTGTGTGTGTGTGTGTGTGTGTGTGTGTGCTTTTCCTTTTTATGGTGTGGGTCTACTTCTTCACAAACATGAAAAAGCACAAATGAGAGACAAAGTATGTCCTTTCACCACTGCCTATTAGTCCCAGACTGACAATCAGAAGCTAAAAAAAAAAAAATGAAGAAAGTGAATACAGATTGCTGAGGGCAGCTTTGGATGTTTCAAGATGCAAAGAGGACAGGAAGTGTAGATCATTCACTTTTTCTGTAGTGCCTGCTTGTATGCATCTCCTGGATCAGAACTGTGCATTTTTTTGACAGTGAGCTGCCCCTGCATCTGGAGAATGTACATCTCAGGACTAAGAATGGGACAAATTCATTCAATTTGCATTTTAACACAAATGTACCCAATTTCACACTTTCAAACCACTCTGTGAACTGAAATTCAGTTATCCTGAGAAATCCACAGTTCTCCGAATTTTGCAATGGAGTTTGCCAGTTAAAAAAATGTGGACCAAAAAAATAAATAAATAATAATAATGTTTAAAAAATACATTATATGAGGAGGGAAATGTGTGCCCCCAAAATGTATATATCAGACAAAACTGCATGTACTAGAAGAAATGTGCACAAAAATACTTATGACTTTCCATAAGAACTTTTTAAAAATATTCTTAATGTTTGGGAAGAATTGAACTTAAGGCTGGAAAAATAAGAAACTGAGAGCCTATCTACACAGTCCCTTGGAACATTTTAAATAGTATTTTAAAACATTCCAAATAGGTGCGTTCTAAAACATCTTAGGCCACATTACTGAGTACTCATGTTACAGGAGAAAAATTCTTCACACACTCTTCTGCCCTGTCTCCTTCTGTTTCATTTTTACAATGAGTTTAGGGCAAGGCATTGTGGGCATTGCAGTTCACTCACCCACTTCCTCCTTAGCCATGCTTTCTTCCACACCAATCAACTGCTAAGCATTTGGGCACCAGTAAACAAAGCACTGCCCCCATGAATCACAATCGGTAAGGAAGGACACATTATTTTACTTAAAACGATTTATTAAAAATGAAACCGTTGTATATAGCTGAAGTGAGTTTTAAAAAACCTCAGGTATACAATGTTAAAGGGAGTGCATCATGTGGCCCAATGAGTTTTCATAACCCTTATAAAACGTTAAAAACCTAGCGTGTAGATCGGCTCTGAGTGAAACCAAAACTGACAGATTCCTCCATCCCTACTCAGGGCTGACCCAAAGCATTTTGTTAACCTGAGGCAAAGGACAAGATGGCATCCATACCCCATTCCATGTATAGAGTCCTCCAATAGAGGGGAACAGGAGAAAGGCCTGAGGAGGCGGTGCAACTTCCCCCCACCCATGCTCCTCAACATCTGCTGCCTGAGGCGGCTGCTTCTCCCTGCCCTATCATAGGACCGCCTCTGTCCACCAGTTCAAAGTTTACCTTTGTGAAGAAGCAACAGAAAATGAAGAAACTTAGACGCACAGCTAACCTAGATGAAGAAAAGGGTTATTGAAGGAAGAGGTCCCAAGTAGCTTGTTTGCTGTTTTCCACTGTGATTGGCAGGAATCAGGCTTACTAGATCAACCTGCCCGACATATGAAAAACTCTCCTCCTGAAAGTGGTATACAGCAGTGATTATTCTTGGAGTGGGTTTAGATATGATCAGGGCCAGCCCTACCATTAGGCAAAGTGAGGCAGATGCTGAGGGGTAAGAACTGGACAAGTTGTTTGTGCCAAGCAATCTGTGCTGTGCCTCATACACTAACCTTCTGTCCTCAGGTGCAATGGAGGACACATATTGTTGCCAGCCCTGAAGTAAAATTCAATGAGTTATCTTGCCTTTCATCTCAGAAAGCAAACTGTCTGCACACAATGGCATGTACATAGTTGCCTGGATCAAGAGTTCTCCAGGGCAGCAAAAGGCTGTGAACAAGCTGTTGTGAATAGTCAAACAGACCACAGATTGTAGATATAGTCACTGGAATGCCCCATTGGAACAATTTAGTTGTGGCTAGCTCAAGGGCTCCTCTAAATGAGCAATTTATTGCATGCCCCTGATTGGCCACTCACGGAGTTTTCAGGTCAGTTTCATGATGTTGTCAACAACCAGTATTTCTCCTGCAGAATCCTCTAGCATTCCCAGGATAAAAAAGAGCACTTTTGAAGTGGTAATTGCTAGGAAACAGCAGGAACTTCTGCCACTAGATGGTGCTGTCTCAATGGAACTCAATGGAACTGAATGGAGGGGATATTCAATTCAAACCCCTTGTCGTCCCTCTCCTTCCGTGTAATTCAGCCCATAACAATCACACCAAAGGACCAGGAAGCACAAAAGCCCTGGGTAAACAATGTGATTTGCCTTAATCTAGAGTCATTCCAAGTTATATTTCTTTCTATTAGCTTTATAGATTGGGTTCATATTTAATGCACAAGCTGTTAGACAGGAGCTTAAATGTGTTACCCTGATGCCAGTGTGGTCCATTGTCAGGACTACAGTACATTCACAGTAGAGGAAACCAATTATGGATTGAATTTGCTAGATCAGGACAATGAAGCTCCACTAAAGCAGACACTTCCCTGTTTATTTCAACACCAGGAATAGCTTAGCAAATATGCTCACTGCGCATGCAAAACCTTCCACAACAATGAAATGGAAGGAATAGCCCCAGATTACATGGAGTTGTGTATTCACATCAGATCACTGCAGAATGTTGGTTCAGAGTGATTAAATTCCCTCAAAATAACACCTGAATTGAGACAGTGTAACGCCTGATGATGTAGACTCTTGCCTGCAAAAGCTCATGCCGTAATAAATTAGTAAGCCTTTACAGATTCTTTGTCTCCTTTGCAGCATGTATTTTAATTGGTCTGTTAGCTGATTGATGGGTTGAAAGTTATCCAGTTAATCGACTAAAAGTCTTTAAGGCTTTGAGGAGGTAGATAACGTAATAAAATAGTAATGGGTTTAAAGGCATGTCATGGACCAACCCACTTGAGATGCATGATATTCACTTTTATTAAACCATTTTGGTCTTAGGCAATTCCTTTTTCCTCTTTTGATCTTAGGCAGCTGATGCTCCATCTGGAACTTGAAATGTTAAACGGGGGAAAAAAGGGGGGGGGAAGCCCTCCATAAAATTGGAAAATAGAAATGCATCCAGGGAAACAAAAGGTTTTCGTGGGCTATTTTCTATGCTGAAAAAGTATTTATACACTCTGCCCATATTTGTAAAATACTTAACTCTATCTAAGTTATTTAAGTTTTCTAAATGTTTATCAGTCCATAGTGAGTGAGGGAGCCCCTCTGCAGGGATCACCAAATGGAAATTTCTAAGAAGTGCCTGCAAAAAGATTCAGATGGTTTTCAAACAAGACTGAAGTACATCCACCATATCAAGGGAATGGTGTTTTTCTTTGATTATTTAGCTGTTTACTTATGAAAAATATTTATGTGGTTTATCCTATGGAGATGCTTGGTACCAATGGTAAACTATTCCTGTGTGTTCAATAATTTAATTATGAATGGGTTGGTTGTTTCCTTTGGCTTCTCTTTTGCCCTCCTCCAAACACTGAAATGGTTTATGAATGTTCATGTATGTCTCATTGGGGGTTAAAAAGAAAGGTTCTGTGAAATGTAAATGACAGGGGCAAGACAGCAAAATTGTATCTTAATAAGCTATGCTACTGTAAATAAAAAAGCTGTGGGGGGTAAATATGTGTTTTAAAAAGTTCCTCTCTTTCATTACTGAAAACATATATATAGCCAAAGTAATAAAATGTTAAAACTTTTTCACATTAATCATGGGCAACACTCATCTAACAGACTGATTACAGGTTTGGGGGGGCTCAGCAAAGTGCCCTTTGATAACCTCCCCCACTTCTTATTTCACTGCAGTTTTTTTTCTCCTCTATGGATGAGCACTGAGGCTTGTCAGAATGCTGTTTATACCCCGTCATGGCTGCGCAGTTGGACTCCGTTGTTTATATGACGCAGCCACTAACTTGCAGCCAAATCCGGCTATTCCCCTGGTGAGTTTCTCTGGGGGCTATAGCAGCAGGGCAGCACCTGAACTCCAATCAGTGCCAGGCAGCAAACTGCCATCCCACAATGCCCTTGATGAACTATCACTCCTGGGTATTGTGGGAAATCCCTATTCCAGATGCCCAGTGCTGATCAGAGCGCCGGGAGAGGGGAGAATTAAAGGAAAACTCAGGGCAAGCATAAGCAATGGGCCCTACCAGAGCACTGGAGCCCCATTAGCTAATGCAGGGACTGGCTCCTACTGCACATTTATATAATGCCTTGGATCACATAACCTACGTATCACAATAATCCTGGCAACACACCTGTAAGGTAAGTTAGCTGCTGGTACTTTAATTTTTTATTTGCTATTATTATTTTTATCTGATTATTTTTGTGTGTGTTTGCTTTTAGCTGATCTAATGATTTAAATGCTGCTGCCTTGGCCTTTCTGTGTGACCTTATGTTTTAATATTTTAATGTGGTTTATATATGAACTTATTATCACAATTGTTTGATGACTGATGATTGTAAACCACTTTGAGAGGACAATCTATCCTAAAGGCAGCATCCGTAAAATAAATGAATACATTATTCCACACATGGCAGGTAGAGGCTGACAGGTAACTACTAAGTTCATGGCAGAAGCAAGGTTTGCACTTGGCACTTGAACTGGTTCACAGTCTTAAAATGCTCAGTAATTAGACCACACAAGCTCTCATGCTAACCATGGAGTAGTCTATATGCAGGGAAAGCCCCACTGTGGCTGTGAATCTGTGCTGCATCCATTATATGACACAGAGGCAGCTTCGCAGCCTCTGTGGGGCTTTCCCACGAAGCTGCTCATTGAAAAAGTCAGGGACTTACCACAACTTTTTCATTGGGAGCAGAGTCAGTATGGCTCTTCCACTATCTGACATCGCTCCAGGGCCAATCCAGGGGATGGTGCCTGGTGGAAGGCAACTGGCAAGTGGTCACCTTCCACCAGGAAGAGGGGAGGTGGCTCCTTTACCCAGATGGCGACCAGAAATGCTGCGCTCCCTCCTCGGCATCGGGATTACCCGACACCACCATGGGTGAGTGAAATTGAGGGGTTTTGGAGGGAGGTGGCACCAACTCAGCACTGTGAAGACAGAGCCCATGGATGAGATTCAGAAAGCCATATGAGAGTTTTTGCTCTTGCAGCTGGGCTTCTGAACCACCCCCAACCCATTCTGATCATAGAATCATAGAATAGTAGTGTTGGAAGGGACCTATAAGGCCATCAAGTCCAACCCCCTGCTCAAATCAGGAATCCACCTTAAAACATATCTGACAGATGGCTGTCCAGCTGCATCTTGAATGCCTCTAGTGTGGGAGAGCCTAGGCTGACCAGATAAAATCCAGGTTAGGGCTCATGTAACTTTAACAGTTGTAGAGAAAAGGGAATTTCAGCCAGTGTCATCTGTATGCAATTAGTTCCTGGTGATATTCCCTCTTCATCACAACTGTTAAAGGTGCAGGCACTATACTAGAGTGACCAGATACAAAAGAAGGCAGGGCCCTGCAACTTTAATGGTTGTGATGAAGAGGGAATTTCACCAGAAACTAATTGCATACAAATGACACTGGCTGAAATACCCTTTTCTCTACAACTGTTAAAGTTACATGAGCCCTGACCTGGATTTTATCTGGTCACTCTAGGAGAGCCCACAACCACTCTAGGTAATTGGTTCCATTGACATACTGCTCTAACAGTCAGGAAGTTTTTCCTGAAGTTTAGCTGGAATCTGGCTTCCTGTAACTTGAGCCCATTATTCTGCGTCCTGCACTCTGGGATGACTGAGAAGAGATCCTGGTCCTCCTCTGTATGATAACCTTTCAAGTTTTTGAAGAGTGCTATCATGTCTCCCCTCAGTCTTCTCTTCTCCAGGCTAAACATGTCCAGTTCTTTCAGTCTCTCCTCATAAGGTTTTGTTTCCAGACCCCTGATCATCCTTCCCATGTGCTATTCCCTATACTAGGGATATTATTATTATTATTATTATTATTATTATTATTATTATTATTATTTACATTTATATACTGCCCCATAGCTGAAGCTCTCTGGGCGGTTTATAAAAATTAAAAGACTGAACATTAAAAGTCAATATACAAAATTTAAAACCATAAAACATAAAACAGCAGATATTTAAAACATTTTAAACTTTTAAGCCTGGCCACAAAGTCAGTTAAAACCTCAACTTAAGCTGTTTAAATGCCTGGGAGAAAAGAAATGTTTTGACCTGGTGTCGAAAAGATAACAGTGCTGGTGCCAGGCGGGTCTCATCGGGGAGATCATTCCATAATTGGGGGGCCACTACAGAGAAGGCCCTCTCCCTTGTTGTCTTCCTCTGAGTTTCCCTCGGAGTAGGCACCCGGAGGAGGACCTTTGATGTTGAGTGCAGTGTACGAGTAGGTTCATGTCGGGAAGCGTTCAATCAGGTATTGTGGTCCCAAACCGTGTAAGGCTATATATGAATCTACAATACATACTTCTCTGAATACATGTATTTTTGTACACATTTTTGCCTGGTATTATCAATTTCTGTAAGCATTTCCCCAATATAGTGCATTTTGGAGTGTTACTTTCCCTAATATATGCACCTTTTATGCCTTTTCTAACTCAATTGCAAATTTGGAGAGGCGTGAATTTTGAAGGATAATTGAGCATCGGTTTGTACAGTGGTTCAAAAGTACTTCTCCCCCATCCTCAATCAGGACTCCTGTGAAACAACAATGCCAAGCAGAGTTCTTGTGTGGCAATACTTCTGAATTTGTAGGAAATCAAGCTCACTTCATAAGAGAGCACAAGCATGACCAGCTGATCAAGTTTGTATTCTAAACCTGGCAATAGCACTAACCTGGGCTTTCGGGGCTCTGTCTACAAATCCACACACTAGCTTTTAAACTTGGGAGGGTAAAAAATCATTTTGGAAATTGAGCACATGGAGCTGCCATGATTGGGGGCAGAATGGCCAGTTAAGCATAAACATGCACAAATTTCAGGTACATATTACTGAATTGTAGCCTTGATTTTCAAACATCTCAAGAGTTTACAAAATAGAAATAGTTGAGCTTTTATGCCCTCACCAGACTATCATATCTCTGTTTCTCTCTCTCTCTCTCTCTCTCTCTCTCTCTCTCTCTCTCTCTCTCTTTCTCCCTAACTACACAGCTCCATCAATGCACATGACACTTAGTCAAAAAGGACAGGCCCCTTCCTTCAAGGTGGAAAACCTCAACATTTGACATTGGCAAAGATACAGAGAGAGGGTAGGAAGAGACTAGAGTAGCAAGGGATAGCTCAGGCTGCAAACAAATGAAGTCACACTGTCTCATTCCTTCCATCCCTGCTATGGAAGTCAGTTCCCAACTTTATCAGGAACAAATTCTGTGTTTCAAAGACCAGGAAGAGGAGATTAGCAGAGGAGCAGTGAGAAAGATGTTGCTTCAGCAAGGACTAGACTTCAACTGAGCAGCTTTATAGGGAGTGCTGAAGCCGCACCTCTTCCTGGGTGGTCAGTAGATCCCTAATCCAGAGCATTCTCCTTCCTCATGAGTAGGGATCGAGGATATCTGATGTCCTGCCACATAGGCACTGTGTCTCTGCTTTGAGCTTTTGTCTGGATATACTGCCTCCTTTGTCCTGGGGGTGAGCCTGTTGGGGATGAGACTGGTCTTAATGCTTAGGTTCCACAGCCTCCTCTCATGGGCCATTGCTTTGGTAGTAGTCTCGGAAAGGCTATCAATATCCTTCAACTTCCCCTGACTCTTGCAACCACTGGGACTGGTGACATGATACTCCTCCTCTTCCAAGGCCCCCTCAGTTCCAGGGCTATTCTGGAAGGAAAGTGATGGGGCACAACACACACTTACTTGATTAGAAAGGTGGATTTGAAGGAAAAGGTGATTTCTTTTCAGAGGGAAGGAAGTGAAAGTTAGCATGATGAACACTTTTAGGCGGTGAGTTCCAGGCAAAGAGGGCAGCAAGAAAAATATGGGCAGAGTAGTTTGAGTTGGCAGGAAACTCCAGGGTGGTTGAGCTTACTTCACATGGAAGACCCGAAGCCACGGACAGGAATATTGTGGGAAATTAGGGTAAAAAGACAGGGTGGGTCAAAGCTGGATACAGAATGAGATGTGAAAAGAAGATTAAAGCAGGGTGCCAATATTGTCTGAAAGATGAGAGAGGGGAATTATTTTGGCAGCCAAGATCTCAATAGGGATGAGGGGACTGACTAGGATAGAAGGAACTTTTGGGATTGCCAGGCTTGTATCCATACACTTCTTCTAGCACCACACCACCATTGCCATCAAACTCTCTGCCCAAGACTTAAAAGCCTGAGGAGAGAACAAGGCCTGGGAACACACAGCTTCATACATATGTATAGTTGTGTTGGTTTTATTGCAGTCTGTCCCAACCTGGAGCCTTCCAGATGTGTTGGACTGCAACTCCCATTAACCTCAGGCAACAGTGGCAATGACCATGCTTTCTGAGGTTGATGGATGTTGTTGGCCAACACAAGTGCCGGGCTGTTTTATTGTGAGCACAGAACTAGGGCCTGAGGGGGGGGATCATGCATTAAAAGTTGTGTTCCTCTATGTGTGTGTGTGTGTGTGTGTGTGTGTGTGTGTGTATTCAATATGAACAGCCCTCATACCAACCAGTGTGTCACAAGAGAGAGAATACACAATTGTATTTATGCTTCCGTACCGCTCGGTGCACTCTCTACCCTCCCTGCATTCGCTACCACAGCCGCTCACCAGGTAGCTGCTAATATGGGTCAAAGATACTGGGGAGCTCAAAGGATTGAAGGCTATTTGTTTTGAATGTCAATAGAGCACATGCAGCAAAATAGGATGGGTGAGAGGAAGGAGCCTCAGTCCCCAGATACTGGCACTTCCGCATATAAAGCACAACTTTCATCCCAGCAGATTGAAGGCATCATCTCTCTGATGCAATCAGTTTCTGAAGTGAGCTCAGGGCTTAAGATTCACTGCAAGTTTTAAGGGCCCGGCATTTGGGGGTAGATATACTGCCGCCACACTAAGAATTGTATCTCTATCTTTTTCTTCTCTTTGCTTTTATTCCTCCTTCCCTCTCCCTCCCTCTCTCCCAAGCATTTTGTGATTATACGTTCCATCAATAAACATTTAAAAACAGAAATAGATTTGCAACAGAACAGATCAAATAATTATTCAATGACTTGGAAATTTCCCCATCCCACACCACCAGCTATTGTTCATTTTACTCTATATACCCTCTCTGGTCTATTAAGTATACAGGAGAAAATCAGAGGTAAATAAGGTAGATGAATCATAACAGGAAATAGTAAAAATCATCCTTGTCACTGGAGATCCAGGTGGACTCCGTGGCCCAGAGTACTTGGGGTCAGCTTCAGCTGGTCTGCCAGCTTCTACCTTTCCTGAACAGGGATAACCAATCCACAGTAGTCCATGCACTGGTAACTTCCTGATTAGACTACTACAATGCAGTCTATGCGGGGCTGCCCTTGAAGATGACTCGGAAGTTGCAGCTGGTGCAAAATGCAGAAGCTAGACTGCTCACCGGAACATCCTATGAAGACCATATAACACCGGTCTTAAAAGAATTGCATTAGCTGCCTATATGCTTCCGGTCAGAATTCAAGGTGTTGGGAATGACATTTAAAGCCCTAAATGGCTTGGGACCTTGGTACTTGAGGGAGCGCACCTCCCTATATATACCTGCTTGAGATTTGAGATCTGTTGGAGGAGCCCTCCTCCACGTCCCACCCACGCGAGACATACATTATGGTGGGATGTGGGAGAGGGCTTTCTCTGTTGTGGCACCCAGTTGTGGAATGTCCTCCCCTTGGGAGGCCTGACTAGCACCGACACTGGCTTCACTTTGACACCAAGTTAAAACATGGCTTTTTATCAAAGCATTTGAGGGCTAAATTCTCCATGGTTATGCATAGTTTTAATTGTTTTAAATTGTTTTGCTTTCAAAAAAATTCTACCCCTTTTAATTTGATAACTATTTAATACATTTATAGCTATGTAACTTATTTATGTTTATATTGTTCTGATTTTACCTGTACGTCACCCTGAGATCCCAGTGATAATAGGGCAGGATACAAATGTTTTAAGAAATAAATAAATAAATAAAATATTTTTTAAAAAGAAAGAAAGACAACTAAAAGAAGGAAAGGAAAGAAGACAACCAAGGGGGACAAGCAAAGATCTCTTACTCTCCTCCATACTTTATTCCTGAAGACAGATCTTTTCTTTTCAACACAGTAACAAAATATCACTTCTCTCTCTCCATTTTCACACCATGAACCAAAGGTTTATTAAGTAAACAGCTGATTGCCCCAATCCAACTAGGGGCCTCACACATCTGAAGCAAACTTTCACACATGCATCCATAGCTGGATAGGGACTCATGCATCCAAATAACTGCTGTCTGCATAATTTCCCTACCTACTGTATTAGCTGGGCTTTTGCATCTACCTGAGAGCACAGTTAGATATACGAATAAACACCTATCAACTGTTTGGGATGGTCAGAGGGAGGGAGGTTTAGAGATCTCTGCCTGCCCCATACCTACCAAACAGCCATCAGTGCTATTCGGTCTCTAATCAAGG